>LS487185.1:46438-69956 GCA_900490705.1 Pristionchus arcanus | reverse complement strand
AAAAATCGGTTTTATCGATTTTTGAGGCGGAAGATCAAGTTTTTTTGCTTTGTGTGACTTTGACTTTTTGGTAGAGAATCACGAGAGCAATTCAATGGTATATTTTAGATCGCTGTGCGATAAAAATGAAGGTAGTTATGGTCATTTAAAGTTTTACGACCAAAAAATCGATAAAATCGATAATTGACCAAACCAAGTAGATGAACCTCCACCTAACCCCTAAGGGTACCCACCAACCAACTTTCATCGAAATCGGAGACCCAAAGTTTTTTCCTAGTGGATGGCATTGCTACACTCTTACAGGAAACCTGTGATAAATAAGAATGAAATCATGTCCAAGAAATGTTTACTAAAGAAGCTAATTATGAAATATAACTTGCAGAAGGCGGAGGAGGACGAGTACTACGAGTGGATCGGCGGAGGGGGAAAGAGCAAGGAGATGAGTGAGAAGGAGAAGAAGGAATTGAAGGGGCTGAAGAAGGTGAGGAAATATTTTATTCAGGTGTAATTTATGTGCTATTCCTATTTCTGCGTTTATGTGGTCATTTGTGTTGTTGGGTTATTGAAACGCGAAGGGTAGATCTGGATCTGTAAGTTACCAATCCACATTTTCACAAGCCCTTTGAGCTTTAAGTGTTATTGTATGCAGCCCTAGAGTTATTTACAAACTTAAATTTTATAAATACTTGTCAAATAATTAATATAATGCCAGGCGTGGACGTCGTCCTCCCTCGACGACGACGAGAAGTTCCTGCGCGACTACATCCTCAACAAGAAGTACGACACGGACAGGCAGGGCGCGCAGTGAGTTTTGTTTTATTTTTAATGAGTCGACGGATTTGATGAGATTGAAAACGTTGAAACTTGATGGTAAGGTAGGGAAGTTGAAACGGCGAGGTTTCTGGGAATTTTATTGATTTTTTTTTTTGGAACAAGAGCTCGGACTTGGGATGTGTTAACAATGTCTGACATAGTAAAGTGGGTGACACGGGAGATCGTTGGGGTTAAAATTCATATTAAAACAGAACGCGTACAATTGCAGCGTTCAGGTGACCTTTTTTGAAACACTAGTAGATTCTTCTTGAGAGAACTTTAGAGAAACTTTGAGCACGTGAGCTATTACAAGCGAATATCCAGAAAATAATTTTATGTTTACTTGAAAATTAGAGAAACGAGCGGTTAATAGAAGCCTTTGCACAATTTTTTGTTGTTTTTTTTCAAGATTGAGATGTCTTATGACTGAATGACGAGAACAGAAGTTGTCTAATGGTGTGGGTGAAACGAGAAGGTTACTAGAAGCTCTACTTGAAAGTTGATTCGGAAATATGCGAAATAAAGTAAATCGTAGAGAAGGAATGATATGCTCACTTCGTTTGCTACGTGATTCATTGGGGCTTCGCAGATACGACATAATCTTTGGCTTGTGAATAGTTTTAATGGTACAGAGTAGTCGAATCCGAAAAAAAAACATATTGTCACTGATTCATCCTGTTACAGTATTCCCTCGTACGAGGAGATTGTCGGGACGACCCTCGAAGATGACGAGGAGGAGGAGGAGAAGGGAAGGGATTATGAGAGGAAGTACAACTTCCGATTCGAGGAACCCGATCAGGAGTTTGTGAGTTGGCTATTCACTGGGTTTGAGGATAACTGCACAACCTAGTCTCTAGTCTCGAGAACTATGGCTTTAGCGATTTGTTAAAAGGAGCAGGATAAATGTTAGTGAACTGGGTTGCAGTTGGAAGTTTTGTGATGCGAAAGAGCCCAGGTGATTGCGTGTTCAAGCATGGTTATTAGTGAGAGTGAATCGTCACTGCGCCAATAGTAGTAGACGCGATCTTGCTAATTCGCAAAATATAAACTAGTTAAAAACGACAAAAAGTACTGCTTTTTTCTACAGGTATGGACGAATACTAATTGGGTACAAAGAACTACATATTTGTTATTAGTTCATATAATATATTTCCATTGTTTGTGCAGATCAAGCAGTATCCTCGCACGATCGCGTCGTCCGTGCGTGAGGGAGTGAATGAGAAGAGGAAGAAGGAGAGGGAGGAGTACAAGTGAGTGAGAGAGGGGAGGGGGGGGGGTGATTAAGGGGATTTATTTATTTATTAAAGTTATATGAAAATAGGGAGGGATGGTAGTTATCCTGGCGCTCGCATCGCATTGAGAACTTGTAGCGCATCAGATATTTGGGAAGATGGTGAAGCGCGAATGTACATGACTGAGGAATGTTAGTTATTTGTTCTAGTTTCCTTTCTGAACGTTTGCTTTTCGATTTATGAAATGTCAAGATTGAAAAAAACACTAGTACCTTTTGTGCTGCAAAAGGGGCTATATTTATTACTGCTCACTATCCGTTTTGATACTATCAGCTGCTGCGGTCTTTATATATTTCTTGGGCAAGAATATATGCTTTGGAGTTATGTTTAGGACTACAATTTATTAATTAATTCAATATAATTATCAAACATAGAATAAAAAATCTCGTTCAGGGAGCGCAAGACGCGCGAGAAGGAGGAGAAGGTAGCGGAGATCAAGCAGCTCAAGAGGGCAAAGAAGGTGAGGACTCCTCAATGAGGAGAGGGGTGGGGGGGGGGGTGGGAGTATGCCCGTTACGCACGATCTGCCGCTCTAATTGACTCCCGAGAGAAATGAAGAGAGAATGGATATTTTCGCAATCATACTCCTTAATAAAGGATAGAGGCCTCCCTGTGTATGTTTGCGTGTTTGTCCACTATTGCGAAACTCACGAAACCAGATCTCGAAACTGGAAACACTTCGAAGCGCGCTTTCGAAATTGTGAAATTGTGGGGAGCGAACTGCGCAGTTGTGAACCCTGCCACCCGATCAGACCCCGCCTAAGGCGGGGGCGAAATCGGCTGGTTTGAAATAAGGTTTGAGAATCGTAAGAAATCCACTTGAGAAGAATTTTTTGGGGGGGGGGGGGGGATATACACAGGTCAGTGCATCACTACTTGCGACTTTAGTGTTTTGCAGGATTCATAAGATTTAACTGATCTAGCTAGATGTGATTTCAGGTGCTTAGGTGATAGAATTAACAAACATGTCGCTTCTGTGTTGCATCGCTCCTACAAATATTTGGGGTTGACAGTTACTTTGATTCTTCTGAGATTCTTTCGCAAATGTTGATTAAAATTAAATAATTAATAATTAATGCTAATTTACATAATTAATTAATTAATACAGAGCGAGATCGAGAAGAAGCTGGAGAAGCTGAAGAAGATGGCGGGCGATGAGATCGGAGTGAAGATGGAGGATCTCGAGGGAGATTTCGATCCTAAGGAGTATGATAGGAGAATGCAGGTGCCGTAGGGGAAAGACGAGGATACGGTATGAATGGTCTATGGAAATCACGTTCAAGGAGTTACCGTCGCTCTGGATTATAGTCTCTTCTTGTTGCATTCGCGAAACACTATAATGAAGGGGCGATGGGAACTGGAAATATAGGAGATCCGTTAATTTTGAATGAAAACGTGTCATTGTGTTGTGATTGTTGTAAGCAAAGCTTCGGAAACTATCAGTGATTTCTTCTCGAGACCTTGAGTAGGGTCTGAAACCGAGAAGAATTGGGGCAAAATTGCCGCATTAATGCTGCCATGAAATAGGGTATGAATTGAGAACGAAGATGATCTTTGATCTCTTCCAGGAGCTCTTCTCCACCTCCTACTACGACGTGCCCGTGGCGGGCGAGGACGACGTCGAGAAGCCCGTGTTCTCCGATCTTTCGGATGACGATTACGATGGAGACTCGGGCGAGGACTACGACACCATGCCCGTCAGAGGTCAGTGTGGGGGTGGATAGTCACTGCAAGTGTTGCGTACACTAAGTATTGACGAGAATAGATCGTAAAAAAACCACCTATTATTCGATAATATTCGCGGTTTTTTTGGCGCTGAGTTTGGAGTGTATTCGGGGGTGGTGTATTAAAAACGCTGGAATCTGTAAAAATTGGCGGCGAAAATAACTGAAACACATAAGTCGGTGAATTCGCGTTGCATAAGTATCATACATATGCTGGCGAAGGATCCGGCTAATTTTGGTAGCAAATGAAAGGCTCGGAAATTCTAAATTTTGATGCATCGCCTTGGATGGTTGTTTTATTCGTTCAATATTTTTGACACCCGCAACATTTCGGTTGTGCGTAGATTACGAATGCTCCAGTGAAGCCCCGGATCAATGGGATATCCGCTCTGAAATTGACAATAAAATCGATGATCACTTATGTTGATGGTGTGGCGTGACCCGCTGGTTTCTGGGTATGCAGTTTGTATGAATAGGCTAGTGCAGCTTCTGGTCAATAGCAAACATCAGGCGAGTGTCATCAATGTTAATTACCATTGTTCTGAATAACGAATCTCGTTAAACGATGTGACGATAACTTTTGCACCTTCAGAAGGCGAGGCGGTCGATGACGACGATGAGGAGGCGACGTCAGCGTCGAAGAAGGAGAAGAAGAAGCCGCTGAAGGCATTCGAGGCAGCGAAAGAGGAGATGAGGAAGGACAAGGAGAGTGAGTGATTTGTTGTTGTTTTTACAACTGAGCAGCCTGTGCATTAGTGTACACTCGGCTACCTGTAGTTTATGGACATGGTGAAGCACCAAGTAGGCTAGAGGAAAGTTGAGGAAGGACAAGGAGTGGATCTGTTTTTTTTAGTTATAGTGAAGCACAAATGCTGCAAAATAGACTGTGCTGATTAGGTAGGGGGTGAGAGGAAGTGAGTCGTGATTTGTTTCTCGCTCATGGAGGTGGTATTGGAATTAGTGCCAGGTCGAGTATCAGTAGTTACATGGAGGTGGTGAAGCACGAAGTCGAGGGGCTTGAGAAAGGGCAATGCGAGTGAGTAGAGTTTGCATTTGGAGGTATGATGAATCATAAATGCTTCCAAATGGCGTTCGTTGATTGTACCGATTAGGTAGGGGAGCTAGTGGGAAAGACAGAAAGAGTGATTGATTTTTTATTAAACGTCGAAGCTACTACTTCATGCTAGCTCGATTATCAGTAGTTTCAGGGGTGATGAAGCACGGAATAGGCTAGAGGAGGAGGTGAGAGAGGACAAGGAGATTGAGTGTTCATTTGCCTTTTTGAAGACAGACAACTACTGCAATATATCTTGAGATGATAGTAAGGAGAAGGTGTGATCATTTTGTTGCTTTTGAAATCCGTTGCCTTCACCTTAATAGTGATCTCCCGAAGAACGGTGGTTTCATGACGGATGTGAAACACGGAGTAGGCTAGAGCGGCAGTTGAGAATCGGAAAGGAGAGCTAGTCAATGGGATTTTTTTTTCGGTATGTAAGACACAAACACTAGCGTAGACCCGCATTGTTAGCCACATGGTTTTGATGAAGCACAAAGTGGACGGGTTTGGGATGGAGGGGAATATCGGCCAATTTGGTTGGCCAATACTTCTCTTCATCCCAAAGATGATAGACGACGCGTGTTAGTGTGCACGACAAAGGTTGTCTGATATTTAATCTTTGATCTTTGATCTTGCAGCCTCTCGTCGTCGTCGCCGTCGCAATGAGGCCTTCGTGTCCGCCGTCCGAAGGGAGAAGCCGGTGTTCGATCCGAAGGACAAGACATTCGAGGAGTACTTCAACGAGTATTATGCACTGGACTATGAGGATATCATTGGTGAGTACGGTGGTATACTGTATCATAATTACTGAGCTGGGGATTTTTTCGCGAGATATTGTATGATAGTACTATCATTTTAGAATTTAGCAGTAGGCATTGGAATATGAGGATATCATTAGTGAGTAGAGCTTTCTGTGAGTTACAGGAATGGAAGTTCAATGAGTAGTATTGAGTATCACATAGCGAGGAATAGTATATTATTGTAGAGCACTGCTTCTCTTCGGGTGATCATTTCTTGGGCAATTGCCGGGAGTTTGTAGGCTGGGTGAAACGGCAGCATGACGGGAGTTTTGTGTGATGCATAATTCATTTTCCCCATATCAATGGCCGTTCGATCAAGTCAGGCTACATTTCTGTCTATATTGAATGGGTGTGAAGCACTATTATGGCATGTGGCATCCGTACAATTTTTTTCTACAATTAATTTATCAACTTGTATCATAATTTCTTTCAGGCGACACGCGCACCAAGTTCAAGTACCGCACGGTGCCGTCGAACAGCTTCGGCCTGAGCACAGAGGAGATCCTCGAGGCGGACGATCGACAACTGAATGCATGGGCCAGTTTGAAGAAGGTACAGTAGGGGTACGGTATGTAGGAGATGTTTATCGACAACTGAAGGCCTGGGAAAGTCTCAAGAAGGTACGGTAGGGAGGGGAAATAGTTACGGTATTCAAATGATTTGATATGAGAAAGAGAGTGATTGGCTAATATTCGGATAAAAGCATCCGATGTTTCGTTTTTGAGCTTGCGAGTGCGATGTTTCATTCATAATATAACCAGAACCGGTCTGAGCTTGACCAATCTTAGCTGCTCTTTTATGATAGTAAAAATAAGGAAAGTTTTCCGCGAGTGCAAGGCTTAACAGACATTACATGTTCTGAAATCATTGGAATTTTCAATTCAGTTGTGTTGTCTCCAGTATAAAATAATATCAGTAATGAATAAAAAACAATAACAACGAAAACAACGAAAATAATAACATGGTCATTCGCAGGCGGTCTCCTACCGCACGGACAAGGAGGAGGCGTACGATATCACGGCGTACCAGAGGAAGGGAGCCGATGTGGAGAAGAAGAAGCGAATTCTCAGCATCGATTTCGGAGGGTAAGGGGGGGGGGGTACGGTAGCAGATAGTTTACGGTGGCGGAGTACGGTATTTGTCTGAGTGTTTCTATAAGAGACTAAATGACGACTGGGGAGGATAGTGTCGAAGTAGACGAATCGGCAGGATGATTCTGTTGGAAATACTGAGAGGAAACATCGCTAGGTGAAGTTGAGCAACGTGCTGGGTTCAAGAGCTGAAGGGCCGACTATCGAAGATGACAGCTTTCCCTTTCTTTTAACAATGCAAATATTCCATAAGCGCATCAAAGATATTGTAAAGAGTGCCTTTTGGCAGATATTAATGTGCATGGGGGTACGGTAGCTACGATAGAATAACAATAATCCGAATTTCAGAAAGAAGTCAAAGAAGCTGAAAGAGCAGGCGGAGAAGGCAGAGAAGGAGGAGGAGGAAGGAGAGGAGGTGAGAGGGGAGGGGGGGGGTGAGGAAAGTATTAAGGGAGCGATGGAGGGTACAATTGTACGCATCAAGCCAGGGAATATAGTAAATTATGGTTGGTTTGAGATGGTACGGTTGATTATGAGAGACTTGGCGAAGTGGAGTTGCATAGGGGTTTGATATGATGGAGCGGAAGTGCACATAGATCCTGTGGTGGGTTTGATTGCCAAAAAAACTCTTGTGAAGACTAGGTGAAAGAGTTAGTGATATAGCACGGTTTATTCCGAGAGAGTTGTTGAAAAAGGGTTAATTCAAGTGATAGACTACAGGCCTACTTTGGTGCGGCTGACATTTTTTGTGTAAAAAGGACTATGCGTGAGGACTAGGTGAATCTGCGCGCCGCCAGTTGGCGATACACAGCGTGTCAAAGAGGGGAGAACGACTCATTTGCGTGGCGGACCATTCCTCCCATTCTCCTTCACTCGCGCGAGGCCGAGCGGTGCGAGAGAGTGTGCGAAAATGAGAGAGTATGACCGAAGTAAGGCATGTTTTAGTGTACCATGCTTCGGGAGAATGGGAAACGGAAATTCTAAGTTCTACAACTTTTTCAGAGATGTTTTCCTGAGAGGCCTGCATTGGCAGAATTTGTCTATCTTCTCTCATTCCCCAGAAAACTTTGGAAATGTGCTCAAAACGCTCTAATTTTGCACTAATTATACTTCGAGGAAATGGAAAATGAAAATTCTGAGTTCTACAACCTCTTCAGCGATACTTTTCTCAGAGATCTGATCTCGCGAAATATTTTTATCGTCATTCATTCTCCAGAAAACTTTCGAAACGTGCTTTAGATAGCAAATGAATGTTCGCGAAATCAGATCTCTGATGGAAGCAACGCTGAAGAGGTTGTAGAACTCAGAATTTTCATTTTTCATTTCCCCGATGTATAGAATTCTTAAATATGGCTAAAACATTCGAAATAACGCAAAATCAGAGCGTTTTGAGCACATTTCCAAAGTTTTCTGGGGAATGAGAGAAGATAGACAAATTCTGCCAATGCAGGCCTCTCAGGAAAACATCTCTGAAAAAGTTGTAGAACTTAGAATTTTCGCTTTCCCTTCTCCCGAAGCATGGCACACTAAAACGTGCCTTACTTCGGTCATACTCTCTCATTTTCGCACACTCTCTCGCACCGCTCGGCCTCGCGCGAGTGAAGGAGAATGGGAGGAATGGTCCGCCACGCAAATGAATCTTTCTCCCCTCTTTGACACGCTGTGCGATATCCTTGAGAAATTCCATTGTTGAATGATCCCTCTGGATCGTCCATTAAAATAAACCAATAAATTGTAGAAACCGAGTCCTGCCGAGGGCGATGCAGTCAATGGAGAGGCGAAGAAGAAGAGGAAGAACAGAAAGAAGAATAAGGGAAAGAAGGAAGTGAAGGAGGGAGGAGAGGAAGGGGAGAAGGTGAGGAAAGCTACCAGGGGAATTGGCGCTGCGGAGGGGGCACAAGTGGAAGAGGTTGGGCCATGAATTGATCTTTTGATGGACTGCAGCCGAAAAATGAAATAATAATAAGGGAAAGAAGGAGGTGAATGTGGGGGAGGGAGGAGAGAAGGTCATGGAAAGTTTCTAGGGGAATCGGTGCTGCGGAGTTAGCTCAAGTGTATGAGGTTGGACGAAGATTTGATGGGAAGTTGTCTACCTCCATAAACTATTTTTAACCTTGATGGTGGGGTATGCGTGACGTTACCATGCTGATTCTAGAATTTTGAATTGTTATTTCGCCTATGGGCATGAAGAACGTGCGTTTCACCTGTGATCTTTGAGAGGTTCAGGAGAACGGCCAGCGATATCGCGAAGAAACTAAAACTAAATCAATCAATTACTGTTCAGGCGGAAGCCGAACCCACTGATGCAGCCGCAGAAGGAGGAGAGAAGAAGAAGAGGAACAGAAAGAAGACAAAAGTGGTAAGGGATACTGTACTCTATGACTATAGTTTATTTTTTAGCGTGGCTACGAATAGTAGTGCATTGGTTGTGCATTGGTGTTTGCAAATGGTTGGGTTGTCAAAAATGTTTTGATGATCGATCTCGCGTTATTGTTTCGCCCACATACCTGATGCACGCGCGTTTCACCAGTGCTCCTAGAGTGGTTGAGAAGCACGGCCAATGATCAGAGCAGGTTCTATCGTACTAAATAAAATCAATCCACAACTGTTTAGGAAGGCGAACCCGCTGCAGCTGAGGAACCAGAGGAGAAGAAGCCAAAGGAGGAAGGAGAGAAGAATGAGAAGAAGAAGAGGAACAGAAAGAGAAGAGTGGTGAGGAATCTCAAGGACTCTAGGACTATTGTTGATTGATTAGCGATGTTAGTTGCCATCAATAGAAGACTGAATCACTGGAATGCCTTGATGCTGTTCTATCTTTCGTCGGTGAAACACTGAAGTTAGGGGATGAAAAGAGTAGTTTGGTACCGTGTGATGAGGGCGCTTCCGATCACTGTGCTGAAGTGAACTATTCCTCGCCAATCAAAGGCGTTAGAGAGTATTTCGATATTAACGACTCAAAATACTGTTTGCTTTTAGTTACCGTATACCGTAATCCTCCCTTTTTCCCCTCAGGACCAAGTGAACGTGGGCGTGTCGGACGATCGATTGGCCGCGTACGGTATCAACGCGAAGAAGTTCAAGGGTAAGATGCTGTACGGTAAGAAGAAGGAGACGGTCAAGGAGGAGTGAAGACTACCGTACTCCTAGGATATCGATTGATTACCTGACTACCGTACCTCGACATAGTATCGATTTATTTCCTGATTACAGTATCGATTGATTGACTTCCCCTCAGATATTATCAATAAATCACCCACCGTACCCGCTCGGTGCTATCCCCATTTTCGTTAATCCATGTTTTATCGCTAGTTATCGCCTCCCATGTTGCTGTTATTCGTTATCGATTGATTGAGAGATTCATCGAATTGTTGTTAACGTTTTCACCCGTTTTCTTTTTTTATTGATGCGTTTCACGTGTTTCTTTGAATGAAGATCTTTTTGATTGACTTTGAGTATGGTAATTGATCGAGAGCGGTTGCCCATTCCGCGTGCGAGTATCTCAAGTGGGCGGTCGACCCTTTCTTCTGATCCTCTTTCCGTCCTACTTTCCGGCCTCCCAGGTCCGTTAATTGTGTGTTTTCATCTGCATTTCATGCAATTTCACCGTGTTCTTTGCTCTTTGAGTGAGTCTGGCTACACTGACCCCTGTACTCTTTCTCTTCCTCTTCCCGCTACGCGCCCCCTATCTCATCCACCGGATCTCGCTCCCCGCTCCTCCCCTCCGGCTTGAATGCGAGAGCGCTATTGAGAGGGGAAGACATTTCCACGTTGCTCCCCAGTGTTTTCGTCCCACCCGGTGGTTAGCTGTTTCGCCAAATGCCCTTATTAAGAGGGTAATCATCCGTTCAATGAGCCTCCTGATCCAATTCGTGACCATCCAGAGAAATCACTATCAGAATTTTGCCTTAGCGATAAGTCAACCTGCTTATTCCGAGCTTCGTTTTAGTATGATAGTCTAAGCTTTCACGTTGAATTGATACCTTCTGCGAATTCAACGCTACTTATCAATTACATTATCGCCCATATCTTGCAAAGGCCTATTCGTTAGAGAGTGAATCTGGTACTTTTTTCACAGCGGCACCATTTGATCCCGCGCTTCATCTGTTACGTTAGTTTCGCTCGAGTCGCGTCTCGTTTGATTTCTGATCGTTTATCGGCTGATAACTTTATACTATCCCATACCTTATTTTTTCGCAGATGGGCGGAGTCTTCTCGTACTTTCGTGGTCTGTTCGGCAAGCGCGAGCTGCGCATTCTGATCCTCGGCCTGGACGGAGCCGGCAAGACGACCATCCTCTACAGGTTACAGGTACGGTAGTTATTGATTGAGGTACGGTATCATTGGTTACTGGTACGGTATTGATTGAATATTGATTGAGTAGATGCATTAACATTTGTTGAAGGGTACTTTGATCATAGTTTGTGCACTAAAATCGCGGGCGACCTCCTAATTCCGACTCTGAGCGTGTCTCAAACGGTACTGATTGATTTGAAATGGTTGCAAAACGGTAATCTGACTTTATTGACTGATTGAGAAAACGCCTGCCAAAATTAGGTGTCAAATCTTCCCAGTTGGATAATTGTTGCATCGGTTTGATACATTGAGAGCGTCAGCGGTTACTTCAATTGCACATTTATTCCTTTCAAAAAAAATATGTATTCCTCATCTGATCTTGTTGAACGGTAGTTATTGATTGAGAATGGTTACTCACTTGCGGTTGATAACTATTGCGCGCCTCTATTGCGCAATAATATCTGATAGGCCACTTGATAACGCTGCATGGAGTTGGGTAAGCTTGAAGATTGGGTTAGATAGACAATCAGTGAAACACAATACTTGCAGGTCGGTGAGGTGGTGACGACGATTCCCACGATCGGCTTCAACGTGGAGCAAGTGGAGCACAAGAACCTCAAGTTCCAGGTGGGCACTCTCGCTCTCACCCCGATCTCTCTCCATGGCGCAGTGGGTAGAGCGTCTGCCTGGCATGCGCGCACCCGCTGGTTCGATCCCGCCTGCCCCCCCCCCCTCTCCTTTCTATTGCCGCGTATCTTTCCGCTCGATGGTCCCCGCGACCGCGAGGGGTCTAGACGACGGCGACATGGTTACAGCATTACAACAAGAAACCCTCGAGACTCCCTCGGTGCTCGAAGGTTCAACATAAACTTGCTACAGACATTTTTGCCCTTGATAACACCCATTGATCTCCTTTGTGAATAAGTCTTGCACAGAGGTAAAGGACCTTTTTTAACTCGAGGAGCATCATTGGGTTATGATTAGGTTTGGCTAAACGATATCAATATAGGCTCGCTACACTCCCAATAGATATAGCGAGCCCATTAGCCCCGGCTGGTCAACCCAAGCTATGTTGATGCAATTCCATGCTTCAGGTGTGGGATCTGGGCGGGCAGACGTCGATCCGGCCGTACTGGAGATGCTACTACGCCAACACGGACGCCATCATCTACGTGGTGGATTCGGCGGACAAGGACAGGGTGCGTTGTTGGCTTGTTGTAGAATATTATCGATTTTTTTCCAAACTCAAGGGCTAATCACACTACCCTGATCAGGCAGTCGTAGTTTTGGGGGGATAGTGAAGCGCGAAAAATTTGGGAGGGGCGTTTCAGGGTGAGCTGTTTGATTTTGGCCTTTCGTCGATCTGATTGTCACTGACCCGAATAGATTCCTCGAGGTATTAATTCGACAGTGAAACGCGAACATGATGGGAATATATTTTAGAAATGTAGTCGCAGAATGGTTGTTTGAATATAATTTCGGTTTGCTTTTTGTATTTGTATTTGTTTAGTTTTGTTTTTTTTGTATTATGGCAAAGAAATACTGACTCCGACATATTACTGAGTGTCTTCATTGGACAGTGAAACGCGAAAGTGTTGGGGGGGGATGAAGTATTTGGGGGAGCTTTTTGATTTATTTTTGCACAGTCTATCAAGATTTCAATGACCCGAACAGCTTCCACATTGTCTTCACCGGACAGTGAAACGCGAGTATGACTGTGCGCAACAACTTTGTGATTTCGCCTGTGATTGCATTCTTGCAAACCTTAGCAATGCATTGCCTATTATTTCACAAACACTTACTCGGCCAAATAAACTGCCCTGATTGTGATCCTACCGTACCCTAATCCATATCGATTAATTTCAGATCGGCATTTCCCGTCAGGAGCTGGTGTCGATGCTGAACGAGGAGGAGCTGGGCACGGCCGTGCTTGCCGTCCTGGCCAACAAGCAGGACATACCCGGATGTCTGCCGCCCGCTGAGGTACGGTAGCAGGGACAGGTATACGGTAGCAGAGTGGGGACGATAGGGTAATACTATAGGATGAGGGGTGGGGTATAGTAGCAGAGGAGTGCGGTAGGGTAGTACTGATAGATGTGGACGGAAACTGGGTAAGAGACGATTTTGTTGATGTCAAAACGACGAATGAGTGTGAAACGACTAGGTCTGCTGAGAAATTGTGAATTCCTGGTGTGTTCAAGTCTTGAATGGACCAGGTGGTGACGTGCTACATTATTTGTATAACCAGAAGTGATATGCCGTAGCTTCGATATGACCAGCGTTTCTCGGTAATAAAAAATATAGTAAAAATGACCAATAGAAAAAAAATATTTTGAATCTGTTTCTTTCATTTATTCAATTCCTCATTGTTTTCAGGTGCACAAGGCGCTCGGCCTTCACTCGCTGAAGAATCGAACCTTCCAAATCTTCAAGACGTCCGCGTCGACGGGCGACGGACTCGACGAAGCAATGGACTGGCTGTCGAACGAGCTCCAGAAGCGCGTCTAGACTACCGTAACCCCACCCCGCCCATTCTACCGTATACCCGACCGATCCCGCCCTTTCCGTATGTATCAGTGCCCGTCTGACTGTGATAGGATCTTCCCCATTTCTGCAATTCAATCACACAATTTGCTGCTTTTGTTTGCCCCGTACCTGCATTACTATAGATTCCCACTAGTGATGACAATTCGGCGCTCCCCTCTCATCGATTTGCCCACTCTCTCGTGAGTCTGACCGACGAGAGATCATGCAAAATGAGAGAGGCCGTTTTGCCATCATTTCCCCCTTCTGTAGTCGTACAAAAGAGAGAAGTCGTAGAGTATCCGCTTTGCTTGCTTGCTGCTATTTGCGTTTTGTACAGAATATTGATTATTTATTGATTACCTGCGCTACCGTATTCATCGAGATAGATACCGTATCCTCTATATACTCTCATGGTTGTTCCGCTTATCCGTTCTTATACGAATTATATCCGTTTTATCCAGTTTTCTTTGTATTTGCTCTTTCTTTCCTTTTTGCTGTCGGTGATTTCGTGATAAAGTTAGTGAAAGATTCGATGGTCGTCATGAGATTATCGTCGAGAATGCCAAGAGAATGCCAACGATGACGCATTTCCCCATCTTGTTATTGCTTGCCGAGCTCCCAATTTCACGCGTAGATAGATAGTGGTGGATTGACTTTACTCGATGATGAAACAATAAATAGATTACACTCTACGAAAGACGTTAGGTAAATACGTAATGAATCTAGGTGATACAATTAGAGAGATCGGTCGATAATCAAGAAAGAGTGAGTGAAGAGTCTTCAATATTCCATCAGAATGGAAGGTTAGTTATCGAGCTCTTCAGTATGCTTTCCTCCGGTAAGAGCGGAGCCAGAAAACGATTGGGTCATCGTACTGCCATCTCTTCCCTCCAGCTTGGCGCGTCTGAAAGGGTAACCAATGGTGATAGGAATGCCTACCTTCTTTTTCGTAGGAAACAAAAAAAAGTAGGCGGATTAGTTAGATTTCGAGGAATCCACAACTCATCACCAAGTGGTTGAGGCTATGACCCGAGATACCCAAGATGATGGTTGCAAGAAACCAGAGATCTCGTTCTTTTGTGTGTTCTCGCATTCACGCACTATTTCGCTGTCTGACAGGCGAAATAGTGCCTGAATGTGAGATGAACATGGAAAGAAGAAGGGGAAAGGACTAAGAATGGGGTGAAGAATTTGTCTCTTCATTTTCTGGCAAGTGAAGAGACGGATTCTTCCTCCAGAATACCTAACTGGAGGAAAGTATGGAATAAGTGATCGCTCACAATTCGATATTCTCCCGTATCAGTTTCTTTCCGTCGCTGACGAGTAGACGAATAACGGCCTCGTAAGCCCAAGCGGGGTTGGTGATCGGCTTCCCGGCGTCAAATCTCTTGTATTGTGAGTCAGTGAGGACCAGCAGCTCACCCAGTTCGTAGGCGATCTGGAATATATCGAAGAGAACCTCGTTATTCTACGGGGTGACGGGGTGATAATAATTGAACACGCGATTGTGAGCTTCTAGGAATTTTTAAAGTGCCGAAAATTATGCTTACATCAGTCACGTAACGAGGGAGTAGAGTGAAGCTTGCTAGGCGGCCAGCCAGAGGAGGTGCCGAGTCGGTCTGGAATACGGTAGGATACTGTACCATTTTTTTAGGTAACGTAATTTTGGCCGGTCAGAAAGGGGAGTGAGAATGGCTTACCAGTTCGAGAATGTTCTTGATCTGGCGCTCTTCTGGCTCTGTATTCTCCTCAATAGGAACCTCCTTCCACGAGTGAAGAGCGGGCGGGACGGGTGCGCGATACGACGGCATTCTGGACCCTGGGCTTGCCTTTCGTTAGGCCAGACGACAGAAAAACATTTTTTAACATAAAATAATATTATATTTCGAGAGTTGTAGAGACCAAAAGCGGAAAAAATAATTGTTGTCGGTTCTCATCAGACTCAGTTCGGGTGCGTGAAATGTGAAGGATGCATGGGCGTGAAAAGAAGCGAGCAAAGTGAAGGACAGGGCAATCAATGGATGAGCGTGGCCGTAGCAACGGCGGGAGGAGATGAGATATAATCGTCGAATGAGAGCACGTGCCACGCCTCTCAGATAGTCCTGGAGCTGATGAGCAATGCATGAAATGCCATGTTCCGAAATGTGTTTACGCGTAAATTATTGCGTTTGTATTGAGAAACAATTTATATGTTGACCTGGGCATTAGCGGCAACACAATCTGTTCGAATGGTAAATTTACAAAGAGAGAGGAGTTGATGGTGATTGACTACTGAATTGGATAGGGTACGATAGTAGAATATTGCAATCAATAAGACCACGAAGAAACTAATTGGTTAATGAAGAGAAAGGAGTGGCTTTGTTCTTGAATATCAGGAGTCTAATCAGATCTCTTCATTTTTGTTCTTCTGAGATCGCCGACGAGGATGACGTTGTCATTTCTTCCTCCTTCGCATCCATCTTGGCACGCCTGAAAGAGTCCTCCGACAATTTGGATTCAAGTAGAAATGATTTTTCGATCTGACACGATCTTTCTCGCTCCTGCCGATGGACAAGAGCGGCGACAACTGACAGTTCCATATTCTGCTGGACGAGTTTCTTGGCGTCGCTCACGAGCAGACGAATCACCGTCTCGTAGGCCCACGATGCTTCAACCTTTACTCCATTCGCGACGTCCTCGAACATTCTGGTGGTGACTCTTCGCAACTCGCCTAGCTCGTACGTCATCTGAAGCCAAAGACTGAAATTAAAAGAAGAATTCGGCTCTTCATTCCTAATTGCTCTTCACCTATCTACATGAAGCGTGACACACCACGTCGATAGAAGAGACATTCAGATAGCGCAAGATGATCTCCCCCCGTTTGCCATAAAACCGTTTTTAGAGCTGGTAAATAACTGAAAACTGACGTCCTCAATGTAGCGAGGCAGGAGTGTGTACTTCGCTAGTTCTCCGGCCAGAGGCGGTGCTGATTCTGTCTGGAATACGATAGATTCATTGAAGATTACGGTACGTGGATACTGCCAGATTAAAATAACTGACCAAGTCCATGATGCTATGCGCCAACTCTGGGTCCGGATCCGCTCTCAGCTCAGGCTTCACATCAGCCCAGGAGGTGAGGGCGGGAGGAGTGGGACGGAGAAAGGGCATTGTACGGCGTTCTGGTGAAGATGAGAAGATAAGAGAAACTGTGAGAATGCACGCTAAAGTGAAAGAGTTTAGCTATGCTGAACATTACGGATTGGTACAGAATTGGAGATGAAATCAGAAACGTGCGGAAAGGAGAAGTAGCATGAGAGGGATGGGGCATCATCCAAGGGATGAGCGTATCCGTAGCAACGAGAGATGAGATAACAGGAGCGTGAGATACAAACTGGCCACGCCTTTAAGATAATCGTGGTGAAACAAAAAAACTCAAAATAGTT
Source organism: Pristionchus arcanus (assembly GCA_900490705.1). Classification (NCBI taxonomy): domain Eukaryota; kingdom Metazoa; phylum Nematoda; class Chromadorea; order Rhabditida; family Neodiplogasteridae; genus Pristionchus; species Pristionchus arcanus. Next base: position 52,938 of record LS487185.1, on the reverse strand, counting down.
CGTTCTGAGTTGTAGTTGCATTTGTACTCCTCAATTTATGTTTTATACGTTAATACTTATTCACGTGGTGACTTACCCTAAATCAATTGCACCCGAGCCGTGTGGTCGATTATGCATTGATCAAAATGATGTAAATACAATATTTTATTCACTCAATGACTCGGCATAAATCAACAAATAACAGGTGCCTATATCTCTACTACTCTACTATCTTTACACTAGGTCGAATGAGAACTTTAGAACCGGGAGCAACTGACATAAAACAATTTCGAACCAGTTCTCATCCTACCTAACGGCTATGGCTGATCCTATTATCTCTACTTAGCATCAATAACATCCTTCTCATCTCTACTCAATGCTTCTCTGGCAGTCTCGATTGCCCTTCTCGGCGTCGTCTTGTGCAGCAGCAGATGTCCTTGGGCCATCGCCATCGAGATCGGTTGATTCACCTGAGAATTATCCATTGATTAATAGAAATATCGTGACCCCAGTTCTTCTACTATGTTCGAATTAGTCCGTTTCCATCCCTAATTGTAATCGTAATCCACGATTGATCGTTTCTATGCAATGTGTTTCAATCTGGTCGGCAAATTCCCATCGACCCGCTACAAATGTGTTTCACGGCGGGGTCATAAGCGGGCCGAGTTTGAACACATTGATCTACCGCGCGCGGTAACTACTGGTAAAACATATTTCTAAACTCATGTCAGTAATACCGAACTTCCGTTTCGTAGTTTTCTAATCTACCGTACCCCTCACCTTTGCGCACTCTGCGATAAACTCCTCCATTAGGTGCCAGTCCGCCTTGTCCAGCGGCTTGTAGAAGTGGTAGAACAACTGGAAAATCAATATTATGGAAAATACCGAAATTCCGCGCCAGGATACCGTACACCCACGTGAATTATTATTTAAAATTCAATAATGACTACCATAATCACAAATTTTGACATTGTGAAACATCGTAAATGGATAATAAAAGTCAATAAAGGCTACCGTACCTTGCCGAGCATCTCTCCGTCAGCATAGTCGATGAACTCCTTCCGATCGACGCGGCCTGGTCTGAACAGCACACATTTAGCTTAGTATCTCCGGATCCAGGTGATTCGGGACCCCGAGCACATTCCAGTTTCAATATCATATCATAAACGCCTCCAGCACTAGTTCCATGATCGTGCGCAGCCACTTTAGGTAAAAAAATTTTGAGAACTGAATATCATCAACTTCTGGTACTGTTTGAAGTTGCCTATCGATTCCCGGCTGCCGTACCCTTGCACTCACCTGATCAGGGCTGTATTCTTCTATACTGGCAATCCTATTTTAGCCGGAGCACTCTTGTTTCTTTATTATCTCAAAACGCCTCTAGGTACAGCTTAATGATAGATTGAACCCTTGCAATGTACAAAATAACCCGTTCTTCATTATCTATCGATTCCCGACTACCGTACCCTCACCTGATCAGGGCGGCATCCAATCGATCGATGTAGTTCGTGGTCATGAACAGGATGCGCTCCTCCACGTTCCCGATGCCGTCCAGCGAGTTGAGCAGACCGGACAGCGTCACTCTGAGATGGGGAATTAGATGAGGAATTTAACATTAGCCATTTGAAATTAGAAAGAGAAAAGGAGTGTGAGATTGAAACTGGATGCTGTCGCCTAACACTCTCAAAGTTACAAACACTTGTGATTGGTCTGGTTATGCATTTAGAGAGAAATTATGCTCTAACACGGAATTCAAATTTCAAAGCAGAACATTGATTTGCGAAAAAGATCTTATAAAAATATGCCAACAATTAGAATCCAGCAAAGCTCATGTTTCGCGAATGTCTCAAGACCGTGCGGTGTATTGAAAATGTCGATGTGGCGTCGGTTGGCGTTGGATTAAAAAACCAAAAATTAATTGAGTATCCCCTTGTATCTCACAATTATCACCCACTCACTCTTATCATACCCATCCTCATTCAACCGTAAAAAAGAATCATACATCAACCTCCAACTAGCAGAGCACAACAATTATTCCCACACTTACAGACAGGATTTTCAAGCAAAAGTCATGTTTCACGACTGCCACAACAGCAAGTGTCGTTGTGGAATTTCAATAATGTCTTGCTCGGTGAGGCCAAAACTAAATTAACAATCCTTTGCCTCACCGTACCGTACCCCCTCCCCCTCCCTCCCCCCCCGTCCCTCCTACCGTACCTCGTGAGTCCCTGATACGCCGGATGGTCGTTCATCGGGTCGTCCCTCGCCCGGTCTCCGAAGGCGGCGTCGATGTCTTCGAGGACGAGCACCGACGAGGGAGGCGTCGAGTTGAGCAGACGATTCAAACTGAAAAAAGAGTTATGAGCACCTCTTTCCACGACTTTCCGATAGACAAAACAAAATTCCGATGGCTCAGAAGCCCCCCCCCCTCCCCTAGTGCGGAAGGTACCGTGGAATTCACTCATCATCAGGAAAGGATGGGGTAGCTGACTGACTGGACGATTCATTGCATATTCCACACACAAAGTTGATGTTTGTCCATTATATTATAACTATCCTCACACAATATCAGTAGTATTTTTTCATGACGCATATCCAGGCTTGATGCGACGCAGATTTTCTAAGTTCTTGTACCGCTTTGCTTCACATTGTAGATCAAATTCTTGTTTGCAAAATTCCCAACTGCCCATTAGCAACACTTCGATTACGTACGCTTTACTAGACCTTGTGAACCACAAATGTGTCTGGAAAAAAAACGCTCTTCAAAACAAAACCCAGCCTAACAGTGATAGTGCATACATCGATACTCGCTAATACAGTTCATACCTTCACATCAGTTTCATGCAAGCATGTCTTTACGCTCTAGTTGAATCCATAGTTTACATTACTAAAAGGATGTTCCTTATTGACGCCAAAATCCATGCAAGCTTTACTTTACCCCATGAACCGCAGATAGGACTGGCCAAAATAGCCCATCGATCTATCCAACGGAACCTTTTTGCACACCGAGGCTGGTTTATAATAGCAGATAGTTCAGCCCCGCACACTAGTTGAGTGTACCTTTTGTTGAGCTCTATATCAATTTATAGTTTGTAGAACTGGAAGGGTGCTCAATACTGCAACCCTTGTGTATGCAACCTTTACTTGGTCCAATGAAACACAGACATATCAGGCCAGAATAAGATCGCCCTTTAAAGCAAAAACCAACCGGAAATCGTCCATGGTCCTATCGGACAGGGACAGCGTGCACACCGAGTAGCCAAAGTGCGCTGCGACTGCGGCGATGAACGACGATTTGCCCGTGCCTGAGAGAGTGGAATATTGATGGCTAGAGTAGACTACATTCCTTGATCCGCCCACACTATGGCGACGATACCAATCCCCTCCCTAAAGTCGCCTAATGTCAGGATAAATATGAAACATGAGGGATTGGTGACAGTTACCAGTGGGATTGAAAGGCACAATCAATCATTTTTGTTCAATGAATCAGAAATGAATCGATTCATGGGGGCCTGTAGTTGCAGGGAAAATGAAACTGTGCGCCGTTAATTCATCAAGTAACATAAAAAGACCCTTAAAGTAACATAAAAAGACCCTTAATGAATATATCAGAAACTTATCAAAATGAACATTCTACTGGATATAGATAGCGAAGCTGGATCTCGAATTCACCATGAATAGTTGTCGAGTATCCAAATATAAATAGCTTTTAAAAATAGCTCACCTGGTGGTCCGTACAGCAGATATCCGCGCCTGTATGGAATGCCGCGCTCCTGGTACCTGATGTTGTTCTATTTTCCACGTCTTTCATCAGTGATTGAACAATTGCTGGATACATAAAGTAGCGATGACGCATCAATCAGCCTGGGAGCAACAACTTGCCTACCGGGATATCACATTTTTCATATTTCCGAGAACCCGTGTTCTCTGCTTGTTTTTAATGCGTCAGAACCCGCAAAAAAATCAAAATTTCTTCCAGGCCTACCCTAGAAGGTCGTGGAATGTAAGGAGATAAATTATTTGATATGATCAGTGCCACACAGCCCATTCATCCCCCCTTTCTAATTCGTAGCCTTACTCACCACGTCTTGCACTGCAGGAACTGCTGCATGTCCTCGAGCATCGACTCCGCCTGACCGTGTCTGAAGGAGAAAGAGGTAGAGATCGACGATCACAGATTTGAAATGCGCATCTGTGTTTCACTTGCATCTCAAAGAATCAATGCCTTCTTAATGGGCAATTCGATCTTGCCGCTCCAGATATATCCAATAAAGGCCCAACATACAATTTCGGAGACTAGAATGATAACCCTGAATTATTTGTGTTTCGCTCACAGGCCAAAATGGATACAAAAATACGGTCTTTAATGTAGTGACGGTGCATTTATCAACAAAAATATGTTTCAAAAAATAGTACCAGTAGTATTAGTTTGATGCATTCTCACATTGCTATAAATCAAAGATCAAAGATCAAACCTGAGAATGACCGACTCCAACGGTCTCTTCGTGCCCACAGACATCTTCCGCCAATCGGGACCGACTGCATTGTAGATTACGAGGCCCGTCTCCGTCTGCAAAAAATAAAAGGTAAAGAAACAAACGAAACAGAATCGTCAACAAGACGACGGACTCCCACCGAATCATATCAAAGACTTTACGATACTCCTCCCATACACCGTCGTGGGTGGAAAAATAAATGAATTTTAAGGTAAAGTTCCTTCTATACAAACCTATAGATAGTATTATATTGTAGTCAAGCACCTCAAGGGGCAATAATAGAAATAGAAGCATTGATGTTTCACTAGTGAATCAACTTTATGAGCCACGCGAGGTTCTACAATCGTATTCCGTTGTTGTCTATAAAAAAGCTATCTTACAAACCAGCTGATTTAAGCGGCGGATTCGTGCCCCAGTAAGTAGGAAAATATAATTGCTTGAGTCGTTTTACAATGATTGAGTCGCGCCGCGTCTAAAAAAAAATTTGCGACCCGGCAGATTGCGATTGCAATTGATCGATAATCGACAAGGAAGCATTAGTCAAACGATTCTTTGCAACCTTCGAAGATAAAAAAATCGAACTAACACTCGCTTGCGCCTCCTTCGTTGCGAATCCAACCATATCGCGGAAGAATCTGGAATAAGAACTCGGTTACACCGCCATCAACTCTATCAGCGGGTTATAGTTAAAATAGATTTTGAACACATACAAAAAACCTATCTAACAGCCCGTCTTGCGTGGAAAATGCCAGACTACTTTTACCTTTATCTTTTTTTTTCCAACCACAGGTGGTTCAGTGCTACACCAGGTGGCTAAGATTAGATATGATTGCGATGCGACAATAAGTCAGAATTGGCCATTGGAAGAATCAACTCTCATTGACACAATAGGTGGACTGGTGCTACACTTCGTTGATAATATCAGCTGTAATTGTGATGCGACGATAAGTCAGTCAGCAGTGTCGATCCATCGATTTAACTATCTTTGATCCTATAGGTGGACTAGCGCTACACAGGGTGGCTAAGATGAGACGTGATTGTATTTCAATGATTCACTCCTTGTTCGCTGGTCCAACTTTATGAACTTACGTACCACGTTCCTGTCCTTACCGTACAGTGTCCGAGTTGATGAATAAAGAATGAAATAAAGAAAACAAATAAGCATACCTCGAATCCGTGCCCAGTGTCGTCAGAGTGACCGTCTCCAACGGGACCCTGTACCCGTCCGTGTTGTCCACCACTTGCTCCTCCCGTTGACGCTCGCACTGCAAGTGAGAAGTACGGTAGAATCACTGAGAGATTACGGTAGATTTTAATCAGTTATTCCGATTAAGAATATCAGCTAATTGTTAGTGCTCAACTAATACCTACAGTATCGCTCATAAGTCATTGGTCACTTTTTCAATGCGATGTCATTTTTGAACCAGGAAAGCTGTTGATCTGAAACTTTGGCATTACGAAGAAAGTATATAGAAGACAATTTTGCAAATAATATGGTATCGCAAAAATTCGATATTATTGCATAGTGATGACGCAATCGAATCATTCTATTTCAAATAATCATTATTCCTAGAATAATTTTTTCTATCTTTTCAAACTTTTTATGCGTAGAGCTATTTTCGAGGGCTACCCAGAAAAAAAGTTTCAAGTTGATACCGATTGCTGCAGCGGCTGCAGGGTTGCTGCAAATTCAAGGTCTCATTTTCATAACTCCGCTTCTAGACATGCTAGAGACTCGTTCTAAGGGTCATTCTGCTTCTTATGACGAGTAATTAAGACCCTGAGAGTTTGGTGCAGATCGGTCATCATTTACATTTTTTACACCAAAAAGTTACTTTTTCAGTTAACTCGAGTTTGACAATTTACCATTCCAAGGGTGAATTTTGTAAAAATATGGTTTTGGTGCAGGAACATAGCAAAACCATCCATGAATAATATCCCAAGTTTTTAGAGCAATTGCTTAACACTCCAATCTGTTGTAATCGATTTACGGAGGCGATAAATTGAAGAGAAATTCTCTTCAAT
>LS487185.1:0-46122 GCA_900490705.1 Pristionchus arcanus | reverse complement strand
CTTTTTGGTGTAAAAAATGTAAATGATGACCGATCTTCACCAAAATCTCAGGGTATTACTTACTCGTCATAAGAAGCAGAATGATCCTTAGAACGAGTCTCTAGCTTGTCTAGAAGCGGAGTTATGAAAATCAGACCTTGAATTTGCAGCAACCCTGGAACCGCTGCAGTAATCGGTATCAACTTGAAACTTTTTTTCTGGGTAGCCCTCGAACATATCTCTACGCATAAAAAGTTTGAAAAGATAGAAAAAATTATTCTAGGAATAATGATTATTTGAAATAGTATGCTTCGATTGCGTCATCACTATGCAATAATATCGATTTTTTGCGATACCATATTATTTGCAAAATTGTCTTCTATATACTTTCTTCGTAATGCCAAAGTTTCAGATCAACAGCTTTCCTGGTTCAAAAATGACATCGCATTGAAAAAGTGACCAATGACTTATGAGCGATACTGTAATCACCTGTTATCATCGTATATTGAGAAAAGAAACAAGGTTCAGTTTGATATTTCTTGAAATGTCAATCTCAGAAAGATTGTTCACTATTGCTCCACGATATTTTAGCCTGTTGGTGAAGCATGAAAATTACCAGTTTCAGGAGCTCACAAATTTACTTCCTCTTGCAACCTATTTTTTGCGACAACTCATTTACCTGCGGAATTCAAGTTGTTACATGTAAGTAAAGCAAAAGAAGGATCGATTCAATGATAGTATTGGGAAGGAAACGATAGGAACTAACCTTGATCCATCTCCACTTGTACGTGAAGAAGTGAGTGCCGAAGGAGGGGAGATAGTTGATGGAGACATCCGTCTTACCTGACTCGGCTTGCTTTATCTGCAATCGATCGATAGAGGGTTACTGTATCCTAGAAATTCCACTGAAGATCTTTGATCTCTACCACCCCACCACCTCTCACATTTACCTACTCATAATGAATGAGTGAATGAACATTGTTTCCACTTAGAATAAATGGATGTTCTCGTATACTCGAATGATTATCAGCAATCCATCGATCAATACCAATGTCGTGAACTACCGTACTCAGAATGGCCTACCGTGGAATTCGCGGTGAAGTGGCGGGTCTGTGCGGCGCTGTACTTGTTGATGAACTCTAGCAGCCACGGGTAGACTCTGCAAAGCATAACGTAATCGATGGAACTACCGTACCTCTCGTACTTTAAAAGTTTGGAGACAAATTCGTTTAGAAATGGGTCAAAGTCAAGAGAGAAGTTCTCGACGATCCTTTTCTACCCTGGAATACCGTATCTACCGTATACTCACGCGTCTCGGTTGTTCACTTGTAGCGTGAGCATGAATCGTCGTCGGAAGTAGGCGTTGCCGATGATTGCGAACCGCTTGGCCATACTCGCCGCCATGCCCATGCCAGCCAGGCCCGCACCCGCATTGAAGTACGGATTATCCCTGCGAATATCGATATTAGTGGGTTCAGATTGGGGTGGTTGGCAGAGTCCGCCCTATCGAGGAAAAAGCCTATCACATCCACTTCGAGGCTGAGAAAAAATGTACATTTTGGTATTTAGCCAACATGGTCTGAGGCTAGCAAGTACAGACTGTATTATAAGTAATAACATTCACGTATAAGTTTCACTCACTTGAGAAAGTCCGGGAGGTAAGCGGAGATGGATGAGATGGGACTGGAGGAAGAGGATGCGAGGGAGGGAACGACGGACGGGGTGGATGGCACGGACGGAGGCAGGGCGGGAAGACCGCTTGTGGACGGCAGCGAGCCGGACCCGAACCAGGAGGTCATGCTGGAAAGAATACGCATAAAGTGTAGTAATTGCATGAACGCAAACAATGTAACGATGTAACGAACGTTGACGAAATCAATGGATAGTAGGAAATCGAACGTGAGTTGAACAAAGATGTGTGAAATTTAGGGCAGACTACAATTACAATCAATAACGGCGTCAGGCAAATAAGAATTTGTCGAATTTCGAGCTAATTTTACAATTTCACAAGATCATTTCACATAGATTTGACGCCCTGTACGGGTCATTTCGTAAGCGTTCGTCAGGCAGATGGTGGAAACTATCAATCGCTATGACTACTTGAGGTATTTTCACGGACTTATAGCGCTATTTCAGTTCAAACTCTTGTTGAAGCACTTGAAACGAAATTAGCCAAAAAAAATGTGCAGATCCGGAAACCGTCAAGTGTCGTGGTGTGCTTGTGTGGTAAAAAGCCCGTCGTGGTGTGCCGATTGGGCCGAACTACAAAACCTTGCACAATCTTGCGATCCTGCCGATTTCTTGTTTCGCCTGTGCGCTCTTTCTCTGGTCACTTCTCGCCGTTGCTTGGCCATTTCATGCCTGCGTCCTTTCAGAATGCCGGAAACTGCCACCGAGGGCGCATCTTCGGGAGGCGGAGGAGGAAGCAGTAGCCGTGGCGGGAGAGGCGGCGGAAGATCTCGCGGTGGAGGAGGAGGAAATAGAGGTGGTGGTCGGGCCGGCGGTGGCGACAGTAGCGGCGGCAACAACCGTCGAGGAGAGGGAAGAGGCGGAGGAGGAGGAGGTAATTATCGATTTTATGGAACTTGAAACTGCCAACCTTGATCGATCGCCTTGTGTTTGATCAGGTGATCGGACTCGTTTAGCACCGTATTTTTGTTTTTCAATTTAATATTCAATTTGTAATTTTGAGGCGATAACAATGGTCGCCGATCGCCTCAGCACAATCACCAACAGGGAGGACGGAATGAGCAAAGGAAGACGAAAGTGGGAGATCACAAAGTGGATATGAGAAAGTACGAGCGGATGATCAGTGCCACTCAGGTCCGATATTACTTTCTAACTTGATGTGATTAGCTAAAGGCTTACTAATTGTTTAAAAAAAACGTTGATAAGTTTGTAATAAGCTTCGATTAGATAAATCTTGCGTAGATCGAATTGAAAGTGCGTTATCATTGTCAAAACGTGAGTCATGATACGCACTGGAAAGCATTTCAATGAGCCCAATGCACTCAAATGCTGTACAGGGGACAACGTCATTCATTAAATTTAATAATATAAACAAGGGTGTCTGGGGGTTTGTGTTTCACTCACTAGATTACTTTGTTTCTTATGGGTGTTGAGTGAGCATGAGCAATCCGCAAGATCATTCATGAATATAATACGCCGTTGTCTAACCTGGTTTCATTGCAGAGCAACTTCTCGGATATCAAATTATCCGATCCCATCACGGAGGACTGTCACATCTGCTGCAAGGTAGGGATTTTATTGATTCGGACCTTCCATTGATTTAATTTATTATATAAATTTATTGACACTGATAGGCTAGTTTAAACTAAATTATATTGGCCACTGCCGTATTTGAATGTGTACTCCCTCGGGCACGGGGTGATCCGGCTCATGAAGCTGAAATATTGCCCGACAAGTCCCCCTTTCTTTTTTACTGATTCGGCCCTTCCACGAGATTTGATCCCCTTGACTACGGGGATGCACGGGAGTCTCGCGTTTCGTTCCTCCCACAAAGCCTAAATCATCTGCTTCTGGTCTCCAACTTTGACTATAGAAACGAGTTGTGCTTTGGCTCTACTGGTCTATAATCACATAGTATTTACGACACGATGTTGTTTGATTCCAAATATCATTTCCTCAAAGTATTCACATACAGCCAAGTTAAAGTAAATGATTGTGATCTGGGCATGGGAAATTGAGAGAGTCAAAGAGCATTTCTCTATTGCAGCCGAACGACATCTTCGGAGTGGGTGCGTGTCGGCATCCGCTGTGCATCGAGTGCGCCATTCGGATCAGAGTGATCGCCAACAGTGAGGGATGTCCCGTGTGCAGGCAGCCTATGGAGAAGGTGGGGTGATTTTAAAGATCAAAGATCAACTTTGGGTATCAAATTTTGGCTGAATGGTGTCTTGGAGAATTGTCTTTAATCCCGAAAGATGGAAGCATTGATGATTCCTTCATGTCTGTTCTTATGCCAATTCTCTGAAACTTTGTGTTGACTGGTCTCTTGGCATGACGGCATTCATCTTTTTTTGTCTAGATCATCCTCGCTAGAAACATTAGTAAATTCGTTCGGACTGCAATTTGATAACTTTGTAAAGCTGAGGCTGGTTGTAAAGATGGATTGTGAATGATCAGTTATTGAGAATTTTTATTATTTTAATAAATAAAAATAATTATATTTAGCAAATAATTCAGATGGCCTTCGTATTCGCGTCTGCCGACCCGACGACCGTCTCGCTCTCGATGCCACACATTCATCCCGATGAGAAGAGGTTAGTAGGGAGGGGGTCACCGTGGCCCCTGAGCATAATTCAGATGGCCTTCGTATTCGCGTCTGCCGACCCGACGACCGTCTCGCTCTCGATGCCACACATTCATCCCGATGAGAAGAGGTTAGTAGGGGGGGGAGTAGCTTTGGCCATGGTCGAAGGTCTTCCAATGCAAAATCGATATGCCACTGATTCATAGATGAGAGCAGCGTAATCGAGAGTCGGAAAAGATACTCAATCTATCAGCGAAGTTGGATTTTGTAAATTCTCAAAATTTGCAATTTGCAAGTGATTTTTGTGCTTCACCGAATGCTCGTTATTTGAGCTGCGCTTGTCTCCTCGATCAGTCGCATTTTTCGGAAGATAATCAACTTACTTATTTGGGCTGTACTGACGATGACTGTATTTGTATCGAGCACTACTTTACAATTATATAACCATTATGGTCAACATGGGGTTTTCCTTAACCCCTGTTTCTACTGGCTCATCTAAGCCCATCATTGCAGATACAAGGTGTGCTTCCAAAACAAGGAGGCGAGCGCGCGCTACGAGCAGTACCTATCGCACGTGTGCAAGCTGTGCGTCGTGTGAGTTTACTTTTAATTATTTTAATAATATTAAATCCTATTTTCATTTGACTTAAACTTAATATTTCAGTGACGGCGAGCGCAAGGAGTTCGCCTCGTTCGTATCTTTAAAGCAGCATATGGCAGCGGTTGGTTATTTATTATAATTATATTATTTTTTAACCTAATTATCGTTGTGAAGCCGCTTCACTGAAGCGAGAGGTTTCAATTTGTTTGTAGAAGATTAGTCGATCTTAGTAAATAGGGGATTGATCGCATCTCATCTCTTGGTCATAACGTTGACACTGTTATCCACCTGGTTAACAGTGAAGATCGCCGAGGAAGGTCTGGCATGTGTTTCATGCATTTCTCTAGGTGCGCGCGAGACAGGAGATTACCAGCCTTGGGCGCACTATCTATCAGTGATAAGAAGTGCCATCGATTATGGGGCTGATTGTGAGACGGGGAGGGTACTATCAGTTGAAATATGACTGAAGAACTTGTCTATATTAAATACATTAAAAAACCAGTTGTCTTTGAATTGCACCTGAAAAATAAAGTTGAACGGTGTCCCTATTTTCACCTTCCCACTTTTATTCGACATTGAGTCTCCCTTAATATTCACGTTTACTTCTTACTCCTTACTCATTCCCTTTCACTCAATGCATCCCTTCCTTGCAGACGCATCAGCTGTCGTTCTGCCACCACTGCGTGGCCAATCTGCAGTTATTCTCGCGCGAGAGAACGACCTACAGCAGGGCGCAGCTGCAGGAGCATATACGGGGAGGAGACAGGGATGATCGGAGCCAGAAAGGTACGGTAGGAGTACGGTAGTCTCAGATGTTGAAGCAAGAGTAGGGTAGGTACTGTAGTTGTAGATGGTGAGGGTGAAGATTTACAAGATAGTTAGATTCCGCAGGATAGCTTGATGCTATTAAAAGTAGCTGTGCCGCGTTATCTTGAGGAACTGGTGGATCGAAAAGCCACCTTGTATATGTTGAAATCGTGTTCATTCTTGAAGTATGTATTGCATTAGCTCTTATTAGGGATTATGAATGCTTCCTGTTATACGTCAACCGTTCATTGAACGTCCTTGTGATCATCACTCTTCACCAAATGGTGGTGCCGAAAGTTGACGGGTGAAAATTCGGGGCCAAATTGTTTCTCCTAATAAATGAAATCCTTGCAGGTCATCCGAAGTGTCTGTTCTGCGAGGAGCGATTCTTCGACGAGGATGATCGATACAGGTTTTTATTTTACTTATTTTTATTTATTAAAAAACAACAAATATTATTGTTATTATTCTAAAAGATATATTCGAATTCTGCAGACATCTACGAAGAGAGCACTTCTTCTGCCAGCTGTGTGAGACGACCGGAGCTGTGAGTTGATCTTTGGTCTTTGATCTGTTTTCCAAATAGTGAAATCGATGAGCATGTGGCAGTCCGGTTTCACTGATTCCCGTTAACTACTTGCAATCACGAGTGCTCAATCCCGTTGAGATTTTCGACGTTGAAAACATTGCAATCGTGGTTAAGAAGGAGCATTCTCGCTCCTGAGATTTTTCTCTAGTCATTGATCTTTTTTTTTAACGATTATGGTGAAGTGAATGATTAGAGTTGTTTGAAGGAACAGATTCCTAAAACATTGAACATTCGCGCTTCACAGTTTCTACTTGGTACATCGAAGTCAGCCTCATTCAATTTCATTTATTTGGAGAGAAAAAAATAATGAAAAATTCCAGGCGGCGAACGTCTTCTTCGGCAAGCACGACGAGCTGCTCAAGCACTATGAACAGGTGAGGAGCAACTGTCTGATCTCTCTCTAGATCACGTACTATCTCGCTCTGTCTGACTGGCGAGAGAGTGTTGGGAATCGGGAGAGTCTCGTTGATTCTCTCTAGATCGCGTACTCTTGGAGATGAGGAGAGCCACGCTGACTCTCTCCAAGCTGTACAGTCTCTCAATGTACCTTGCAAGCGAAATAGTGCGAAAGATGAGGACAGCAGAACGACAAAATCGTGATTATCGGCCCGTTGAATTTGTTTGAATTTAACCCGGCGAATGCGTGCCTCGGCGAATCTTGATATTTACTTTTTGAAGCAAAATCACTGATGGAACAGCGGCCGGTAGACAATTCATAAAAATATAACTGAACTCGTTACTCATTCAATCATTCATTTCCGTTTTTTTAGCAAATGTTGCGAATGTGCTCTAGAAACGGAGGCCTGTCGTTGTGAGCGAATATTAGAAAATATATAACAATTATTTCAGAAGCACTTCTTGTGCGAGGTGGACGAGTGCAAGAAGGCCGGCATCGCATTCGCAACGAAGCTGGATCTGGATATACATACGGTAAGGAGGGGGGGGTACGGTAGATCGATTGGATTACGGTAGCGACCAAAGCCTGATGATCGCTGAATTATTGACCCTGCAGTGATAAGTTACTACGTATATGGCAGATCGGATTACGGTAGTGGGTCACAGGTGTGATGATGGATTATTGATTCTTTAGTGATAAGTGACTACATATACGGTAGTGGGTTAAGCCTGATGATGGCTTAATATTGATTCTACAATTAAAAGTGATTCGGTATACGGCAGATCGGATTACGGTAGTGGGCCACAGGTGTGATGATGGATTATTGATTCTGTGGTGATAAGTGACTACATAAACGAGAGATGGGATTACGGTAGTGGGTTAAGCCTGATGATGGCTTAATATTGATTCTACATTTAAAAGTGATTCGGTGTACGGTAGCTGACCAGTATCGATTGCAGTCGCGCGAGCACGGAAAGGTGAACCTGGCCGTCGACTTCTCCTTCAACGATCGACAGGTATACGGCAGGACGGGGGAAGGGGATACGGTAGATAGGTATGATGAACGATAGTGTCCGAAATGACATTGATATTTCACGCTCGGCTAGGACTTTGAGCAACCTCTGAAACTCAGCTTTGACTAGTTTGTAAAAAGAGAATTTGGCGTGTTCTGTAGTTCTGAATACAACGCATTCGTCCTTCTCTTAAACGTTATTCAGCACATCCCACACTATTTCTAACCTAATAATTCTGTCAGGTTGGCGGGCCATCTCGCAATCGTGGCGGCCGTCAGTACGGTGGCGGAGCTCCCGCACCCCCGCCCTTGCCCCAAGGACCGAGGGGCGTCGGCCTGGTGCCCGCTGCGGAACCGGCCCCGCCGAGGTTGGTTCGCGTGGGGGTAGAGATGGTGATAAGGGTGTTCAAAAAGTTAACGCACTCAACATCGAAAATTGAGGATATCTCTTGGAGGTACTGATTTTTTTTTGCTCAATCTGTGCGGAAGCATACATTTTCGTAACTACCGGGCCGGTAATCAGACCACTATATATTTAATGGAATCTGTATTCAGACCACAATATATCCACCATAAAATCGGATTTTGAGCCATTAAACCTCTGCTATTAGTGTCAGACCACTATATTTTTTGGTCACCGGTAAGTAATGAAAATGTATGTGCGGAAGCCTACTTCTCAATATTGTCTTGTTGACCAGCACATTATTGTATAGTCGTGAAACGTGAAACAGACAGTGATTTTTGGCACATGAGAAATGTCGAGTAAAATATATCTGGGGGCTACTGTAAGGGGAATCCACGTCTTTTTATAGACGTACAACAACGCTAGGTGGGACCCACCAGTAAAGCCGGCTGTTAGATATTGTAACGAGGGTTACTGTAATCTGGATTACAGTAGCTAGGGATACTGTAAGTATACCATCTCCCTTGCAGATCGGACCCATCTCAATTCGTCGTGGTGCCCTCTGCTCAGGCATCTCGGCCCAGTCTGCGATACGCGAGACAGGGAGGTTCGTGCTATTGTTATTGGATTTTTTTTTAAATTGCCAAATTCGCAATAGTGAGAAGTGAGATAGAGGTTTCATGGGCATGTCATAGATAGCAAGCTTTTGGAAGGAGTGATGTATTTGCCCGATCAAATCGTAATCAATAAATTGGGGTGGAATGAAAACCCTGACAGTTCAAAGGTTGCTTTTCCGACCCGAACGTTTGTTATTCGCTCGGGATTATTATCTCTTGTTCGATCAGGCTACAACGGTCTCGCGGGTCTCTCGGACGCGGAGGCGTTTCCCTCGCTCGGTCCCGCCGTGGCCTCGTCCTCGGCTGGCATAAACTACGCCAGTGGACCACCCGTGGTCGTCCCGTCGGACTTCCCAAGGCTAAAGGTGAGTGGGGAGCCTTTGGGAGCGTTGAGGAGGGGTTCGGGCCTTTGAACATCGCAAGAGGGCAAAAATGAGCGTTGAGCACCTAGGATGATTGTAGCTGCACATTTGTGTCATGTACTCGGTGTTCCTTGGCTATTTTGTTTCGAGTCGTGCTCCCTTGAAAAACGTTAATTGACAAGCAGACCTTGGGTTTCAAGGTCATTCCATAGTCCGAGATCGGTTGACTGCTCCGATAAGTTCAATTTCTGTCCTAACCACCAGTCGCTGACTACTCTCGGTGTTCAAGAGAACAATCTCTAAACGATCTCTCCTCTTTGCAGCCGCAGCCCAACCGTCCTCCGCCCCCGCCGGCCGTGTCGGCAGCAAACATCGCCTCGGGCGCTGCCAAGAAAAAGGAGAAGAAGAAGGAAACGAGGGAGGAGGCGTTCCCGAGTCTGGGAGGTGAGTAGAGGAGGGGGCTAAGAGGCTGGTAGGCAGATGCACTTAGATCGTGGGTAAATTTGTTATAATGAACAAGGTGATGGTATCCACTTCTCTGAGCGGAATGGTATGTAAGGAGATGGTGAAACGAAGTAGTGTCGGGGTGATTCGGGTTGGAATGAAGCTGTGCTTTTTTTGCTCGAATGCCGTTGAAACATTGTTTTTGGCGAACAGCAGTGGCTATCTTTGGACGGTGGAACAATGAAGTGCCGGGTGGTTGGGTGCCAATTTATGTTTTGTACGCTTGTGTTTTTTTTTGTTTGCTACCAAAACGCCCGACGTTAAAGGAAAAAAGCCCGTGTTTAAAGGCTCAAAACAACTTTTCGTTGCAATAAACTGCAAGCTCTCGAAATTTAGATAATTTATGTTGAATCAAGGCCATAGCGCAAATTGCTAATGTAGCCCATTTTTGGAAGGTTGTGGCATTGAGAATGATAACGCAATACTAAATATTACAGGCTCCTCTCGCGCCCAACAGCAGCAGCAGCAGGAGACGGCGCAGTGGGCGAGGCATACGGTATGGTATTGATTATTGGGAGGGGGGAGGAGGGGATCGAGAACTGAGTTGTTTCGAAATAGTTCGTGAATCTCTCAAGTTTCCAGCTTCACTGATACATCATTGTTGGGGTTGCTTGCCGGAATTGATTCTTCCGTAATTGATGTGAATCTAATGATAATTTTTTTTATATTTTGCAAAACCATTGAGTTTCCTGTTTCACTGAGACCTCATTAACGGTTCAGTTTAGAGTTCATCGATAACGTTCCGGAATTTAGGTAAAAATATGAATAAACAATAGTTCCCTAATTCCAGGAGCGCTTCGACGTGATCGACGATGACGAGCGGGACGCCTTCCATACGGTGAGTAGTCGGGGAAGGAAGAGAGAGAGAGAGAGAGAGAGAGAGAGTCTCTCTGACTCTGACTCTCTTCATTCCGTACGGTCTCTCGCCAGCTCTGACTGGCGAGAGAGCGGGTGGAATGGAGAGAGTTGAGAGACTTAATGGTCAGAGGAAGCGAGAGATTATGGGAAATGAGGAGAGTCCGATCAGTATTGAGCGTTGCCCTTGCGACAGTAAAGAAATGTGACTTGGTAGCAGCTTTACCCTTACCTTTGGTTCGTTGCAAGTGGGCAGACACGCTGTGTCCCACCTAGCGCCGTTTCGCGACCGTAAAGTTGGTTGGCGTGACCTTTATCCTTACCTTTGCAGGTGGGCAGACACGGAATGGGTCCGCCGCCGCGAGTCGGCCCGGCCGTACAGCCATCGAGAGTGGCACTGGTCAAGAGAGGAGCCATGCAGCAGCAGCCGCCTAGGGGTGAGTGGGGGCTGATAGTAGTTTGGGAAGCTTTATTGGAGGAGTAGCAAACTATTCGAACAATTGTGTAGATATGGATTCGGTGAAGTGTGAATCTAACCGGTTTAACAAACATAAAATAACGGATGACGGCCCAACCGAAGAGCGAGTATTGGTTCGTACTCATCTTGCATTCGATATTTTACCAACTTTATGATGTGGCTGGGGATGGGATCGCGGCGTAATTTGCATACTTTTTTTATGGATGTAGACATTGTCGATGTTCACTGTTCGCTGTTCGAACAGCCATTAAGATAGGGATAGCTTGAAACGTGAATCTAACGGGAGGACTTGACCTGGAAATAGGACGAGGAAGAGATCAGTTGTTGCGAGGCTGCAAGTAGTAGTTGTTAAGGCGTTCTGGGTACACACATCAAAGTTTTCGAATATGCAATATTATTGGGAGGTTCTGAAGTGCAAATCAGGCGGGTGCACGAAGCACGAAAATATGGCGAGGAAGGAATCAGTTGTTGAGAGGGGGGGGGGGTCCGAGTAGTAATATCATAGAAAATCAAGGACATAGCGAACTTGGCTGCCATCAAAGATGATGTAGGAAATGTGATTTGTGAATCTGCCGGGTGTGAAATTGTTGATTCAGAGATCCAGATCACTCTCATGTCTTTTCTCAGGCAAGCAGCCGGCTCCGATGCCCGCGGCACTCTTGGGTGAGGGCGAGGACTACCCCTCCCTCCCGCCTCCCGCCCCTACAACCAGAATCGACTACGGAAGAGTGGGCGGGCCCCTCGCGCAGACCAGCAAATGGGGCAAGAAGAAGGCTGAGGAGGCAAAGGTGAGTAGTACGGTATGGATTATTGATTGGTGGTGAGAGTGAGGGGTTACGGTATAACGTTAGAATTAGTGCTGTTCACAATCATTGCACGGTCGAGTTTCCTTATTGGGAGGAATAGTGAAGGTCGATTTTGCCGGGTGTTTTAACGAGTTTTCTGGAAATAAGTTATGAGTCCGGTTCGTCGAGTATATCGTCATTGGGATACGCTCTCGGTCTAGGTGTGAGAATGAAGCTGGAATGAAGCAGGAAATTTTAACTTTCCCCGCTCGTTTACTGTTGAAGTTATTTTGGAATATGAATGTTAACTTTTCAGAAGCGTCCCCCTCCGCCGCCCCTTCCGGAGCCGGAGATGTGGCCGGCAATGAGCAGCAGCACCACGACGGCTGCACGACCCGTCGAGAATCCGGACTGGCAGGAGGTGAGGGGAGGATAGTGTTGAGTCTTTAAGAAAGATTGCGACGATGGTTGAGGTTTGATGTAGCGAAAAGTAAAGGTGGGGAGATTATTGTTGTTGTACCATTCAGTACTCGCAAATCGCAGTTTGAGAGCTTGACTGGGTTATGTGATGAGTGGGAAACAAGAAAGTGCTAGGCTAGGGAAATTTACAACGCTAATTGGACATGAGAGAAAACGCAGATTGGTAGGAGGTAAGGGGGGGGGGGTGATTATTGTTGGAGTCATTCGAAAAACAGCACATATCGCAGTACGAGAGATTGGCCAAGTTATGCGATAACTGGGAAACAATAAAGTGCTAGGGAACGGTGCTCCTGGTAAGATATGAGGGTGGGAAGGGCAGAGATCAGGGCAGAGGAGAATTATGGAGTTTATAATCGATTCAGAGTGGAGATCGCAGTTTGAGACAATTCGTGTGCTATGAGATAAATGAGAAACAATAAAGTGCTGAGGAAGATTGCTACGGGGTTTGACCAGGGGAATGCCCGGATTGGTAGAAGGTGAATGGGCCGAATAGAAGGTAATGGTGATGGTGTTGGGCGATTGTTTGTGTATTATTTAAATATTTTTTTGTTGTTTTTTATTCCGACAAGTGGGGTACGATTGCCATTGGTGACACGTTGCTGGTCTTATCTCAAAATTGAAACGCCAGAATAACAGTTTAGTTCGCGAAATTATTACATCGAGTGGATTTGTTGCAGGTGTCGATTCCCCTCTCGAAGAAGGCCCTCGCGAAGAGAGCGAATGAAGAGAAGAACGCGAGGAAGAAGGTCAGAGAGAGATCAAAGATCAACTTTTTACAAGTTTTTTGTTATTTATTTATTAATTAGAAAGATCACACCATTGTGTTTCATACAAGTTTGCTAATGATTCATGATTCTGCTGTCCCAGGGGTTTTGCTGTATCGGTGTTTCAACGATTCTTTATATTCGTGACTAGCTGTTCATTGCTGATCGCTCTAACATTATCAGAGAACGAACTAAAAAAACTATCAAAATACTCTCTCCTGTTCCAGGGGATTTTGCTGTACACGAGTAGAGAGGATCGGTGTTTTAGCGGTGGTAGATATTAGTGATTGGTTGACAATTGCCGATTCATCTTGTGTTCGATCCAAATAATATAATTTCTCAATATCAGGAGGAGAAGCGATTGGCGCGTGAGGCTCGCGAGGCCGAGGAGAGGGCTGCAGTGAGAATGGATACGGAAGAGGAGGATGAGGATGAAGAAGAGGAAGAAGAGGAAGTGGAAGAGGAGGAAGTGAAAGAAGTGAAGAAACCAGAGGTGAGAAGCGTGACTATGGGGATGGCGGTTGCAGGGGTTGTACATTAGTAAGTTTGTCTTGGAATTTTAATAACATTGAGATTTGGTAGGTTAAAACGCAGTCTCCGTAAGAACGCAGGGAAAGGGGGTGATAGTGGTACAACTCCGTCAAAATGATCGCCCAACGCTCAAACTTCACCAACGTGACCCCTAGGGCTGAAATAGACGATTTTTGAACTTTTGGTCCCGAAATATTGATCTTTGATCTTTGAAAAAAATTTCAAGTAACCCTATCATGTGATAGCTCATTCGAAAGAGTATAAAAAGTTATGTTATTTGCCAAAATTTCAAGCATTTTCGATGATCCATATTCGAGAAACATAATGAAATGTCTTATTTTCATGGTTTTTCGATAAACTTTGGGGTAGCAGCCCTACTCAAAGTCATTTGTACCCTCTGGATTCAACATATTTTTTGTATCTCTGTATGTGTAACAACCTTTTGTGGTCGAGACGAAGATCGGTCTATGACGAAGAACAGAAAAGTTGGTTTGAATGTGGCATACTTGCTCAAATTCATGATTCTGCCTGTCATGATTCTAGTCGGTATCGTTAGTAGGCTGTTGTTTAAACCTCAAATGATGTTTTTACGTCATTTTCAACCATTTGAAGATTTTTTGTCATCATTTTGATGATATATGCGGACTTGACTCACCTTGACTTTTTTGACATAAGGGTCCCCCCTTATGTCAAAAAATCGGTTTGGGCACATGTCAAAATGGGACCTCGAACACGATTGAAAGTTCTTTTGAGTGACCAAAAATTGAATTTATGTTATTTTAAGTGCAATCCTACAGGTTATTGTGGTCGATTCTGGCATGTGCCCAAACCGATTTTTTCACATAAGGGGGGACCCTTATGTCAAAAAAGTCGAGGTGAGTCAAGTCCGCAGATATGGTCAAAATGATGACGAAAAATCTTCAAATGGTTGAAAATGACGAAAAAACATCATTTGAGGTTTAAACAACTGCCTACTAACGTTACCGACTAGAATCATGACAGGCAGAATCATTAATTTTGAGCAAGTATGCCACATTCAAACCAACTTTTCTATTCTTCGTCATAGACCGATCTTCGTCTCGACCACAAAAAGTTGTTACACATACAGAGATACAAAAAATATGTTGAATCCAGAGGGTACAAATGACTTTGAGTAGGGCTGCTACCCCAAAGTTTATCGAAAAACCATGAAAATAAGACATTTCATTATGTTTCTCGAATATGGATCATCGAAAATGCTTGAAATTTTGGCAAATAACATAACTTTTTATTCTCTTTCGAATGAGCTATCACATGATAGGGTTACTTGAAATTTTTTTCAAAGATCAAAGATCAATATTTCGGGACCAAAGTTCAAAAATCGTCTATTTCAGCCCTAGGGGTCACGCTGGTGAAGTTTGAGCGATGGGCGATCATTTTGACGGAGTTGTACCATCCCACCTGCGTTCTTACGGAGACTGCGTTTTAAAAAACAATTATCTGCACCAGCGGAATGGTGGTTGCAGAGGTTGAACATGATATGAAGTGTAGTTGTAGTTATCAGTGTACAGAGCATCAATTTTACACAAACAATTATCATCCGCAAAATAGGATGGCGGTTTCAGGCGTGGTACATGAGTAGAGGTGTTTTGGAAACTTTAATTCTTGATGGCTTTTTTGAGTCCACCAAAACAAAACTGTCATCCGCACCATTGGGGTAATGGTTGCAGAGGTACTACATGAGTTGACTTGTTTTGATATTTTCAATACAAGCGAGATTTCGTCGTTTAAAATAAAAGCAAACAATCGTTCGCGCGCCAGTCGGATGGTGGTTACACGTGGTGGTGCATACGGTTCAGAGTTTGGGAGATTTTGATTCCGTAGACGCAACTGCAATTAAAGAAATAATTCCTCGCTATTTTTATTGTATTAATCCATAATTGTCAGCCGGTGCTCGGTCTCTCGGAGATCTCTCGTCTGATCACATCGGCCCCGCCTACAGAGACGAAGAAGGACGGAAAGGGCAAGGGAAAGGAGCAGCCAAAGGTTAGGGATTATTGATTGATATGGAAGGGCGTATTTTCGATTTTTTTACAAGTCACTGCTTCCTCTATGAAATCAAAACTTCTGAAAAACTTGAACCATGTGTACTACCACGAGGAACCAGCATCCCACTGGTGCGGAATTTTTTTACAAGCTTTAAAAACCCCCCAATGAGGATTTGGTATACGATATTGATGTGATAGTATTGTCTTTTGGTGTGCGGTAGTGGTGATACAGTAAGCGCACGAAAGGCTACTCGGTGGTATTGCAGGCAGTCCCAGCCAAGAAGGAGGAACCATCGAAGACTTCCTCGAGCACCATCAACATCAACAACAGCAAGAAGAAGGACAAGAAGGGAGGAGCGAGCAGCTCGACCGACTCCGCCCCCTTATCGATCGATAGGCGACCTCCCGTCCCGACCACTACTACCGTACCTCCTTCCCAGTCCTCCTCATCGCTAGGCCTCATCGGCTCGGTACTGTGTCTTCTTGCCGCATTGTGTAAATTAGTGAGTTGTCTGCTCAAGGTGGTTCGTGTCTGCTGCCCGTTGGCTGTAAGTAGAGCTTGAAATATGAACCGCCGTCTCTTCGCACACTCTCGTCGCTAGAGTGGGCAAAAAGAGTGTGCGAAATGAAGAGACGGCGGCTCTTATTTTAAGCTCTACAAACCACGCACGATATCGATCGCCTGAGGATACCGTAGCATGACTGATTGATTGATGGTGCATGGTGTACAGATCAAATTGACAAAGTAATTTTGCAGCTCTTCAACTCGGTGTACACGAGCTTCGTGGGCAGTGGTGATGCGACCGCTGCAGCAGGTGCTACTGCACAGAATGGATCTGCAGCCAAGCCGAAGGACGCAGCTGCAGCGGCAGCGGATGCCCGTGCAAGGGGACTGTCCACGGTGAGGGCGTTTGTCGAATATGTCGCTAGATCCGAGTTTCGAGCCGTCTGATAGAAGATGGAGTGAATATGTGATGTGTACGGGATACCGAGAGTGCATTGACACTTTGCAAGAAACGCGTAGAAGAGCTGGATGTGAAACATTAGATATCCGGGATTTTCTGATGTCGTATAATGTCCTGTACGATGCATTGACCGAGATAGGTTCTACTCCCATTATGATACAAAACTCGAGTAACTCAAATGCCCCTTCATTGCAGGCTCCTCCTCCTGGTATCTCATTCGCTCCGCCACCCGGCTTCGGACCTCCTCCCGGATTCGAGAATGTCGTCAAGCGATCCTGACTTGTCCCCCAAATATTGATTGATAGATCCCAACTAGAGTATACGGTAGAACCTCCCCATCTAGAGTATACTGTAGCACCTCCACTTGTTTGTTAATGATATCGACTGAATTTCCATAGCTAAGCAGATCGTAGTCTATTCTTCAGTGAACCCTGACCCCGTAGAGACCCTTTTTTCCAGAGTATTTGTGATAGGTATCCTAATTTTATTGTTTGTTTTATCTATTCCCTGCTTTCTGTAGTATCTTTGTCGTAATGTGTGTTGTCTCCTTTTCTACCCTATTAAAATACGGAAATTCTTTTTGTGCCCCTTTTTATTGTAGTAGTCCTCTATAATCGATGAAACCCAGTTAATTTGTTATTACCTCGTCCCCCTTTTTCTCCATATTACCTGCTAATGAATTCGGTGATTTGTGTCCTGAATTTTATGTGATAAACTGATTTTCTCTCTAAAAAATGGTCCTATAGTTTTCAAACTAAGAACTAAGAATTAGAGAAGCAGTGCAATTCCTGGAAAAAAATGGAGCGTCTCAATTATACAAATAAGTAATTATTGGAAAAATGAGAAAAAATATCAATCGAATACATTCGGTTGACAACGTTTTCAAGTATTGCTGACTTGATTATTTGCAACAACAACAAAACAATGGTGATTTTAAAAAAATCGAAATATGAGCCGTGCACTACTGTATGTTCCAATACAGTAATTTTGAAAATGTAATGCCCCACAACGAAGTTCCCTGATATCGACTTTTTTCTACAAATTCTTCAACTTTTTCTTTCTTCTTGTTTTTGCTTTGTTCTTCTTGGTTTTGGTGCTTTTAAAAAATATTTTTTCTTATCATTGTATTGCCTCTTTGCAGGCAGGCCCCAGAATGGACTCGACGACCGCTGCGCATCGTGCTCGTGAGCGCCTGATTACGGATAGGACTAATAAGGTTCGTTGTTTTTATTTTTTAATTTTTTCAATATTCCACGTTTGGCACTTGTATAGAAGCCACAACCAGACGAAGCCTTAAAACTGAGCGTGAGCAGCCTCAGCATCAAGAGTATCATCATAATAGAGCCTAAGCCTGTCGGAACTCTATCGAGTTCAAGGCTACTAGTAGTCGCGGATCGATACCCGCCGTTTATTTTCCTTGACAAATCGTTCAGATATCCACGTACCTCGTCACGAACGGCGGCAATTGGCTCGGTCAGGTGCTCAAGTCGATGTGCGACGTGGTGACAGCCAACTTCGACCCGCACAGCTCCATTCAGGTTTGCGAGTCTCCACCTTACAGAAAATGCCCAAACCCAAAGCAAGGCTGGACAGGCGTGCACGTTTGCAAATTTCCTGTGGGTTTTTTCTCAATGATCCTCATCAATCCTTCGAAATTCAATGCCTTTGCAGAAGCGCAAGCGTGTGGTGCAGGACTACCTCGGTTTCGTGGCCGCTCCGGATTTCGGACCGATCGCGGAGAAGTTCGTTCCTTTTTGTTCATTAAAGCTACCGGCTCAATCACTTTTCAATTCAAATAAATTGTTTATTCACCAGATGTTAACATAATAAGGGAAAATCGTGGATCTTGATTAATATTTGGTGGACTGTGATATCTATGTTTCAGTGATCCGGCCTTCAATGCAGTGCTCGCGTTTGCCGAAATATTCGGCGCATTCGTCGATGAGATGAACGAGCGAACCATCGAGGGACAATCCATGGTATGTATTTTTTTAAAAATCAATTAAAAAATCACATTTCATTGTTTTAACATCACAAGAGAACACATTTGTAATGATAGTATTGTAGTTGTTCCAGCCGGATCGACCGGAGTCGTTTGGGGACTCATCGGCCTTTGCTGGTGTAAGTATTTTGACAATCTCATCTTAAAAACTGTTATTTAAATTTATGAAACTCAATTGCAGGAGGTCAGAAGCAATCGCGCAATCTCGATGCCTGCTGTTGTCGGAGGTGCGCTCATTTTTTATCGTTACCATGACGATCTGAAACACAATTGATGCGGTTGACGACAGTTGAGATTTACACTTTTGATTCTCCCTTTCAGATGATTCCTTCACGAAGCTGAGGGCGACTGGCGGTCAGGGAGATCAGGATGAAGAGGGTAAGTATGCTCTCGTGCAATTTGCGACGACAAACGACAATCAGAAATATTTAGGAAGGACAATTCCTTGTGTTTACTTCCCGTAATTAAGCATACTTTGTTCAGTATGTGTGAATAATGTTAAGTAATCCCTTTAAATGGAAGAACGTTATCGTCCAATAGGCCCTGATTCTGACCATTGGATAAATTGTATTGTTCAGTGACGCCTCCATCTCTCGGTCTCGTCCGTTCTTCGTTCGATCGCTTCGCGAGCAGAAGATCCTCGATGACTGCGACGGCCGTCGCCGTCGGAAGAAAGACGGCTGTCGATTACGATGGTTTGTTAATTTTCGTAGATTTTTACGAATTCGTGAAACCTATGCAAACCGTGTCGTGGACATGCAGACAGATATCGCCTGAAAATGTTTAACGACATTTGGCAAAGTGGATTGTGGGAAATTATTCATCTTTATCTACGATATTAATTGGATCATGCTACGTGCCACGTAATACGTGGATGCAACTGAAAATAGGCGGGGGATTTCCAGAATCGGGGCAGTTTAGAAAATGTTCAAAAACGTTCACGTTTTTTCTGTCAGGCGGCAGCAGCAACCAGCCGGGTGCGCGCAAGAGGGCGCGAGGCGACAAGGTGGTGGCTGTCTCTCCCGCTTCGAAGCCCCCTCTTCTGACCCCTTCGAACCATCAGAAGGGCGTCACTGTTGTGGCCGCGAGGAGAAGATCGAACGAAGCCAACTTCGATTCCACCGCGTCGAGTGTGAGTAATTACTCGATATTTCGTTTTATTTTGCCTGACTCCAGATGCGATTGATATTGTTATCAATAAATTCTTGAAAAAAAACTCTGAATTATCTGGTTGTGCTGTCATAAATGACACAATTTTACCTTTTTTATTCTTTGAGTAGATTGAAGTCGATAATGAAGTGGAAAAAATATCACTTGGAGGGGGTAATGACTTTCCAGGATCAAGAAATTTGGACATGGTGATTTCGAGTTGTTGCAAATTCATAAATGGCAGGTGGTGGCGTGCACGGTGTGCGGGGCGATGGTGAAGGAGGGATCGATGAGGAGACACATGAAGGGACACGCTGCCGGAGTGGGAATGGAAGAGGGGGCAGCACTTGAAGCGGCGGCTGAGGTGGGTCGAGAAAGTACCTCATTGTTATGGGGGGTGTGGTATCATCGGGAGTGTGGGGAGTAGAGGGAGGGTCGAAAGCTGCGGAAGAGGTGGGTGAGGAAAGTGCCTCCATTCTAATAATTCGGATCGTAGTGGGGGATGTAATTCCAGTAAGAAAGGGAGGGTTGCACCAGCTAAAAAGGTGGATGGAGAAAGATTTTTTAAGAGGGGAGAATTGTTTTACTATCGGATGTTTTACATCAATTGACGTCTTGAGCACACTCTGAAACTCAGTTCTGACTGTGAGAAGTGGTTTCGGCATGCCAGTATTCATTTTACCTTGAATTTTTCAACTCCTTTCATGTCGAATTCACTTCTCACGTACTAGTCACAACTGAGTTTCAGAGAGTGCTCAAGGTGCCAATTGAGAGAATGCGATCAATTCGAAGCACTTTTCAAGTTTCAAAAATTGCAATATCGACTCGGAATGGATTCATTACAAATGAAACTCTGCAAGCGACGAATGAATGACTTCATATATAAATGGACGGGTGTTTATGTCCTTGGGTCGTAGACATTGTGTCTTTTCAGCCTGCCAGTCTGCTCGACCAGCTCGATACGAGCAGCGAGGAAGTGGGCGGGGCAACGGAGGAAGATAAGGTTGAGCCGCAGCCCATGATGGTGAGCTGGCGTCAACCTTTGAAAATTTCCCGCACTTCTCATTACGCAATGTTTTTTTTTCGCTGGCCACACATAGCGAGAGAGAGAGCATGTAGAAAAAGTGCGTGAATTGATCGATGATGAATTTCGAAAATCAAGTACATTGTAGCTGCCGTTGGAGCAGAATATGATACTGAACGAGTTTGGCCTGGAGGAGGAATCGGCTGACGAGGACGTGATGGAAGTGGAGGAGAGAGCAGAGGTGAGGATGGGGGTGTTGTTGTTGTTGTTATTGTTATTGCTCAAAATAGATAATGAAACATACATGACGTTATGCATTGAATAAACGGAAAACCAAATAGACTTTCCAAATAGACGGTTGCATGTTTCATTGGTCGAAACGTTACGTATTGTTAAGAAATCAGGTTTTTTCAGTCAGTTTTCAGAGCGTTTACAACGGTCACTTTCTAATCTGTGGTAACGATAAGGACATTTGCAGGATGAGGGAGATCCGAGGGCGCTCGAGATGGATGGATGGGCGGCCGATCTCTACAGCAAGCCCGCCTCCTGCTTCCTCTGCAATGTGAGGGCTTCAATTTAAATATTATTTATTATTTTAAAACATTGATTCAATGAATGGATGGTTAATGATGATGCAAATTTGCAGAAGGCATGCGACAACTACAGGGGCCTGTCCACCCATCTCTACGGAGCTCACAAGGGATTCTCGCAGAACCAGTTCGCATTCCAGGTAGGACCTGTTTTGATTCTAATAATTCTAAAAATAATTGGCTGATATGGCTGAGGCGCGAAGATATAACATAAGTGATGGATGGAAGTGGATGTTGGGAAAACGATTCTGAAATACTTTACAATCAGTTCCCTTGGCCAGGTCAAAGTTATCTAAGTTCAGTGGAACGCCAATCACCCTTGGCGGTTGACCAATTTTCGCACGATGTTGTTTACAATTAGAGTTAGCCCAATGGGTGATGTAGTTGGACGTGATGAGATCGTGAAACGTGAATATTGCCGGTTGCAGTGTCTCGGCTGCTCGCACAACTTCCGCTCCTTCACTGGAGCACTCGGTCACATCCAGGCCGCTTTCGTGAGTATGGGATACGGTAGTCTGATTACGCATTGATTACTGATTTAATTACTGGCAATGAACTTTAGAAAGTAGTTAGGTGAAAAGCTTTAACATTATTTCCATTTTCAAACAAAATTCAACATGTAATTTGCTCGATATAAATCGATAATCGATTGCAGCGCAACCAGCAGGTCGGCTGCAAGAACAGGGTGACGTTCGCTACTGCATCAATGATGGTTATCAAGGAGGTGCGTTGATTACTCTGGGGGTCACGGTAGAAAAAAGGTTGTCTAGAACTAACTAAATTTGGAAAACCCCTGTTCCTGAGGGTTTCTTAATGTTAACATAGAGCATGCAGCTACGATTCAAAAACATAGACAGTTTTTGAAAACTTGCCACCTCATTTTGTTCATGCATGTGCTAGTATTAGTTTCATCACATTCGTTTCAGGAGGAGCCCGAGCCGGTGACGCCTGCAGCAAGAGAGGCCATGGAAGACCTTCGGTAAGTTAATCTGAGTTAGGATGGTCTAGAATATGAAATCTTTCCAGCTCTCACACTATGTAAGAAGGCGATGTTCAGTTACATCAGTTCAGCTCAGAAGTTCAGTTAATGTATTCTTGCATCAGTAATTAGCCTACAATTTCTTTGATAACTAATCTACTAGGTTCATTCTCATCTGATTGAATCAGATCACACATGTTTATTCTTCCGAATATTTGTAAATTTCTACATTGATAACTCGAATCCCTTACTCGATCTACTCGTTACAAACTCATCCAATGTTGTAGGCTGTTGCTATGCTATAAAATTGTTGTACAGAAGTTGAAATAAATCCACACATTCTTTCGATATTTTCACTTTATACACTTCAAAAAAGTATGTACATTTGAACGAAGTTTTGTTAATGTCAAGTCGTGGTATGCGAATCTTCGAAAAATGAAAACAACCCATTAAACGATCCTCTGATCTACGTTACACGCAACAACAATAGAGGGTTTGTTACTTCGGCGAGAAATGTCGTGAAACAATCCAGAGTGCACAATTGCATATGGTACAGTGTTTGTGGCTAGGGGTTACTCCTTGGACTACAATAAACTACGAAATTGAAATAAAATGTGTGCTTCGACTACCGTAATCCTTCTTGATTGGTCGGCTATCGTAAACTATAAAATTATCGATCGAAGGGGGACTACCGTAATCTTAGACGGCAGATTCGGCGTCGCTCTCACATCCGGACGTGTCCGAGGGAGTCTCTCGGAAGAAGGCCAGTGATGTCCACAACTCGTCCCGGTCCAGACGAGCCATGAATGTCGCACGAAGCTGCAACGGGGGTATTTGTCTCAACAGAATTTCAAAATGTAAAGAAGCAATCGCATCTACAAGTTGTTCCGAGTTTCACAGAATTTATATTGTAACCGTATCTTTACTTTTCCAATATTCGCAGCAAAGCACACGTTAAATTTCCTAACCGCAAAATTTAGAAAAAGGCAAAGTAGAAGTCACCGCTTCATCATTCAGTTAACACCCTGATCTAACTCGAGTGCCGATACACCTGATGACTTTCCCTTCCGTAATCTTCCCTCCCACTACCGTACCCTATCGTACTCCTCCCTTCCCTTACCGTACCCTTACCGTACCTGCAATTCGGCCCTGCTGATCAGTTCCCTGGACGTTATCCGGGCGGAAATCGTCTCTGCTGCCAGCAGCGAGATCATGTCGTCGATCACACGCTCCACGCGCTTTGAGACCTGATGAAATGTAGATCCTTCTCTATTATTTGGCCCAGTCTGATGTTTCCCTCCCAATTATACCCTAGCCATTTTATATTCAGAGCTATTGTTCTTGCCTTAGGAAAAAACAGAGAAGATAAGCAAGAGTTATTGTTTGATTGGAAATAACTGTATATCCGTCCATCGGATCACTAAAGGCGCTTTGCAGCACACTACAAACACCTGGTGAAACTGCGAAATCACTGTTAGCAAACTGTTTTGCACAGACCAGAGAGAACCTCAACTACACCATCCCATGAAACCAAAGTCTTACCAATGTTTTATAAGGATTTAGAAGGAACATTCATTCGTACGACTGTTCATCTACTGACGGATAGTGTTATCACAATTTCGCGAAGCCTGACTAATTCGGGCACATCTTTCACTCAAGAGCTCATTCCAGACATCAATAGGATATTTTAGCCACGACACGCTGAGGAGTCATTGTACGCCCCCTATTCATAGGCCATAACAAGTTCTCATGAAACCCCGGCCCACCTTTCTGATCTCCTTTGCGAGTGGCTCGGATGCGAACGAGGGCAGAAGCTCATGGAGATCGGCGCCGAATCGGAAGAGAGAAAGGGAGAAGACGTTAGCCGCGATCGAGGGAGAGAGGCGCTGCAATGGGGGAATTGATGAATTTATCTGGCCTCTGATCCACTGATGGGCTAACTACCGCTTGATGACCGGTGGCTCCGTAATTTAAAAAAAAGACTGTTAAGGGACTCCGCTAACATTTCTTGAGACTACAAAGGGGTTCCGCGTATTTTCACATATTTCTTTTCCGGAGCCCCACAGATGGTCAAGCGGGGATATAGCCCAGCAATGCTCTGGTCAGTCTCATTACAGAGTTTCAGAGAACCAATATTTCCACGTGTCGTTCGCAATTGGCCTCATCTTTATTGTTACTTTTTACGAACTGTCTAACAAGTTCCGATCATTAAATACACGAGCCCGGCTTTCATCTTACCCGGATGCTGAAACCAATATGTTCCTGCCTTCTAATTCACTTTCTGCACAACACAATGCAGAAGCCCCTATCCTTCCCGCACGAATATCCTACCGTCTCCCCAACCGTACCTCCTCAGGATCGAGGGCCACCTATCGTACCCCCTCCCACTCTACCATACCTCCTTCGGGTCCCTTCTCATCACAGCAGCGACTGCTTTCCTCGTCGATTCGGGGATCCTATCTGAGAGAATGGGCAGTTCGTACTCCTTGTATGTGGAGGATGAGAGCACGGAGTAGAACGGGTTCAGTCTGCAATCGAAGAGATGCATGACTTGCATTACTTATGAACGAGTAACAGATAGTAAATGGTGCGTGCAACGTTGAGCATGCATGTACAGAGGGGAATGGGATCAGTATGCAATGAACGGCAATTTTTGTTTAAGAATACATGGATCGATGATCATCGATCATTGCTGGACAGAAATTTTTACCCTGTAGTAACCCTGCTGAAACGGGAATCTAATACGAGCCTTGAGTAAAGTAGCACGATCAGCTTGCAATTGAAACGAGTAACGTTAAGGATATTTCACACTGCCGAATAGAATAAACGCGCATTTTAGTAGCAACTGTTTGCATAATTTTTCGGAGCACAGCAACAAACAATTGTTCACATTCGTAACAATTATTTTTTTCTTCAGAGTTAGAGATCTTGATATGATTGCCAGACACCGCCCTTTGCCTATCTCTAGTATCCATGAAACACAAGTGCGCCTAATCTTTGAAACATGCAGAAATCACCACTCACCGTCCCACTCACCACAAGGCATATCGACCGACTCGATTGGTATCTCAAGCACCACCTCCCCTCCTCAAACGTCTCAATAACACCAATCAGCATCTAACCCGTTCACGCTCAGGTACTTGTAAGCATCATCAGACCGACTCACTTGGTGAATATCTCATAGCTGAGGGCGCCGGCAGCCCAGGTGTCTGCCATGGAGAAGTCGACCATCGAAGGAGGAAGGGCGAGGGCGATCTCGGGAGCGCGAGTGCGCAGGTTGCCACCGAGGTCCATCTGGAAGCAGATCATCAACGAATGAAACACTTTTTAACGGGGTTATATCTGATAGTTTTCTAAAGGTTTAGCTTTTATAGACACTGCAATAAAGCGTGCGAAGGTTGCCACCGAGGTCCATCTGGAGAGATAGATTCGATCGAAAAAATTAATTCTGATTTCTGCTTCGAGGCACGCGCAGTTTCAGTTTCAGTAAGTACGTTTTTTTAAAGAAACAATGGGCAAACAGAATCATATAGAACGTCTGCCATCAGGAATCAACCCCATGTGAAACGCAAAAATCGCTTCTAATTAGAGAAATATGTTTTCGCCACTGACTCCTCAGACTGATCAAGGTATCAATCAACATTCTCCATACATATCACCGTCGAAACACATCACTAGCTGGTTGGCAGCGTTTGCCGAATTCAGATGACTGCGACTGTGTTCTGGCTCTTTATATTCCCCATGTACTCTCATCCTTTCTGATCAACAACTGGGCATTCGTAAAGAGACCCGACCGTAATCCCTGTTGACCGTAACCCGCCCATCCCTTTTCCCCTCGAGACTCTCACTCCTTGTGACGATCTCTCCCTAATTCCGTCCATTCGATCTCTCTAACCCGGCGCATCTAGCGAACCCTTTCTAAAGCCATTTCTTGACTCACGCCCTCGTGCCGGTAGTCGACGACGAAGGATCCGTTGGCGAGCGCGCACCCGAAATCGGATATCACCAATTGGGGAATCTCGCCTGCAATGGATACTGTAAGCACACCATACACGACCTTTACTAAATTCAATCGATAAGTATCCCGTAAAGCTACCGTACTATTCACACCTCCAATCGATACCTGACCATCCACTAGGGTTGGCACTGTTCGTAACATTGCCATGACGCAATCGTTCAGCCGACCCTATCCCCCACCGTACTCCTACCGTACCCCCCAATCAATGACTCACCATCGTTGTCGTATGACAGCAGGATGTTGTCCGACTTCATGTCGCGCTGCGCCACCTGCAAAAAAAGATTTAATTTATATTCTCTGCATTTGAATTAATTTTAGGTATGAATCAACGTTTCTAAGGGCAAATCACATTTGAGTTTCAACGTTGGCATATGTACACAGAGATGTTAGATTTGGCGATAAAGGAAAGAAGGCTCTCAACCCCTCATCGTTCTTTCCCCATTCTTATATTGCCAATTGGCTTGATCTTTGATCCCTACCACATACTCTAACCTCCCCCCTTGCTGCCAAGCACCCCCCCCCAACCGATTCGATCTACATCGACGGACATCCGTTTCTGGAACAATCTCGCCATATTCCTTGTACACTTGTAAAGTAACGGAAATAAGGTGAGCGATTGTTTTACAATTTTCTTTATTGTGACAGTATTCGAAAAATTACCGAAAAATTTCAGAATAAACATCGCCAACAGGCATCGCAAGGAGTTGGAGTTACTGCGGACATGCGGCACTGCAAAATTGATGATGCATCCCACTTGCGTGAGATGAATTTATATTTTAGAAAAAATTTTGAAAAAATATTCAGGAAATCTACACAGGCACTGCTGACCTTGTGATGCGGACTATGGATTTTACAATTGATGAAACCTGGGATTTCATGCATAAAATATATCCTTCTTTGAGCGAAATATCGTTTCAGGAGCAGGTTACAGTATAAATTCCAATGTATGTATGGCTGATAAGAAATTACAGCTGGATCTGTTTCGAAGTTATGTCGTAAAATTTACAATGATAGATTCGTATTTGCACACCTGGAAGATGTGGGGATCCTTCGACAAATTGTAAGTAAATTTCCAAACTAAAATGTCGGTAATTGTTTTTTTATTTATTCGGGAAAATTCAGCTCGATGTGCTCGATCGCTCTTTGCGTGGACCTCGACAAGCCCGACTCATGGATTCTGCAGGGCGAGGGTGGAAGTAATCGGAAGTCATTGGTCGAGTATGCACTTTTCCATGTATTGCTAGATTGTGCTCATCTCACTCACTTTTCCCACAGAAATCCAAATTCTCTTTTCAGGTCAAACCTTCTCTACGTTCGTGATCAGATGTCATTGATTCTCCCCTTGTTGAAGAAATCCCAATTTACGGACGAAGAAGTGCACGCGCTACTCGCCCTCATGCTCTGCGAGACTGGTATGTTCGTTTTAAAATGGGTTTCATCGTCAATGCCTTTCTTGAGCCATAAGTTTTTACGGGATTTTATTAGCTAGGGGAGTTACCGTAGTCATCATTTTGAGAGAATACCTTCAAATATCAGACATGCGACAGGACGCATCCGAGCGACTTCTCGTCCTCCTAGACTCCATTCAAAGGGAAATTTTGACGGATCTGCAAGGATACTACCGCGAAACGATGGGAATGATGGACTTTTCTACTCGTTTAGGCAACCTCTTGACGATTTGTCACAACGTTAGAGTGAGTCACGAAATACATTGGCGCATTGGTTAAACTGTGAATTTAAGGAGTGCAGTTCTCATTTTCAATCGTTCTTCCGCATGCAAGTCACCCTCTTCGACACGTGGGCAACGGAGACTCAGCTGAAGCATCTGCTCCTCTAAATTTCGACCCTTTTTTGTCTGAATAAACATTGTTCTAATTCAATATTTTGACTTCGCACAGAATCGTCGCGTATCTCTGGTTTCTCTTGACTAGTTGTAAATTAGTATGCTGACTAGTTGCTGGCGGATAGGGAAATCACTAGTCAGGGAACTAATTTACAACTAGTCAGCCACTAATTTACTACTAGTCGGGGATAGGCCCCGCCCACTTTTGAAATCGAATAGGTACTGTATTATTGATTGATACCGTATGAGTGATCCTCATACTGTAACTGATCCATGCATGGTAAGACCATGTACGGTAGTCACATTCAAAAGGCTTTCCCTGTTGGGGATAGCAGTCGACGGCACCCACACTCGGGAGCCATCTGATGATCAGACCCTGATCTTAAGGGGGCTGAAAAATAGGCCCTTATAGGCAAGGTGCGTGCTAGTCACGACGGGTAGGCAAATAGCCTCCCAACTAGTTGCTGACTACTTGCTAACAACTAGTCAGCAGCCAACTGATCAGCAACTAGTCAGACTCTTAATTTACTACTAGTCAGCTCAGACTCCGCCCACCCCAACTAATTTACTACTAGTCACGAGAAACCAGAGTATCGTAAGCTCAAGATATAGACCGACTTGATTTCGCAATAACCTCTATAACCTAGGAAATCGATCGGCATACGGTAGTTTCAGGTCTAGATAAATATATTTTTGAGATACATCGATTTCGGATATATCAACGATAAGCCACTACTCAACTCTAATACCACAACGCTGAAACTCAACCTCACCGTGAGTGTCACAAACACATTGCTGTCAGCCGATGTGAATTTCCATTGTGAATTCGTATCAATATGTATCCTATCGTACTCCCCGATCCAATCACAGCCTTACCTACCATAATTACTCGTTTAGACTACGGTACTCCCCGAATCATCAACTGTCCTACCGTAATCTCTCACAAACTTCTGTACTCCCACTCCAATGGCCATCTCACCTACCGTACTTCTGCCCCAGACTACCGTACTCCCCGTCCAATCACCAACTGACTCTCTCACCTCGACTTGGCATCAGGCAGGATGGGCATGCTGTCGACGAAGGCAGTTCCGACGTGCACGATGTTGGGATGGGAGGCGGGCAGGGGACGGAAACTGCGAAGGAGGGACGTTATACGGATCGCTGGTGAGATAGGATACGGAACTGTGTAGCTGCGAGTTCTAACGCTAGATCAACTTACCGTTTCAGCTTCCATGATTTCCGTTTCACAAATCCTCCAAAAAGATTCAACGCATTTCTTTGCCAATACACCTCATTCAGCAATCCAAAAAAATATCGTACTTTTCAAAGTGAGGATTTAGGTTTCACACATTCGCCAAAACTAGCCGACACACTAGTTTATCAATGGTCCGTAGTCGCATCGATTACAAATTTCAAATTCTTTCCTAATTGCACATTTCCGCACTTGTACTCACTCACCCAATCTCTCACTAGATATTAAAGCGGTGAATTCAAATGCTAGCTCAACAAGTCCCAGTCAGTTTCAGCCCCCATGATTTATGTTTCGCAAATTCGCCAAATGGATTCAGCTCACTAATTTTTCAATTCTCGTTGCACACACACAGATCAATAACTACTCACTCGCCCATCCTTCCCTTCAACAGCGTCGCAGCCTTCGGAAGTGGGGCCAGCTCCGCGCCCATTCCTCTCCACAGTCCGTCCTCGTTGTTGCGACGATCGTGCTCGTAGTTGAACATGAGTTTGAGCGCCAGCGGGTATGCCTGAGGTGGTTAAAAATGGGATAAAAAAGGTAAAGGTGTTTTCATGTCAACGCGATTTTACAGTCACTTGTATCATCGATGCGTGATAGATTGACACTTACGAGAGAAACCCCCCATGAAGTTAAACTACTGGCATTGCGTTACAATCATTTTCACGTTTCATATCTCTCCCAAAAATATAGATGCTGTAAGTGCTCCAATGGTCACGAAGATAGTTTCTTAAGGAATTTAAAAAAAAGTATACATCACTACAATCTCATGGGAACTCTCTTGGCATCACAGTGGTTTTTCTTTCGTAAATCTGGTGATAACTCCAACAAAAGCAGTACCCATCCACTACCGTACCCTCTACCTACTACCGTTTACCTTGAGGTCCTTGTCACTAGTGGATGGGGCGGCGCCCGGTCGGTCCGACTGCAGTCGTAGCGCGTACACGGCCGCATTGCAACCGTACCCGATGTTGCCGCCTGCAAGAGGAGTACGGTAGGTATCCGATACTCAACGGTTACGATAAATCAGTCATTTGATGGATTCGATTCAAAATCCACCTAACCCTTATAGAACCCAAGATGTTAATAGTCTGGTTACAGTTGTTGTTGTATCGAAATCATGGTGCAGACCTCTGCTTTTAAATACGCAGGAACCTAAATTATCCTGGTGATTTCTATGAACTCGGAAACTCCAGTCATTCCGTAATCAAGGATACCATATCCCCAGGAAAATCAATACCGTACATACATGTGCCAAGTATGTACTTGGAATTTTTGTTGCCTATAATAAAGGGTAGCCGCAAAATAATTAGGATTTTTTCTACGGGTTGCCGACCTAATCCCTTCAAAAACCGTCATATTTTGCACAAAACACTAAGAAAATTCAAAAATTTCTTACTGGGAGCCGACTTTGTTCTATTATCAGAATTTTTTAACGGGTAGTCGCGTGCTTAAGTACATGAGGTACGCAGGTGTGATACCGTACCGATGTCGTATGCACTCAGACGATCGGGCAGCGTGCCTTTCTTGAGGTGCTCGTTGTAGCGTTCCTTCGTCCCGAACAGATCCTGTAAGAGGATACGGTATATTCCACAAATATTGAATAGCTTCGATCTAGGGGATTTTATGCTACATCCGATCATCAATAATATCGAACTCAGAAAGTTGCGTTATCGTTATACTGCTGACAGACTAAAAAGACTAAAAAAGGCGACTGTAAGACTAAAAAAGTAAGTTTTCCAACTGTGTTTGTTCATGTTTCACGTGATAGATACATAGAAAAGAATCAATCGTTACCCAATAAAGTCAGCTCGAATTAGTTTTGGAAACCTAATATTCTGGCGAAGCTATCACTAATCCTACTCGTTACACACTTATGTCAGCCTCTCAAAAGGAGTTTAGGAAGGTTAAATCCTTTACCCTGGTGTTTGAAGTTTCGCACTGGTTCTACAATCAGCCAATATTCTACTAGTCAATAATAATAAATCACGATGGAAAATTCAAATAAATATGATAAAATCACTAACCCGGACTCGTTCGACTATTCCGAAGTCCGTACGCGGCTTCTTGAACAGAAACTGACGACGGGCATGCCTGAATGGGTGAATCAGTAGACACTACAATATCGAATTCCCATAAACTGAACCCTCATAATGGTACCGTATTCCACCATAGACCAACACAAAATACTGTGCTCGTCTATTGAGCATTTAAATTCAGCCCCACAATCACGCGTTTCATCGCCTAGATGAGTAGCGCGAGTCGATGCCAAATATAATATTCTGCACTTCAGGTATACTTTATAAAGTTTACATCCATTTCTAATCTCTTATTTTTCCATACTCTCACCAACCTCGGTCGCTGCTCCAAACCGAAGAACGCCCTGTGGTTCATGGCGATATTCGAGAGCGGACGAGCGATGTGTCGAGAGTGACGGATCGTCATCTGGATCTGGAAAAGAGAAGGATGTCCAACGAATTACTCTGTCTTATTTTAAAAAAAAAACGAAAATATTGTTTTCTATTCACATATGCCCATACGAGTTCTATCAAATTTTTGCCAAGAATCAAGAAGAAATCAACTACGAGAAACCACAAGTTACCAAGTAGGGACACATTCTCACCATGCGCATGAGCGGGTTGCGACTCAGCTGTCGCGGCACGGCTGCAGCACGAACGACTGCCTGAAATATCAACGATGAGGACGACATGAACCGATCATAAATAAACGAAATGAACGATTAGATTGATCTCACAGACGTGATTGCTTACTTTACGCAGATAAACAGCTAACAGACAACTATTAGATATTCTTAGATGCACGGTTTCTTTTCGGAATGCTGGGTAACTTTCATGGAAAAAATAGCGTTTAAACATCATCAAAATAGGAACCTGTACTGCGGCTGCATTAGGCGGTCGAAGACGAGGAACGATCTTCAACAACCAAGTCCCGTTGTGATTGACGACCCGTGAGGCGACCTGCGAGGCGGGTAATCGATAGCTCAATATTAATTGAGAGTCAGAGCACACCAAAACATCCTATAATGCACTAAAAAAACAAACGAACTCGCTTAACATTGATCATGTGGCCTTATTTTCAACACTTTATAGCTTGAGAAAGTGTTACCTGTTGAGCGATGCGCAGTGCGCCGGTTCCGATGCGATTGAGCGACATTTCAGGCTTGCGAGGCTACTCGTATTATCGCATCTCTCCCTGGAATGAAAGTAATCGATGAGAAGAATGCGATAAGGACAACCAACGGAGCGCGCGGTTTGACAGCATCGTAGAAACAATGAGCCCCTACGATTATGTGAAGGGCATTACACAGAAAAAGGGTAAGAAATGTGTCGATAGTGGAGGCGCAACAGATTGTTTACGAGTTGAAGCCCTTTAGGTACCGTAATGGAGGACAATCGGGAAGTGATTTTTCAAAAAAATACTAAAGAAAGAATTTTTCAAAGGAATTTAGGCTTTCAGCTAAATGAATTGGACATAATTTCAAGTAACTTTGAAACTATTAATTGCACAAAAAATCAAATTTAAAAATATTTAAAGAAAAATATTTAAAATCAGTTGTTGATTGCTGCAGAAAATGAATACTGTCAACATCATCGTCAAACTTTCATTGTTTCTTTTTTGGTCTACTTTCATGTTCGCATTTCATTGTTTATCGTCATGTTTTTATTGTTTCAATCACTGGAATAATTTCAGATGGGTAAGGTCAACAAGAAGAACGCGCTCAAGCGAAAGCTCGCTGTCGAGGAGAACGATGACAAGGTCAGTAGTAATTTTATTGTATTTCTATTTGTTACGAAACATATTTGCTCTTCATTTGAATAGATAGTGATTCCGTATCAGAATATTAGTTCTGCTGAGCTTCGATCTGATGATCCGGCGTGATTCAAACCTGATGGAAAAATACGTAGTTCGTTAAATTAGATGTATTTCAAGAAGCGCACGAAGGCTGTGGCCGTAGAGGAGCCTGTCGTCGAGGCGCCGAAACCCGGCAAGAAGCAGAAAAAGGCCGAGAAGAAGAGCAAGGCGAAGGCTGTCGAGGAGGAACCCGAAGGTTCTGATTTTCTCTCTTTAAATTTGTATTGAATTTAAAAAAATTAAATCGACATCTAATCACAGCAGCTGATGAATGAATATCGAGAAGACGATAACTTTGCAACTTAATTCCCTACCTTGCTAACCTTTCTCGTCTTTTTTCCCAGGAAACCAACGATAGTCCACTTAGCGTGAACATTGGAAAAGGGGTGGGAAATGAGAGTTAAAAAAGGGGAAGGCTGGGCAAAAGAGAAGAACCCTTCTTCAGAGGTTCCCGATGTGGAAGGCGAGGTCGAAGATGAGGAGATGGATGATGAAGATATGGATGGAGAGGAAGAGAGCGATGAGGAGGGAGAAGAAGATGAAGAAGATGAGGACGAAGGGGAATCTGATGATGAGAGTGAGGAGAGCGGAGGAGACTTCCTCAAGGTTAGCAGAAAATAATTGTGCATCAAATTTCCAATTTGTCCGTGGTATCTCCATGTTTCACGTATGCATCGAATTCTCTGAAATTAGTGCTACTCACTAGTTCACTGATCTCTTTTAGTAGCATAAAAAATCATGCGTTAAATTTGATTGAATTCACAGGTGTAGCAAAAAGGGAGAAATAATTTGATTGCCTTTATTTCAGGAGACTGGGGAGAAGATCGATTTCGACTTCGAGGCATTCCCGCTGGAAGATGAGGACAAGGAGGGCATCAACAACATGCTCACCCAGGTTGGATGCTGTAGTCTTCTTGCAATAATTGATTTTATCGATTCAACTGTTACCGTTCACTTAATGGCGAAATTTGTGTCATATGGCATGGTCTTCTGTGAATGTTATCACTTGGAGGTTCGGTGTCACAGGGGTACATTGAATAACGCTTGTGCCGTAATAGCTAATGGTATCAGGATGTATGTGTAACTCCAACAAAGTGTGATCAATAAAGGTAAAGGCAAACGAAGTGCTGTTATTTATCTTATCGATTCCACTGTTACCGTAACCTAAATAGCAAAATTTGTGTCATTGAAAATAGTTCTCTGAAAAACTTTGCACCACCTGGAGGTTTTGTGTCACCGGGGTAGATTGCATAACGCTTGTCTAGTATTTGCTAATGAATTCTCCTCTTGCTATTATAGCTACCCCATCAAAACATGATCAATTGGCAATCGATAATTCAAGCCTACCGTAACCCATTCTCAGATCTTCCTTCGTGCCGACATCGACCTGGTCGGTCTGGGCAAGGCGCTGATCGCCCAATCGCCGCTCGGTTGCGTCATCGGGGTACGGTATTCGAGCTGATATTGAATTCATTGGAAAATAATATTGTCTGTGGAAACTTTTTCATTACTTCGCTGGCGAATATTAGTTTTTGCGCAAGTTTGGGCACATGTAAATATTATTGACTATCCGAAAACCTTAGTGAGTTTGATGCCCGCTTGAAACATAGCAGTTCCTTGTCATGAAACCGTGATGTAAAAATATGTCGCTGAACATTAAATCGAAATCAATGTATGGATTTCGATTACGGTAGTTGAATATCGATTTCCCTTCCCAGCCGGCGGAGGCGATCGACGATGAGGACAACACGACGTCCAACGTCGTCTACGGTCTCATCTCCATGCTGCCCCAGATC
Organism: Pristionchus arcanus; assembly: GCA_900490705.1. Classification (NCBI taxonomy): domain Eukaryota; kingdom Metazoa; phylum Nematoda; class Chromadorea; order Rhabditida; family Neodiplogasteridae; genus Pristionchus; species Pristionchus arcanus. The sequence goes on along the minus strand of LS487185.1, from coordinate 11,170 downwards.
GATAAGGACGAGGTACGGTAGGGTACTATCGACTATTAACTATTTATTAGGAGATACAGTGGAAGAGCATGAAAGCACTGTTAAATTAGTGCAGGCTAGTTGGTTTTGATCGAAATTTTCGTCCTGGTGATTCAAAGGTTCGAGTAATGCTCATAGGGTCGGTGGCTGAACAGAGAACGATGCCACTAGAGTAGCTTGTGTTAAAAAATATTCACTATCCGTCACCGCCAATAGTTATAAATTACATCTCCGAGGTTCTGTAATTAATCAATAATCTACCGTAACCGCTTGGCTCTTTGCAGAAGTACGCGAAGGACATCTTCGCTCTGCTGAAGGCGCGCGCAACGAAGGTCGTCTCGTCGGTGGTCAGTAGAGAATATTGATTTATTGATTATTCATTCCGTTATAGTTACGGTATCAGTTATTGGTTTATTGATTTTCATTTCAATCCGGGATACAAGAAACAAAAATCAGTAGGCTTTTACTATCAGATCTATCTGGAATAGATTTTCGAGAGCAGCCCTTTGAATTGGTGTTCCGTGAAGAAGGTGTAAGAGCAGACATGATCATGACGCGATAGTAGCTTCAAAGTCTCGAGCAAAAAAATACTGAACTAACCACAGCCTTTCTGCCCTAGTGATTAGGTGTTACGAGTGTTACCTATAAGTACAAATTGTTGACAAAGCGGTGATGTATCAATCTGTCTCTCGAACCACGAACTATTGACCAATTAAAGAGGACGAGACCCTATGCGTTTTGCTTACTGCCAAATGTTCTCAAGTACGTTAACTATTTGTTTTTCGACCCGGCATTTCGGGGTTACGTGCAGTATGTATATTCTAGTAATATAGGTGTGCGTCAATTTGGTTTGCATTCTGAGTACAACAAATAAGAATGATGGTGCGATAAATGAGTGTCTTGATTAATGGGATAGCTTTATCATTTACCTCTACCACCTTTAATTGGAATATATTAGATATAGAAGATATTTCCGTGCCCGGCCTAACCGATGCAGGCCACGTGGCGTGGTTGTAAAATCACATTGATTATGCAAGCATCTAACATATGCCCCCTTTGAAGGCGAAGGAGTTCGACTCGGCCCTCACTTCCTCCACTCGTCTCGGTCTCTTCGTCAACGAGCGAATGCTCCACTTCCCCGATGCCATCGCTGCTCCCGCCTGCAAGAGTCTGCTGTTAGTTTGAATCTATCTATATATTCATTGAAACATAAAGCAATAAGGATGTACCTTAAAATTTTAGGAGGGGGGAGTCTGCTGTTAGTTACGATTTTGTTTATATTTTGCCATACAGAGACCCTGAGTTATTAGTCCGACCCGTCACACTCCTTTGATATCAATCTCGTGAAGCGCCAATGGTCGGGGAGAAATAGATACACGGGAAATTTTTTTAGAATGCTTCTTCGGCTTATTCTATACATTGATAAACTTGGCGTTTGTTCCTTATAGAATACTCATGAAACCACGATGCTACACTGCATGTGTATCCTATGAGATAGTTTAGAGATGGAATTAGTGATGTGATTCCTCAATAAATTAAAAAAAATATAAATTAATAAATTATAATCAATAATATTCTCAGTGAGGACGTGGATGCGATGGCGACGCCGCCCACACACGTGCTCTACATCCACAAGGTTAGTTCGAGTTGCAGTTGTTAGACTTACTGGTTGCGGTTAGTTGGGGGCAATCTCGTTCTTGTTATTCATCTAAATGCACACAAAAATAGACCTGTTATGCCGAGTTACTCGGCGCTCGCGAGTTAGAATGAAAAATCCACTCGCGAGTAAGATTCACTCGCGAGTGAATTTTGCATAAGCACTCGCGAGTCAATAACACTCGCGAGTGAGACTCGCGAGTGCATTTCCCTCACTCCGCACCGTCTCGTGCGGTGCGAAATGGCCTAGAAGTGACTGAGAATGAGGGAGAATGATAGGGAGAAAAATAAAATCATTTCTCGATATTCACTCGCGAGTGACACTCGCGAGTGCCAAAACACTCGCGAGTGATTTTGAATATTTCACTCGCGAGTGGCCGGTCCAAACGAGTGCAAATGAAACCGACTCGTCGAGTGCGAGCGCTCGAAAAATGAAACTCGAGCAAACAGGTCTACACAAAAAACAACTAAATTGGGTACGGAAGGCACATTACGTGCTCAACATCCACAAGGTGAGTGCGGGTTGCATGATCAATTGTTAGAGATGGTCAGTGATGGCAACTTGTTGATCATGGCTTGATTAGGACTAGATTTCAAGCAAAAGTGCGTTGTGAGTGCTCTACTTCCACAAGGCGAGTGTGGGTTGCGTGGTTTAGTCATAGTGGTTGCGGTCGGTTGAAGATTGATAATTTCTTGATGTTATCTTCCTAAGGTACTTAACAATGCGGTTAAATTGGGTACATAAAGCAGAGTATTCTCTCTGCATCCTCAAGGCGAGTGCGGGTTGCAAGGCTTTTGTATAGAGGTTGACACTAGATGATGGCAATCGGAGCTTGATATATTGCTCATCAATAATACTAAGGTCTTGCGTTGCTTCGGGTTGCTAAATGAACATTGAATGTGACGGGTATTCGAATTGGGAAACATGGCGAACAGATGTTTCGAGGAGAAGATGAAAGATAGAGTTTGCTGAACATGTCAATGGACTGAATATATGTGATCCCACTGCATTAAATTCCATTCACGAGTGCATTCAGTTTCAATAGAAAGTGGTTAATTTTTGCAGTCTTCATTCATGTTTCACTAGGTTATCAAATGCCAAGCCGTACAACATTTAGTAATAGGAGTCGCCCCTGTTTTTCATAAATTATACTTCTGCCCTGCTGTGTATGTGGTGTGCGTCAAGTAAAGTACGGTATTTCCGACAAGCGGAACGCTTTATTGCAACCGAAATATGATCGGAACTTGATGCTGTTGATTGATTGAGCGACAGCTGAGCTCACTCGAAGAGATATCGCATCTGGAACGAGTACTGTATGATTGGGAAACGTCGTCCTGTCACATTTTCAACAGCATGTGCTATTAGTAATCGTCGTCTAATGTACACAAAGTTGGCGACAGTATTCTTACGGTCTCTTCTTTTTGCACACTATCTCGCGGTCAGAACGAGTGAGAGAGCATGCAAAACGAAGAGACGGGCGCACCTTGGGCGAGAAGGGGTCCGGCAGTGCCCTGAGGTCCTCCATCGATGACTTGCAAAAGTCGCGGAGGTACTGTAAGAAGATCAGTTATCGATTGGCCGACCCCCTCAACCTACCGTATGCCTGAGCATCTCGGGGTCATCGACGTTGTCGAACTCGTGCTTGTCATCGAAGAGCCCGACCAGCTCATTCGCGTACGCTGACGTCTCCGGAGACAGCGCGTACTTGTTCTGCATCTGGGATACGGTGGGATTGGGAAACGTCGTCCTGTCACATTTTCAACAGCGTGTGAATCGTCGGCATACCTGGTTGTTGACATGCAGCTCGGATTCCATCTGGTACGGCGGTGTGAACGTTGACGACGTCTCAGATAGGCTGCGGCTGAGGGAAAGAGGGTTACGGTAGTCACACCACTCAGTTGGTGATCGCTCGATGTACCGTACCTCGCCTGGGCCGCCTTTCGCGCGAAGATTTGCTCCAGTCCGTCGACGTCCTCGCCATACGCGGAGAAATCCTCGAAGATGCGGGGGTTACGGAAGGCGGAAGGATACGGTAGGGCTACGGTAGATACCGTACCTCGGAGTACGAGTCCCGAGTCGTGAGAGGAATGTCCACGTTCTCATTGTTGTACATCACATAGCCGGGCTGGGATGGATGGGTTACGGTATTTAGTGCGGTGGGGCAGATTCGTGGTGGATTACGGTAGTTCGTCGGGTCAGACAGGTGACTCACACTGATCGAGCGGGCAGTGCTCACGTCGCATGTGGAGAACTGCAAAGTGCAGAAATGAGCGCGGGAGATTCAAAAGTTGGCGCAGTGCCAACTACCGTATACCTCGTCGTTGTGGTCGATCGTCCGCGTGTCCACGTCCAGCGCTTCGGACAGCGTGTGCTGCTGCGGCACGACGACGGCACGGTAGTATCGATCCTGAGATTACGGTAGGTCGCCGATCAATAGCTGGTGATTACGGTAGAACCAGGGTACCGTACCCATTGGTCGAACTGCGCCTGGTACGGGTTCTCGTCGGGTTCCATGGTGGTCAGGTGTGGTAGCGGATCGACGGTTACGGTATCCACGGCGAGAGGGAGTACGGGGTCCTCGGTAGGTGGAGGAGGAAGGGAGGGAGAAGAGGGCCAACGACCGCTCCCGACGCTAGTGAAGAGTAGAAACTGAGGGGAGAGGGAGAATAGAATGAGGAAAGGGTTAATGGATTAGGCAAAGTGGGAATGGTGTAATTGCAAGAAGAGGTAATTTGTTTTTTGGAACAAGGATCAATGGTCCAATGATGCGAGAAAGATTAGAAGAATATGATGAATGCCAGCAACCGTAATGCGCCAAGTTGAGTTGAGTGGTAGGATCTGCAATCGAGTGCGATCGATAGTTCAATGGATTAGTCGAAGTGGGAATGTGTAATTGCAAGAGGAGATAATTCGTGTCTTTTTTTACTTCACAAGCGGCATTTCAATGATCTGAGAAAATTTACAATAATATTATGAATGACTGCAACCGTAATGTACCAGGTAGGGTAATGGGGGTAGATTGTAAATTCGATTGCAATCGAATTGTCTTTTGCATTCTTTCTCGCACGTTAGATAGTGCGAGAAAGGCAATGTGAATAGGGTGTTCAATTTATAAAATTATTAAAAATAAATTAAAATATTGTAAAATTTTACAGATTCGCATCGTGGAGGATGAGAACGAGGAGAAGGAGGCGCCCGAGCCGGCCACGACCAGTGGAGGAAAGAAGAAGAAGGGAAAGGTACGGTAGATGGGAGATGAATCGAGAAGTGAAATAGTCCTGACCGGTTTCACGGGTTTCAGAGGGATTTCATAAATGGGCGTTATTGATGATCGTCAATTCCCCGTCGGTCTGTGTGTTTTGTAAAAAAATTGACAATAATTTGAACCACCGTGATATTTTGGTGGCCTAACACTCGCGTAGCAGTGACCGCCGAATTGATGCCGTGAATTATGCTTTGTTCATTGCAGTTACATTTCGGCCCACACATTGCAGTTTCAAATGGTACTGGTAAGACGATGCATACGAATAGAATCAATACTACGTAGCGATTCATCTTTCACTTCACCTTTCTCGCTAGGCCCCGAATGACTTCAAACCAATCGTTGGCGGGGTCCCGCATATTTTGAGAAATTTATCTGCAGGGGCACCGCATAAATTTATCATATGCTCCTATGCGGCTCCTCAAATCGTTAACATTTTATCTTGGAAGGGGGGGGGGGCGCACTACCAGAGCTTAGCAGGAACTTATTCGATTTTTGACCCAGGTAGCATTCGCTCCGAGGGAATGGTAGGGAGGGTATGATCTGCGAGAAACGTCTGGACCAAAAGCAGGTCCAGAGATGGTGCTCAGCCAATGTTTACACTGCAGGCGGAGAAGAAGCGACTGGCTGCGGCGGCCCTCGCAGCGAAGGACGTCGAGTACGACAACGGAGAGGACGCCATTCTGCTGCAGGTGTGTGGTAGATGGGGTATACGGTAGTGAGGGAATGGGTACTGCAGAACAAGAAAATAAGGGGCTTTAAGCTATGCACGGTGTATATCAAAAGAAAGAATAGCGAGAAAAAAGAATGCCTGGTTCATGTTTCAAGTTGTCTTGGTATGCGAGATGTCTAGGAAGAAGTAATCATTGTTAGAACTTCTTATTTCAAAATTCATTATTTATCCCACACTAGGCTAGAGTTTCATGCAGTATTGGTATAACTAGGCATCCTAGCAGAACCGATCCCCCCTTGCCCTTGCCTTTGAGTTAACAAAAATACAACTAATTCACGTTTATGAGTAGACAGATTGTGGTTTCGTCTGTTTCTTGTATGGCCAACAATTGAATCGCATTCAAGGTAGTGTGCTTTCCGATGCTAAATAGAACATAACAACCAGCTGTAAATTAGTTACTTCTTTATATTCAATATTTTAAAATATTGCCCACTGTCGACCGGAACGGCGGTGCACTTCGATACACTTATTGGCCTACCATTTTCAAAATTTATTTTGTAGCATTGCTGTTTCACATAGTACTAGTTAGACGATGCATCCTGGTAGATCCAATTGTAAGAAGCATGGCATTTTAAGAAAACAACCAAAATACGATTTCTCATCGCGGTTGTCGCAGAAACCATACGAAAAATGTTCAAACTATTTTATTATTTTTATTATTATTATTATTATTATTATTATTAGTTAATTAAATTATTCCCAGTTGCCCACCGGAACCGCCGTCCACTTCGACTACCAGTGCAACTCTGATGCCGATCCGGGAAGCAAGTTCGCCATGCAGAAGAAGGACAGCATCACGAAGATGCCATATCGGTCAGTGGGAGGGGGAGGGTACAGTAGAGGAGTACGGTAGGTCAGGCAGGGGGTGCGATAGAGGCACGGTAGAAAAATGTGGATGGGGTGGGGTGCAGCAGAAGAGACCTATCGGTAAGTGAGGGGGACATGGTCGGAGTACGCTAGTAGGCCAGTGTTGAATGAGAAAGCGAGGTTGAAGCACCCGGTAAATTTGGGCTTTCGACAATTTATGATAAGCAGAAATATGTGGTAGAAACAATGGTGCATAGGTAATTGATCAAAAAACAATAAACACTGAGTACGCTAGCTAAGATTACGGTGGAGAATATTGATTACCTTTTTCCAGTCGTGCCGAAGTTATCACGTTAATTAAGACTTATTAGTAATCACAGTGCGATATTTAGAGGCACGGTTGATAAATGTTTAATGTGAATGTCGGGTTGTAGCACCCGGTAAATTTGGGGTTTCGTCAATCTTTGATAGGCGAATAAAAGACTTCAGGGTAATGTCGTTGGGAATTTGATGAAGCAAAAATATTTGATTGTCATTCCAGTCGTGCCGTGATCATGGACCTCGCCCGATTCAAGGCCTTCCTCAACGCTGTCGGCAGCGTCTAAGAATCTGATACCCCCTTCTTGTTACCCTCCCCGTCTCTCCATTTCCCGTGCTCTCTCATCGATCAGAGTGACGAGAGAGAGTATGCGAAATGAAGAGACAAAAGGGATCCGTCCCGTTCATTGTTGATTTCACTGTTACGTTTCACGCTTCACTGTTTTCTTTGCATGTCTAGGATAAAGATCGATGATTTTCTGGTTGATTCTCGAACATAAAAAAAAATTATAGTTTATTTAGCGGGGAATTGAGGGGCCGTGCCAGGGGGCATGGGAGCGGTAGATTAATCTTTGTGGAGAGGCTTGATAGAGTCGTTAGCACGGCGATCCCGATTCGCTCTGGAGCACAAGAAGTATCTCCTTGTTCCATCGACTGATTCTCTAGTGAATGCTGCTCTTGTTGCATTCTCCAATGAGCGCCCGTTGTTTTTGCCATTTTATTCCCATGAACTCCCATGAGCGCCCGTTGTTTTTGCCATTTTATTCCCATGAACTCCCATGAGCGCCCGTTGTTTTTGCCATTTTATTGCACTTTGTGCTTTGGTTTTTACAAACAAACAAAGCCAATAAATCAAAAATAAAAGAATTGTCGTCGCATTACACGAGTTTTAATTTTTTTTGCTTAATATTAGATGACCACGATTAGTCTCCGAAGTCTCTCTCTCTAGTCTTTCTCATTTCTGTTAGTCGTCGCGAGCGGTTCCCTCTCCACAAAGATTACACAAAGATTCAAAATTATTTTTTTCAGACGTGGAAGAGGGAGATGGAGAATGCAACAAGAGCAGCATTCACTAGAGAATCAGTCGATGGAACAAGGAGATACTTCTGGTGCTCCAGAGCGAATCGGGATCGCCGTGCTGACGACTTTATCAAGCCTAAGAGATCGAAAAGGGACAACGACTACTGTTCTGCATTTATCAATGTCAGTTATCAATGTCTTTGATTACAACTCCTTTGTCATCCATCACATGCGATACTGAAGAGAATAAAAAATAATTTACAATTTTCTCAGATTCGCATCGTGGAGGATGAGAACGAGGAGAAGGAGGCGCCCGAGCCGGCCACGACCAGTGGAGGAAAGAAGAAGAAGGGAAAGGTATGGTAGATGGGAGAAGAATCTAGAAGTGAAATAGTCCTGACCGGTTGATCACGGGTTTCAGAGGGATTTCATAAATGGGCGTTATTGAGGATGGTCAATGCTTGGTAGGGCCACGCTATGATACAACAAATACATATTTCCGAATAAACGACAGAAAATTTTGTCATTAATGTGTTTTGTAAACAATGGCATTACCACCGTGTTAGTAATCTTTGACAGTGGCCAAGCATTTATCTCCCGCGGGACTTCTTATTCCTTGAACAACGGGATACCCCTTTATCTTTTCAATTGTAGGCAGAGAAGAAGCGACTGGCCGCGGCAGCCCTCGCAGCGAAGGACGTCGAGTACGACAACGGAGAGGATGCCATCCTGCTGCAGGTACAGTAGAGGGGATTGGGGGGGGGGTGTACGATAGAAGTTTATGCCAAGAAAACGAGAATAGGAGGTGTGTATTACACACTGTGTAATGAGAATATCAAAAGGAAGAATGGCGAAATGAAAGATGTACGGTTAGTGTTTCAATTTTTATTGGTATGTGAGACGTCGAGGTAGAAACAATCTTTTATTGATTTCGGGCAAATTGAATATTTTACCTACACTAGATTGGTGTTTCATGTAGTATTGGTATGGCTAGGCATCCATGTATAACTGATGCATTCCTGCATTCTGGTCTAAAAAAACTAAACCACGATTTACGGCATTGTGATTGCCTCTGCTTCTTGCATGGGCAACATTTGAGTGACATTCAATATTGTTATGATGTTAAAAATTGAAGCTGCCCACCGGGACGTTGGTGCGCATTGTGTTTCATGTTTCATGTTTCATGATATACTGGTAAGACGAGGCATCGGGATCGCATCAATTCGTTAAGACCTTTGTTATTGTATAAAAATAATATGATTGATGCGGTGCACTTCGGATTAATGTTTAGCCCTCGCATTGCAGTTTCATGCGCAATCGGTAAAAATACGCATTTGGGTCGAACCAATTCTCGTCCGTTATTAATTTTATATAAATAGAAAATAAGTACGATCAAGGGTGTCTCTTGTAGGAACCCATGTGAGAAACTACTTAATTTTTTAAATATTTATTATTAATTAAACTATTCCACTTCGGTTTAATGCTTAGCCCTCACATTGCAGTTTCATGTGCAATTGGTATAAAGACGCATCTGGTCGAATCAATTCGGTTCTTCTGTTTATTACATTTTAACTATTTATTAATAAATTAAACAATTCCCAGTTGCCCACCGGCATCGCCGTCCACTTCGATTACCAGTGCAACTCGGACGCCGATCCGGGCAGCAAGTTTGCCATGCAGAAGAAGGACAGCATTACCAAGATGCCATATCGGTCAGTGGGGTACGGTAGATCAGTGTGGAATGTCAGGAGGCAATAGTTGAATCGAGACCTATCGGTTAGTGAGAGGTTGTGCGGTAGAGGTACGGTAGTGCCAAAACAAGGCTGAAGTTATCTCGTTTATCAAGGCACTTGCGTCCCGCAGGCGGTAGAGGCGGGGTAGCTGAATGTGAAAGCGAGGTTGAAGCACCCTGTAAATTTTGGGTTTCGACAATTTATGATAAGCAGAAATATGTGGTAGAAACAATGGTGCATAGGCAATTTATCAAAAAAACAATAAGCACTGACAATGAATACGTTAGCTAAGATTACGGTGGAGAGTATTTTTCCACTCGCGCCGAAGTTATCACGTTAATTAAGACTTATTAGTAATCACAGTGCGATATTTAGAGGCACGGTAGATGAATGTTTAATGTGAATGTCGGGTTGTAGCACCCGGTTAATTTGGGGTTTCGTCAATCTTTGATAGGCGAATAAAAGACTTCAGGGTAATGTCGTTGGGAATTTGATGAAGCAAAAATATTTGATTGTCATTCCAGTCGTGCCGTGATCATGGACCTCGCCCGATTCAAGGCCTTCCTCAACGCTGTCGGCAGCGTCTAAGAATCTGATTCCCCCTTCTTGTTACTCTCCCCGTCTCTCCATTTCCCGTACTCTCTCATCGATCAGAGTGACGAGAGAGTGTGCGAAATGAAGAGACCTTTCCCGTTCATTGTTGATTTCACTGTTACGTTTCACGCTTCACTGTTGTCTTTTCTTCGCATGTCTAGGATAAAGATCGATTTTTCTGAGCTGCACATGTAAAAACATAAAATAATTAATATTTTATTTAGCGGGGAATTGAGAGGGGTTGGTTGAGGGCATGGAGCGAGCGGTGGATACTGAAGTGGGTGTCATGAAATGGGGTTATTTTATTGAACCATGGATGAAGGATGAAAAGGGAGATATGAATAGGAACAAGGCTAGAATTCGTTGTCACACCGTCTCGCTGTCTCTAACCTTCATCTGTGTCTCTGCTAGGCCGCGTTGGGTAGATAGGGGAGAAATCTTTCAATGCAAGAGGGCGCCTCCATGGCGCAGTCGGTAAAGGCTTGGTCCGCAATGCGGTTGATGACGGTTCGACTCCCATGAGCGCCCGTTGTTTTTGCCATTTTATTCCCATGAACTCCCATGAGCGCCCGTTGTTTTTGCGATTTTATTGCACTTTGTGCTTTGGTTTTTACAAACAAACAAAGCCAATAAATCAATAATAAAAGAATTGTCGTCGCATTACACGAGTTTTAAATTTTTTTTGCTTATTATTAGATGACCACGATTAGTCTCCGAAGTCTCTCTCTCTAGTCTTTCTCATTTCTGTTAGTAGTCGCGAGCGGTTCCCTCTCCACAAAGATTACACAAAGATTCAAAATTATTATTTTTTCAGACGTGGAAGAGGGAGATGGAGAATGCAACAAGAGCAGCATTCACTAGAGAATCAGTCGATGGAACAAGGAGATACTTCTTGTGCTCCAGAGCGAATCGGGATCGCCGTGCTGACGACTCTATCAAGCCTAAGAGATCGAAAAGGGACAACGACTACTGTTCTGCATTTATCAATGTCAGTTATCAATGTCTTTGATTACAACTCCTTTGTCATC
>LS487183.1:0-16826 GCA_900490705.1 Pristionchus arcanus | reverse complement strand
GGGGAGGGTGGATGAATGAGGATGAGAAGAAAGAGTGGATTCACACTGTGTGGACTGATGGGCTCGGGGTGTGGCCAATACTACCAGTGAATTCAGATCTTTGCCACTTTTTCCTGATAAAAATACAAGAGATAGGACATAAAGAACTAACGATAATCAAAGTTAGAATTATTTTTCAAAACTACGACAGATCTACTGAAACATTATCAGCGAGATCCAAGATGACCTGAGGGTGAAACACATATCCAACTTGCTCATCGAAACTGCAGAATCACAGGATAAAGTAGATACTCTATCCCTTTCAAGCTCCTCAATCGAGAAGGAGGAAGGAGCCAAATGAGTGCGAGAGATCAGATACTAGATACTCCCCAAACATAAACCCACTCTCCTCTTTTCTCATGATCTCTCGTCAATCAGAGAAAGCGAGAGAGCAGGCATGATCGAGAGAGCCAGACAGTCAGAGTAAGTTAGAGATCACACTATAACGAGAGGGTCAGAGAGCCAAACCTAACCCTGCGAATCGTCTCGCTTTCTCAAACAGTTTACACACACAACACTCACCCTCGAATCGCAATTAGCCGTGGTGCCTCTTTCACTGCGCGGCGCGTAAAAAGTAGGTGATATTGCGTACCACCAGGCAAGGGGATGAGAGCATTGTACGTGCAAGAAACCAGGAAACAAGCACAGTTTAATTGCACTTTTGGATGAAAGAGGAAGTTTAAAAAAAAAAAAACAATTGAAATGTGCGCCCACGAAAGCTCGGTTTCACAGGATTCTCAAATCATGAGGCGATCCTAACAATTTAATCTCGATTGGACTTCCGTTGTTAGCAATACCGATTCGCAATCATGACCATTTACACCGCTACAGTTCTGCTTCACAGTCAGTACAAGAACCCTACATGCGCCTGAAATGCAATCGAGTCCATGCACTCGCTTCCAAAAATCAAAGATCACCCTACCGTATCCTAATCCCTGCAATCACAATCAATCAACACGTAGGTCAGGTTGTTCCCAATCTAATCCGAGCGCAAGAACATCTCTGTCCATCCATCTACTCCCTTGCCCCTCCCCGACTCTCTCATTTCGCCCTGCTCTCTCGCCGATCAGAGAAAGCGAGAGAGCGTGGGAAAGTGAGAGAGTCAGAGACCATTCCTATTGCGCATCCATCTCTCTCACTTACCAAGGCCAAGGAGGGGAGGTAACGTGGATCACTTAGGCGCGAGCGGAGCGGGGGTTAAGAAAAGAGAGAATGGACTCTCTCCAATCTCCCTACTCTCTCGCCCTTCTCTAACCGGCGAGAGATCGTGGGAAATAAGAGAGACGATGGGGGATCAGAGTGGACATAGAGGAAATAAAAGCGATAGGATGCGCAGGGGGCTACGGCCGGTTAGAGACGGCTAGAGAGTGCGCCGAATGGAGAGAGTTAGACGAGAAACGAGGGTGTGCAATGCGAAAAGGAGGCGATTCAGAGTGCAAAAAGCCGAATGACCAGATGAATTGATCCATTCTTACTCCACTGTGAAGGAGAGACGGAAGAGAGAGGGAGGAGGCCGGAGGATGAAATTTACTTCATCGGTTGTGAAAGAGTTCAGGCGATTGAAGGAATGAGATCCACAGAATGTTACCAAAACGATAATGATCTCTGACAATGATAATGATAATGATAATAAGGATCTCTGGACTGAGAACAGGTGAGCCGGCGCATTGATTTACTTCAGGACTGATGTATGGATGCAACATTGACAGGCTGTGAATTATACATAGATAGCGAGTCATCACAACTGAGATTCACCGGGCGCGAATTACGGTTGTGAATATTTATTTGCAGATAAAAGCGGAACAAAAAGGGGGGGGGGCAGGCGATCGTTGTACTTGGTTTGGAAATCACAGCCGGGATATAATCGAGTAATCAGTAGCGAACACAAATTAGCATGCCAATGAGGCAACAATCTGCCGAGAGTAAAATTTGGGTCGAAAAATGAAACCACATGAGCGAAAACGCGAAGAAGCACAGCAATAGATCTGATGTTTCACGGGATCATCAATAGTGCGACAACAGATCAACCGTGATCATCATGGGGCACGTAGTGACGTTATAACACATCGAATAAGGTCACCCCTCACCCACGTCGCTAAAATGCTTACAGATCTCGACATTGAGTAAACGATCACGCTCCTTTCTCCCTGCTCTCTAACCGACCAGAAAAAAGTAAAGTCTTCCTATATCCCTACGTTCCTTAGCCGATCAGCCCAGAGCATATTAGAATAGAATAGACGCAACCGATTTAGATGAGTTTACGTTATCGCCACCTCCCATCGTCTACCGCCGAGCGCGCGCGCGTAAGAGAAAGAAGTAGAAAAAGTGCGCTGATGTTCACTCACAATCCGATTAGCTACAAATGCTAATTGAGGCCGAGAGACTCATGCTAAGCGCCCCCTCCATGTTTCAGCAGGGCTATGCAAATCGCTCTATTTGAAACATAGCATCAACAAGGGAGCTTCACTTCCCCCATCTTTAACATGATAGATTTAAAAGCAACAATCATTTCTCATTCTACCATCTTATGAATTCACCGCATCTCACAATATCTCCAAGCTCTAGCTTTCGCCTCACGGACTCCCTCCTCCTTAATCTGAATTCACGATGGGCCTATAGAAAAGAGAATGGAGTGAGCTGAGTGTGAGCAGAGGGAGAATGGAACAGAGTAGTGGATAGATAGACTGACTGAGCATAGTGGGAAGAAGGGAGCGAGCCATTACTTCACTCTCTCCATTCCGCCTGCTCTCTCGCCTTCTCTGACCAGCTAGAGATCATGGGGAATCGAGAGACGAAAAGGATTGAAGAAACGAAAAAAGGGCCATAAATTATCAGCCGCGTCGTTCGGACACACAATCTCAGTAGGAAAGGAGCGAAATTAGAAAAGGTCTGCCGGGCTACAGTACCCCTTGTTCCCATACCGTATCTTTTCCATCTTACCGTAGTAACTTAATGTGCTCTATCTTGTTGCTATACTTCTAGTTTATTCAACAGCCAATACACAGTAATGGGGGTACTAATCGGTAATATTTGCGTACAAGCGAGCTTATCGGGTTGCGGGATGGGCTACCGTAATCCCCAATCGCCCCAGAACGCTTCACACAGTATGCAACAACAGTCTTGCGCAATCACCAACACTCTGCGCTCTCTTCCTTTTCCCTGCTCTCTCCCTTCTCTCTGCCCATCAAGTGACGCTGCTTCCAATTGACCCCCTTCCTCAAGCCCCGCCAAATCCTGTCAGTATTAGCCCCGCTCTCTCCATTCCCCGTGCTCTCTCGCTCTGTCTGACCACTCTCTCATTTCTCCATGCTCTCTCGCTTCTCTGACCGCCGAGAGATCAGGGGAAATGAAGAGAGTCTTCACAATTGTCTCACTCTCCCCTCGGCCCCTCACACTCATCACTCCTAATGGCTCCGCTGCCGCCCTCCGCTAGCCAACTAACAATGAAGGGCAGCAGTTTTCACTTTGAGCCAATACGAGCCATCTACAGAATTGGGAACTACTGTTTTGACACAGGAGACAACATTTCTAATTGAAGAGTGTGAAGAGAATGAGATTGAGGTTGTGCCAAGAAACTAGAGAATATCCCAGACTTGAAAAAAGATCAATAAATAGGGCCTACGCACACCTGTGGGATTGCGCAATTGTGGCAGGACCGGCAAACGACTTTCGAATACAAAGATACTGTCACAGCGAGAGATGGCTAACGAAAGCCCACAACTCCGGCTCCTTTCTATTCTCTCCCAGGGCATACACAGAAGGGAGACAGTCGTATTCGATAGGATAACATGAATTACGCAGTTTCCCTTTCTAATTGGGCCTGACGTAATGAAGAATCCTCCTCTTCAGCACATGGAATGAAGTGACGCATTATTCACAGTCCTAGCTTCAATCTACCAATGCCATGCATCACTCCATCAAGCGTAAATGGTACTGACATCTCCTCTCGTGCCATATTTCACCCCTTCTAGCAAATCGAATCGTCTCAGTGTCAGTCACCACCTGCTAGCGTGACCTATCTAATCTGCAGAACCCCTACTACAGTATCCCAATTATGCTACAGTACCCGCGCTGCTCAAAACACAAATCTACCGTATGGATGCACTTCTCACCTCACGATGAATGGTCAGAAATCGAACGTGCCACACCAATCTAACGTATCCCATTAATCAACCACTAAATATGGTAGTCAGTATCTATCCTCCTCTTCTTCTTTCCCTGCCTCATTCGGCGCCCATCTCTCACGAATCCCCTGGGGCCCAGGGAGGGAAGGAGTGTCCGACTCTCTCCATTCCCAGTGCTCTCTCGCTTACTCTAACTTGCTAGAGACAATGGATAAGACGGAGAGCATTGTTGAGGGGCAAAGACACAATAGGCAGAGACAGAAGGCTCTCGTTCGCCGGTCAGATAGGGCGAGAGATCAGGGTAAATTGAGAGAGTCAGAAAATGAGCGAGCCGAGTGAGAGCCGCATACTCAATTACAATTATGGACAACACTCCCTCCCATCCGCTCCCCAGTCCTTAGAGAATTAGGAATGAGATAGGGGAAAGAGAAGATGGGGGATGAATGATGAGAATGAATGAGCGAGTCGTCGATTTGGGAAAACACATCCGATACAGTATTCCATGTTCTATCGTACTCAGGTAATTTTCATAGATGAGAATGAGCCCTAGATTGTCGAAATGACACTAAAGTACAGTGCAATTCCACGGAACTCGAACTAGTGCACATAATGATGCGAAAATAGCATTTTCACTACCGTACTCCGTAAACTCTTCATCATAGCGAATGTTAGTTGCATAGCAAAACATAAGTTGCATACAGATACCTTAAAGGTTCCTTAACTACCTTTTCTCAATGAAACAATGAATGAAACAACATCTTTATCGTAAATAATCCAGTTCCCAATACGTAAGTCGATCTCATACATACAGTTCCCATGGCGGGTTACTGTATCCGAGGGTACGGTAGTCTTTCCTTCTTCTTCGCTCCTTATTAGTCCTTTCCCTCTCTTCACTTGTAGGAATGGGCGAACGAGTCGACGTGTAGGCACTGTGTTAGGGGAGGAAGAGAGGCCGAGTCCTGCAACGAATAGGGAGGGTTTCGGTATCTTGGGGTATGGTAGCATTATCGATTTTCCGAATTGGTGGGATAGGAAAAACAGGCGTACGAAAATATAGGTTTGTATTACTAGGAGGTCGGTTATTAGAAATAGAAAATCAGCCGACATAAATCCTTTCAGCGAAACCGAAAAGCAACAATACTGATTTTCGAATTCGCAGAAAATTACAACAGCGCTTTAGCATGCCGAGCGGGCGATCGATTAAATACGGTTCTTTCTGAATACTAATCGATAACTGCTCACCTTTACCGTATCCAGCGAGAGTAGGGCGGTCGGGGTGCACTCTGCGGTCGCGCGCGCCAGCGCTTCGGGGATGCCTGAAGAAGAAAAATCGATAATGAACAGCTACCGTAATCTAGAGCCCATGATACATAGTAGAATTGTTCAGTCATGATCCATTCAGTTAAATGCGGCTACTTTTTTTCATTTTCATGGCCAAGAATAGTTGAATACTGATGGTTTCCCATCAGCCTAATATGTAGACTAATCACGAAGCAAGCATGCACCAGGGTATAGCTCACGGCAGCAAACGAAAAATCAATCCATATTCATTAGAGTACAGTATCCCCTCCCTCCCATCAATCAATAATCACCCCCCTCACCTCCCGTCGGCAGTACTCGCAACCTCGTGTGCTGCTCGGTCTCGATGAAGCGAAGCGCGTCGCGAGCCGCCTGGAAAATCGATAAATTAATTTTTAAAATAATGAGGGGATAATTCGCAACATTATTTATCAATTTTTTCTATCCAGACCTGCATGTATTAGATGAAACTGAAAACCTCGGCTTATGACAAAACAGTGAAACCGACATTTACCATGGTGAATGAACGTTGAATGTTATTATTTCCTCATTAATCTACCATTCAATCCTACCGTTTTACAATATATCGAAAGCTACCGTAATCTCTTTACCGGTTTATCAATCAATACCGTAATCTACCGTACCTTGGATGCGCTCTTTGTCTCGTCGAGACGCGCCAGCTCGCTCGCAGGCACGTACCAGACCAGATGCGAGCGATCGGCCAGAGAGCGTATCTGTGATTAGAGAGTACGACGGTAAGGTAAAATACAAATTTGATACAGTGATGCAATGTTGCTCGAAAACCGATCGTGAAACGAACCAATATATACCCAGTTTCACCACATCCTGATATACCATCATTCCGAGTTAAAACCAATAAATCCTTCGTTTACATTTGAAACAATTTTCAATACTTGGGAACAAAAGCTGGTATTGTAAAACGCACCACACAGTACATACTACACCACAAGTACCGTAGTCGAACCAATCAATACTTCTACCGTACCTTGCCCAGTCTCCGCTCGAGAACGTTCGCCTGTAGCACGACCGAGATGGGGCGCTCGCTCTGAAAATTTAAATGTAAATTTAAATTCAAAGAAATATATGTAGAATGTTAAAATTAATTTCATTCTACTTACCTTATTGGACTGGGCATTCATATGGAGTGCGGCCATCTTTCGCATGATTGAGTGGTCGTTGCGCGGAATGAAGCCGGCGGAGGGCGAGTGCTGGATTGAGCCTGAGCAATCATGGGATTACGGTAGCTGGGGCGTCGGTATCCTTGTATGCACCCTCGCCATAAGGAAATTAAAGTTCTATGACAACCCTCATTTTTTGCAGTTTCACGACCGGGCCAAAAACAGCTGGGTAGCGTCAGAATAATTCTGTATTCCCTCTTTTTTTACAAAATCAATAATACGGATTTTACATAACAAATACATAAACATAATCAATAATTAAATGAAATAAATAAATAAATGCCCTCACCACCCGCTCGGCCAGTCCCTTCACCTCGTTCAGTCGCGTGAGCGCCACGTTTACCACCTGTTCCAGTTTCTGGAAATAATAAAGATAATAATACTGAAATAATTTGGCATTTTCCGACCCTCCATTTTCATTCTTCGATCGGGCTGCATGGTTGTTTGCAACTGACATCTAGCTAGTTGCTAAGAATAATCAAGAAGAATTGGCACTTACCATCTTCTCCCTCATCACTTTCATGTGTGCATATCGCTCGTCGCCTCCCGTCCTTCCTCCGTCCACCCTGCTCACCCATTCGAGGGCGATCGAGAGAGCCGTCAGGAGGGCCGGACTGGCTGCTGTCGTACGGGCTGCAGCTGCTGCAGGCGTAGCATCCTGAGATTTAAGAATGAAATGGACAAGTAATGACGCAAGGAGCAACATCAATTTTCCATTAGCAGAACCTATCAATTTACCAGGAGCTCACCTTATCTCATAACGTTAATGAAACTGACAAGCACGAGCTCTCGAAATTCTTGATTGAAAAAGTGCAAACTGGACTACCGCAGATGTATTTGCGGTTCACTGTTAGTATGCAACCACCATAATTAGAGTCTCTCTCATTTTCCCTACTATCTCTCCTATTCCACTCCTATCAATCAATACCTTCCACCGTACACTTACCGTATCCTTCTTCCCGGCAGGACCATCATCATCATCATCGTCGCTGCCCTTCCGTCTCCTGCCACGAACGACCACCCGCTCCTGGAATGGGAGTACTGTAACAGATGATCTCCCCTCTCAAACGCCATTTTCACAGGTTCAGGTACTCGGTGCCTTGTTCTTGCATGTTTCAAGCATCCTAGTAGAGTCGAACTATGAAATTAGACTGATCTACTCTTGACTACTAGTGACTACACGTCTTCCCCTCGTTCACACCTACTCCTCTACGCCAACACCACTTCGGTCTCAGATAGTCTATTATTCTCCAGCTCCGATTTGACCGTGGCATTTTTGTGACACAACCAACCTCCTCATCACTCTCGCTCGCCCTCCTCCTCCTACTGCCAATCTTGATCACTTCCTCCTCCTTCTCCTCTTCCTTCTCCCTCTCCAGCAAGAGAAGGAGTGATGACTGCACGAGGTCAGTCAGCGCGGACGCGTTGCTTGCTGGGATTTAATATTATTAATTATATCAATCAATTATTTAATTTGTTTGGTCACAACTTTATTTATTTTCAGCACTTGACACTCGAGGTCGATTGTATTCAACACTAAATCAAATAGATGAATTCCATCTGAAACACCGACTTGCAGGCTTGGAAGCAAATTAGGTTTTCGCGCAAAATATATTTTAAGCAAAATTTAAAGCCTTATGAGGATGTGCACGATCCCTGATCATGGTGCATGCTACGGTAGTTCACAACTACGGTATTATTATGGAGTAGTACGGTATTGACGCCAATGTTACTACGTAAGCTAGGATTACGGTTACGATAGACACTCACGATGGACGACGCCTGCTGCGAGGGTGAGACAGTGCAGCTGCAGGAGCTGGTCCTCGGGTGGTTGCTGCACCTGCTGCAGCTGCTGCAGCAGCTTCGCGCCTGGAGTCGGCGACTTTTCTGGAAACATGAAACGATTAGATGAAATAATCCGCTTCCCCGAATTTTTTTGAGATGAATATCTTGCGAAGCGACTACTGCAGCTGTCATGTAGCTTAGCCGAAACGTAAGTGAACCTTCTTTCTCTAAATACAAACTGTACTTTCAAGGAAACTGTACTGTACTTTCCCAACCATTTTCTAAAATTCTAATTTGTTAAATAACTTCACTCCTATCCCCCCTCCCCAACAACTCACCCTTCCTCCCTCCTCCTCCTCTCATCTCCTTCACAAACTCCCTCAGCGCCTCCGTCCACTCCTTGGCCGCGGTTGCGAATCTGCGAAATTACACTTCTGATTATTTATTATTTCAAAATGGCATCTCCGGTCTAGCATCGCCGCCAGACTGCTAGTAATGCATTAGTATTTTATTCAATTCGCGAAGCTGGCGAAATTGATAAAAGCGCCTAACCCATGCCTCATACTAGTGGTGAAACGCAAACCTATCTTGCCTCTTTTGCATTTAAATATTCGTCAAACAGTATTGAGCCTGGGCAAGTCCATTGTTCTCCATTTCAAAACAATAACAACAACAACAACAACAACAACAACCCACTGTTCATCGTCCGGCCGCTTCTCCGTCATCGCTGCCTCGATGAGAGTGGCGAGACGCACGAGGGAGGCCGACGGCGATTGCTTCATCTGGAAATATTATACTTTAAACAACCAAGGAACAGTTTTGTTTCATCGTTTCTACTTATTACTAATAAACTTCAATTTCTCAATATATTGCTCTAAATATACATATATGTGTCTGAACAATCCGTCATTATTCCGTATCTCACATTTCCCAGTCGCCCCAGTTGATACACTGTTTCAACAATACCCCATATGAAGCAGGCAGAATTTCTCAACATCAATCAACATCTCTAATCAATATAGCCGTATGTACTATATTAGTGCCACTATCCGTCATTATTCTTGTTTCAACCATAATCCTTATGACAGTGGATGTATCTGCAATCAATGCAATCATCGCTCCTATTCTCACCTTGCCCAATCTGCCGTCATACACACTTCCGTGCTTCAGCTCTCTTCGCGAACAAGCCCTTTTGCCCCCCCCCCTCCTCTCTAACCCGTATGGACTACAGTGCACGCATTGTCTTAATTCACCCACCTTGCCCAGTCGTCCCTCCAGATTCCTCTGCGTCACTCGGAACTTCTTGCTGCACGCGGCAGCCTGCAGCAGGCAGCGCACGGCCGGCAGCGAGTCCTGAGAGGAAGTGTGAGGTATACGGCAGGCTCAGAATAAATATTCGCGCTTCGAATAGCACGGTGCACTTTGCACGAACGATTGATGTTTCAACCCAGGCATGTAAGCAGTAGTAGGGGAAATTGTTTCAGTCAATAGAAAAAGGCGAGAGTAAGAAGAAAGTATTCAGATAATCCCCAGACAATGACATGCCACCATCCCGTGATTGACAATCGTCAAACCCGCACTAACCTCAAAATCAATCTGTCTACTGTAAATTGTTGCTGTAGGGTCGTACGGAATCTCACCATCATGATCGACAACTGATTTTCTTCCCTTACCTACCGTAACCCTAATACTACAGTATACTCACCATCATGATCGACAACTGGTTGAGCGGCCGGGCCGTATCGGGGTCCTCCATCATCGCGCGCGTGTAGTAGAGACGAGCGAGCCGTTGCGAGAGCGGCGTCTGCTGATATCTGCAATTGGTCTTTGATATCAAGGACATTGATCTTTAATCTCAAGAAGAACATGCGTTGATCTTTAAACGCTATTTGTTTGTTACCTGTGCAGGTCTCCCACATAGACGTCGTCGCGGCTACAGTATCCCCAGAAGTACCGTACCCTACCGTATACCTGTGCAGATCTCCCACGTAGACGAATGTCGTCGCAGAGGGCGGCGTCATCAGCTGAAGCTCGCCCGCCAGCAGACACAGCACGAGCCGAAGGTGGTCGTCCATCTGGGAGAGGGGTACGGTAGTATCGATCGATAATTGATCGGGAGGGAGGTGATACAGAGCACTCAGAATCGGAGGGGTTGTAGCCTATCAAGGTTGGAAAACGATGATATATTTAATTATTTATGACAATCAAATCGATTAATTGAATTCTATGCTCCTGTCGAAACTATGACCATCAAGTGAAACACAAACTCACCTGGATGCTACTCTTTTCCAAGAAGCCACAAAAATCATAATTTCCTATCATTTTGAATTGGTCTTTGATCTTTCTGACCTGTGCTCCCCTCGCGACGGGGTAGTAGGCTAGCTGCCACATGCACTCCAGTAGCTCATCGCGATCGATCGATTGGTCGGAAGAGGCGAGGGACTCGATCGTCTCCCGCATCCTGCAACGAATGAGGGATTACGGGAACCAGGGGAAAATATCGATAATCAAAAATGAGTATTGTAGCCAATTTAACTTCATAAAATTATTTTAGATAGCTAGGTAACGCTGATCGTATTACTATCGAAGAGCACCTGCTGCTTTCAGCAATTTGTGAAACTGAGAACTAACTACTAACCTCCAACCTAAATTCGCTATGTGCCATATGATTGCACAACCATCCATGATTACGTAATCAATCCACCGTAACCAAAACTACCGTACTTGGCCCTGTAGGCAGCCGCCTTAGTGCTCGCGACGCCTTCCTCCTTGTACAGTTTGCTAACAGCGCCGCCATACTTGCGCACCTTTTCCATGCAACGTGCGGGTGTCTGATAAGAGTTATCGATCAATAGAACGCGAAATAATGATTATATCCAACGAACGATATCACAAAAGTCTTATTCTATATTTTCCAAATTGATCGCAACCAAACGAAGAATCAAGACGGCGAGGAAATGTAAAGAGAATCACGCTGCGACATGTACAAATGAGATTGCAAATTTATTTGGAACTCTCAGAATTGAATGGAATGTGAGATTTAGTTGATCAAGATCAAGAAAAAAATGAATTTGCTTCATCACTTAGATGCCAAACCATTAGATTTTCAGATTTCGAATGCACGACCCGGGAGAACATAACTAGTATTGCTCCTTTCTCAATCAAGATGAGTACCAATTACGGCAATAACGAAGATTCTCATTCATAAACTTCGTGAAACCGAGATACTACTTGCCAGTGTTGAACTGCTTGTCACGACACAACAATCTCTTCTTTACAACCATGCATACTTTACCTGATCAAAAACTCACAAAACATCGTACAAACTTTCATGTGCATAATCGATGCGGTCTAAAAACAATGGAAAGATGGTAGGGGTCAGATCCTGGGACAATCGCAATAATCAATAATAACTGTAACGGTGCGGGGCGAGATACTGTAGGGGTGCAGGTTCGGTATCGGAAAACGTGCAATCCTAGGGGGATACAGTAATACGAGGGGATCGATAAAAGGGGTACTGTAGTCGGGGGGAGGGGATATCGATCAATCGATCGATCACAACAGACGCTGTACTCCCTTGTAGAGGACGAAGACTAGAATGCCGACTGCCGTGGGGATGAGGAAGTTCGTCCATGTTGGAGACGTCATGATCTCCTGCACGGAAGTGATAAGGTATACGGTAATTATCGATTTTCAGAGGTAGGTTTACGGAAATTATCAATTTCTATTCAAGAGAATATCATTAGCATCAGGGGCGAGCCTATAACGCGTGCTATTAATATTTTCCAGTATCATTCGTCGACCAATTATGGACCTTCTCAAGGTAAACAGTAATGTACTCTTTGTGAAACTCAAGTTCTACGTGTGAAATTTTGTTTAGTGTTTAATTGTGTTTTCTAAATAATTAAATTAACCAAATTACACACCTTGAAGGAGGCAGAGCAGCTGGCACCGGAAGCCTTGGTCGACTGAGCGGGAGCAGCCTGGAATGTTCATGTTTCATCATCGGAATAAACGATTCAAATGCAGGTTGAAATTGATATTCCGGAAGAATCTGTATAATAAATATGTTTTTCACCAAGCTATTTTCATGAATTTGCCGGGCAAACTATGTTCAGTAAGTCGAGAACCAAAGTCAGAAGCTACATTCATGTTTCACTACTACAACAAAGCCTCCTATGATGATTCTTGTTAATAGACTTTGGCTCTTTTGTTGAAACTTACTATTCCGAGTAAGTTTTACTATTCTGATTACTATTCCGATTGTGACACGATATTGCAGATGTTCTAATTCTATCACAACCCATTTCCCGGTTCTTTGCCCTCCATTTCCCCGGCCCTCTCCCACCTTCTCTCCGGTCGTTTTCAGCCGGCCGATGGCGTACTCCTTCGCCATCTCCTTCGCGTCTGCCGAGTGGCCGACGTCGTTGAAGGGCTCGGTCGCGTCCTGAGTGGAAAGATTGGGTTACGGTATGCATGATATGGTATTGATTTGTGAAAGGTTATGCCATAGGTGGACTAGGAAGGCCTACTTGCTTTGCACACAATTATAAATATGATTTTGGGGATGGTCTGACTGGCTAGCATTGGCAAAAAGCCCGCCAGTGCAACCATGTAATACAAGTGATACCCAGATTCAGCATGTGGCAAAATTTCTCTAATTTGTGCAGCTTCTGTGAAATCATACGGCAATGCTTCTGTTTGCCAATTTATTTGTTTGATCAAACGAATTCACACCCAATCATCGAATGTGCAACATGTGAAGTGTATCTAATCTTCGTGTGTATCAAATGTGCTTGGTTGAGGCACGCAAAACTACTAGTCCAAGCAACTGGAATTCAGAATTTGTTTTATAGCTGTACTGCAACCATACCTGAGTACTTAAATACTTTAGCAAGCGGCCAACCGTTTAAAAAGTCGAATTTTTGAAAAATGTTTAAAAAAATAGACAATCAGATTTTACCGAAGATTGATTGGCGTGATAGTGAAAACTGACAAACCTTCACCAGACTAATGCAAACTCTTTCAGTTATCGATAGCCTTCTACCAATTTTCGGTTACTGTAGGGTACTGTAATCGACTTACGCGTCCGGCCTGCTCGAGCAGAACCTGGTCGCCTCCCGGATGCTCGTCGGCGAACTTGGTGAGGTCGTACACGATGCCTGAGGATACGGTAGGATAAAATCAATCGATAACTGACTCAAATTAATTCAATCTTTATTTCATTGACCATTTCAACAATGCATTTTCTTAATATGCGAGGCCTATTGTGACTTTATTACGTTAACCGAGCTAATCCGAGGACAATTGCTTGATTGTCCGTCTGAAGCGCACGAATTATGGACACAACGGGTGATTCTAAGCAGACAAGCAAATAAGGCTAGAGTTCACTTGTGCTTACTGGAAAATAGGGAATCGGTTCTCGGCTTCAGCAATCGTACTAGTCAGAACAAATCTCGTGGTGAATGATAAAGTGTATATAGTCGTTATGCATACACACCATACATGAGCACTTGCCATATTTCATTCTACTTGATCGGTAAATGATAAAGTAAAACATAAGAGGTCACTCGTACTAACAAGCACATTTGCTGTTTCATCCGGTCTATAGAGCAGGAGAATTACTCGAAATGGTGATGGCTGATTGCCGAGTATTCAAAAACGAAAACACTTCAGAGAATAAATAAGAAAACTAACCATCGATGATGCACCAGAGCGAGCTCTTCTCGGCATGTGCTGATACCTGAATATAGTACTGTGATGAGCAAGGGGACCGATGTAGGACAATACCCCCGATTTTTACCAAGTGTTTGAGGCTTCTTATCCGAATCAGCGATGGTTAACCGATTTTGTATTGAACCCCTGATTTTAATCATTCGTCCGTGCTTGATGCTCTGATTGAGCAAGAAAGAAAATATAAAATACATTATTTGGCACTAGTAAGTGCTTCATAGCTACTTTACTACTTTACTAGCTACTTTAGGTTACGAATAGCAGTGCTATTATAGCACTTTTAGTAAATCTTGTAATGAGTGTTAGAAACCTTCAGGGCAACTTTAGTAGCTCATATTTTAAACTAGCTAAATAAATATCATATTAACCTCGGCCTCGGTCATCTCGGGCAGGTTCTCGAAGGCGACCATCGTGAGGGAGGGAGGAGAGAGGGAAAGACTGAATGAGAAATGCATTAGGTGAAACTCAAATAGCACTGGGAGTGAAACAATTGGATAGAATGAAACAAATGAGTATGATCACCGTGTGAGGTGGGGGGAGGAAACACAAATTGAGACATTGCGAAAAGCATGAGTGATCTGGCGAATGTAATTAGAATTGGAATGAGACTAGAATGAACTAAAGGAGGAAGTGGGGAAACATAGAGTGGATCATGTGAGAGTGACCATTGAGTCGAAAAAGGGAAATAGAGCACTTGATTGAAACGAAAGAAGATATGGGCGATAGGGAAAATGTAATTTGCCCTAGACGGTGATAAATATGGAGCCAGGCGAGAGTGCGGTTATGGGGTGAGTGAGTGACTCAGATGAATTCTCGAGCGAATGGGCGGAGATAAAGGCACAAGTTTTGCACTCGCCCCTCGCAATCATAGGCAATTGCGGGAAATTCGCAGATTTCGTCAGGTGGGACGTGAGAGATTACTTGAGAGGAGAGAGAAGAAGGAAGTGAGTCGTTGCGTAGCGATGACAATAAGAGTAGAGAGTAGAAGAGTGCGCGGTCTAATTGGCGAAACTACGAATGATCGAGGGGTGAGAGATCAGAGAACTGGCGAAAGAACTTTGGGCGAGCTATAGGTATTCTAGGTGACGTAACACGCTGATGTGAAGCAATAAGCGGGCGGCCGATTACGACAGCTATTTCAGGTAAATTATGTAGCAAAATGCGAATCGAAAACAGCAACGAAATCAGAGTGCACCTAATTTAAGTTAGGAAACGTCAGAATCCGGGCTGAGAAGTTTCCATCGAAATGAAAAAGGTATTCAGCAGAGTCCCGAAAAGCATTTTCAAAAATCGATCAACGCGATCAACACTGGTAAAGTTAATGAAACAAAAGCGCGACAGTTTGAATCAGAGCGATTTTCGTGAAAAGTTGGAAAATGTTGTGCGCATACGGTATATTCGACGACTTTTACTAACAGTTTTGTATTTTGTACGGCTCACCTCCCGGCTCTCGGAGTTCAACAGATCAAAGGGACTCGATCACCGGATTCTTCCTTGATCTACCTTCTCGCCCTCAGAACATCCACTCCCCCCAGTCCAGCTTTCATTGGTCACTCGCTTCCCTTCTCTGGAAGGTTCTCTCTCCTTTCCCGCCTTCTCTTGTCTGCATTTTCGAAACTGTTTGCGAGATCAGGTTTGTGAGCCAAACCTTTTGATGTCTTCTGTGCCCGTTTCGTCGTGCCTTCAACGACAGCTAGCGTATTTTGTCATTCTTTCTCCTTTTTCCCATTCAATTCGTGATGAATCCCGTGTCTCCCATCTCTTGCTTCTATTAACCTAGCTCTTGCTGCATCTGGCCCACATTTTTGCCGTCTATTTTCCTATCCTGCTTCACGAAAGTATTTGCGTTCTTTCCAGGTATCGACGCGCCTCCCTGCCCCCGACTACTACTGTATGGCTGTCTCAAGTGGCCGTCAACGTCGTTTTCAAGCGGCGACCTTGCTGCTCTTCTTTGAGATAAGTTGCTGCACGCATTGTTTTACATTTTGTCAGGTTCTAGTTTGGCTCTTTTTAGCGGCTTTCGGCGAGATGCGCACAATGTTTCAAGCGCGTAGCTCCCCTCATCTGCGCATAAATCCCGTCACCGCGCAGTCTGCCCGTTGTGCGTGCGCCACTCGACTTAGGTATTTGCAAAGCGTTGATTCAACGGCGGGCCTGAATGTCTTTGCTGGCGGGTCTCGCTCTGTGAACTACTTCGAGGGCCCCAGCGTGTGCGCAGGGACTTGTGTGAGTTGGCTCCTGCAGGAGCCAAGGTCAAAGGGATAGCGGGTGAGGGTGGAAGGTCTTTTGCTTATCAATAGATTGATGACTAGGGAAGGGAGATGGAAACAGTGTGCGAGTAAGCCACTGATTTTCGATTGATATCATCACTTATGGTCTTGTTGCAGCACGTCTCGGCCTCGTCACAAGCTTTAAACACGGACAAGAAGGCCGTTGTGGACCGATTATCGATCGTTTCCGAGTTTACCCAACTAAGCAACGACAATCTACCGGGACGATCGATAGCCATTTTTTATATTGATGACCGATGCCAATTAAATAGTAATACAGTCGAGGAAAGGGCCCTTCCTCTTCTGTGTTGCTGTTTTGTTGCATCTTCTTATTTTTGACTGAAAATTGTATCGTTCGTCCCCGGTAGTTTGCTGTT
>LS487175.1:10951-34812 GCA_900490705.1 Pristionchus arcanus | reverse complement strand
ATCGAGGGAAGTGCTTACGTCTCGCGCGAACGGGTTTCGAGAAATCACGTGCAAAACTTCAGAAGTCGACAACTCGCCTCAACGATTTCGGTAGCAGATTTTGAAAACAGATTTGAAATCAGCGCTTTCGACTTAGTAAACCCTCAATTTTTCATTAAGATCGGGATATGTGTCCTCAGACGGTTCCCATGTCACTAATATTTCTTCGACATCGATTGAACGGGTCATTTTCGCACTCATAGAGTGTAGTCATAGGGCTTTTAAAAGAGCCAGTTCACAGCATTCGCACTTTCAAACAAGCAACATACCTGCGCTGAGTGTGGCCTAGGCCCAGAGTGTGAAAGAATTCGTGCTGAATTGCCTGAAACAATGAGTTAAACGTGATTCCATTTGAATGAAAAAGAAGCAAGTGAATGAAAAAGAAGCAAGTTTTACATAGTGACATCCATATCCGATTGATATTTCATTGGTTTTTTTGGTCCCAGGATATCCAACGAGAGATGTACATCCGGAACCGCGATTGAAAAGAATCTGGAAACGGGATGTTCGAAATGTTTTCTATGTCGATGAGTACATCTCTGAATCCGCTGCTAGCTTCCTCAATGTTGATGCAAAAGTTCTCAGATATCTGCGATAGCCGATTCCTGACCCAATCTCGCTCAGAGTCAGCTGAATAAATATGTATTTAAATGTAAAAATATCAGGTAATAGTAGGTAAAATTCGTACAGTATTGCGCCACATCGACGTATCCGTACTTTATTGTTTCGTTCTTAGGCCACAACCATACGGTAGTGTACAAACTGGCTCGTCGAACCCGTATCAGTTTATTCGATTCATCCAGCGGGCTGGCTTCAGTGGTTGACACGTCAGTGAGCTAGAAAATATGGTTCTCTTGATGATTCCGGAATTTCAATAATTATATCAATGTGGTTAGACTGCTATTGCTGCGAGATGGCATGAGAAAATGGAATTTATTGGAATTCCACTGGAATTCAAATCCAATTGAATTCTAAATAGAGAATACTACTAGAAAAAAAAGTCAAATTTGATTATTCATAAAAGCTGACCTCATTGGAACTGGCTTCAGATGATCCAAGAAGGAAGAGGCTCGCAACTAGAAGGATGAGAACCTTCATTTCTAGAAGCCTGTCTTTAAAAATTACTTCTCTTTTTATACCGATCTGAATCAAAGGGTTGAAATCATACACAATAACGTCTGAGAAATGATTCATGAAAATCCTTTGTATTCGGTGGAAAAGCGCGCAAGAGAAACGCTAATTAGACAGATCCGGTTCTGCCCGAAAACATTTCATCTTTTCATCGATTTTTCGAATTAGGCAACACTCTCAAGATTGGTAATCGATAGCAACCACACATTCAGCCAATTCAGCAATAATTTGGTTGTAAATATAGCGCTGTTATCATCGCGGGTTTCATTCCTCAGACGGGCGACCACGTATTCGAATTTTTGAATTCGACAGACGTTGTTCACCATTTCTTTTCTTATTTTTTTCCCTTGGGTCAGTTTAAAGGAGATGCCCCACGAATATCTGACCAACTGAGTTGTTGATGTTAGATGGTGGGTCGTGGCTACCCGATAACACTTTCGAAACTCCCTTGTTTTCAATTTTCGGTTTGGAAGTGAAATTATGAATCGTGATAGCGCCGCTTCAGCTCAATTAGAGTAAAAAAGTATATTTATAAAATATTTATAAAAAGTTATGCTGCTAATTATGTTATTTTTTGTGTGACTTCTCCGATTCAGATAAATTGTTGTCGATGTACGTCAATCAAATAAAAAAAGCATCATGTCATGGGCATTTATTACATCGCAATATGATCAACGCGTAAGGTTTCTTTGTCGTGTTCGCAGGTTTACTTCGTGCTGCCAGTTGAAATTGTTTATCATAATCCACGTATCACTGGTAAATGTGACCATCGGGGAAGGCCCAGACCGGCTCCGGGGCTTGCGGATGGGTGGAATTACTGCGTTTATCGTACACTTCGACGCGGAACACGATACGCGCTTTGTATCCTTTCTTGACGTGTCCAGTGTAGCTGAAAATGAGTAATGAAATTGTTGACTAGGGCAATCTGATTTTCCATTCCTGGTTCTCACCAGCACTCACTATTAATTGGCTACCGAAGACTTTCAAACAGCAAAAAGCAGTGCGAAAAACAACAGTAGTATCGCTTTTTACCGAAATCATTCTTACCCAAGAATATTGCTCTTGGTTTTGAAGGTTTCGCCTTTGCGGTTGCCGCAGCAGAACCTGTAAATATATAAATTTGTTTTTAAGTGCTGAAAATGTAAAAAAGGGGCGATTTTTAAAAAAAAACTGACTTTTTGCCGCCCATAGTCAAGTCGCCATTGATGTTTTCGATGAATTCGAAGGCATGCAGTCCGCATTTCGACACACAGTATTCGTCATTAGTCATAGTTCCGTTTGCCATGTCGAGCTCCTTGATCGTAACCAGAAGCTGTCTTCCCGCAGGAGCCTACAATGAATGCTGTTCACAGTTGTTGTTTCAGGCCGATAGGGTCGCTGGTGTCACTACCTTAACGTGGACATTTTTGAAGAAAAGACAAAGCGAAAAGACAGACTTTTCCCAGACATATCTCGAGCTAACTTATTTTCCTGTATCTAGCAGTCTGGCGCTAAAACCCTGTAAGCTTACGCGTTTCTGATTAGCAAGGACGTGTAACCAAGTCGGAAATTATCGAAGAAGCAAGTTCTTCATGCATTTAGAAGCTGTCTACTGGTACACCGGATGAAGAACTTGTGTGCCTACAGCATGCTGCTAGCATGATAGCACATACCATGAATGCCATCGGCATTATCTGAACGTAATCCGATCTGATGGTCGAATTTGAATAAACCGAAGTCTCATCATTGTACACGTCTTCGAAGTACGGCTGAAGGTTGTGCATTCAATTTTTCTTATAGAATTTCGTTTAATTTCATTAGGAATTGTCGATAATATTCGAAAACTGACAGGGTCTCTGTAATCTTCCTTCATTTTCTGCATTCTCAGCTTCTCACATCTGTCGCCAAAAGCAAAGTCATGGCAGACGCATCTGAGCACAATTTTGATAATTTAAATAACTTTTAAAAATCCATTTTGGTACGTTCGACATCGACACGACATGCCGGGGTCACTTTCCTATTTCTCATCCAATTGTCTGGAGCGAACGATGGTGGTTATACTGATACCATTACTACTTCAGTAAGTAATGCTAAAAAGTTTTGCAATTAAAGAAAAATGTCTTACTTTCCGCATTCCTTAGGATGATGATAACCTCCATTTTCGCACTTGAGCGTCGCATAGTCAGGGCAATGATCTGTAATGGAGTTTTACCATGATCAGGTGAGCTAACGTTGCACGTTGGGCCTCGTAAATCCTCAAAAACTCTGAATCGGTTGCGCAAATGTTGAAACAAAGCAAAAAAATAGACTGTGAAAATAGCTGGATTTCCTAGAGGGAAAAGGCCGAGTCTGTAAAACAGCAACGAATCAGTGATACAGTGCTCAGGGTGTCTCCATGACCGATGCCATGGAGATACTGAAATCATGCCAAAAAACTAACCTCCGCACTGGTACCACATGTTGAGTTGTTTGTAGTCTGAGAAGACGGGATTGACGCGCTGAATTGTATTGCGTTAGACATTAAGTTTGCCGCATTTCTTTTCACAAAAACGATCTTGCCAGCTTCTGATGTATCTCGTGAGAAAACGAAGATATCTGGGAATAACTTGCAAAAACATCGTGCTAGACCATTATTGTCATGGTTGGGCAAAATAAAATATAAAAAAATCATTCAACGAATACTCAGTATACTCACCCATCCCGTCGAGGCAATGTAATCCTTATCGTATGGAACAATCACAATTGAGCCGTTGATTCCGAAACCCCCTGAATCGGTAGCGATTATTTTTCAAAAAGTTGATAATCGGTCAGTCAGCTTCAATTCAACACTTACATGCACTGTAGTGCATGATGCTCTTGAAATCATATCCAACGGGCGGTGAAAGGTGCACTGATCTCGTTGAATTGAACTAAAAATAACACAATTAATGAGATAATGAAAGATTGCTGAATCAGATATTGAGAAAAATTCAAAATTCAGACCAACCACAATCAAATCAAGTAAAATGAGTCACCTTAATGTAGCAGTCAGGGCATGTATTGTTTCGGATTGTGACATACATGTCTCGATCGTCTCTGAAAGTTTCTTAACGTCTCATTGATTTGAGACAATTTTTGTTGTTTGCTATAATTAAAAAAAGTAATATTTACTAAAGTAATTTGCTATATCACAACAGTCGTTAAATTAAAGTCGTTGCTGCTAGTTTTATTATTGCTAATCATTACCTTTGCTGAGTATGGCCTATGCCGAGATTGTGAAAGAACTCATGCTGGAGTTTTTCCTGAAATGATATCCTCGCCGTGTTGTTCATTTTTGGGGACAACAATATGCGTCACAATAAACGTACGTAGTCACAACTCGGTGAGAGCGAAATTGTTTGGGTTTTGTTGGGCCCTGGCCACCCTCCTCCCGATGTGCAGATCCCATTGTTATTTCGTACGAACAACACCTGCATGAATTTGATATGGTCGATTGGCGCGCAATTTTGAGTACCCCTCTGTAGCCGGCCGATTTCTCCTCGATTTTCAGACATGTCGCCTTGGATATCTCCGCTAATCGGCCACTTATATCGGCTCGATTGGACGAGGCTGAATTGAGCGTGTCTTGGGCAATTATCGTCAACGTTTTCTTACAGAAATTAGCAGCGGTTTCCTCCGCGTAGCCGAAGTAAATTGTCTCGTTCTTAGGCCACTTCTTTGTTTGAGCATCAAGAAGCGATCGTCGGACCCTCGTCAGATGCTCCGAATGCTCCGTTGGTACTCCGTTCGTTAAAATGAACTGAAATTGTCACTGCTTCAATAAATAAGGATTCCAAAAAAATAATAGTTTTACCTCAGAGAATTCACTGTGCTGCGATCCTTGCACAAGCAGCAAGAGGTTTGTCAGAAATAGAAGGATGAGAACCTTCATTTTTCGAAGCTTGTATTTCAAAAGTTTCTCGCAGTTTTATACCGATCGGTGTCAAAGGGTTGAAATCGGACACAATGGCGTCTGAGGAATGATTCAAGAAAACCCTTTGTATTTGATGGCAAAGCGCGCAAAAGAACCGCTAATGAGGCAGATCCGGTTCTACTCGAAAACTTTCCATCTTCCATCGATTTTGGATACCCGGTGATCCAACTATAGTGTAATTTAGTATCGATAGAAAAAACTTTGTGAAAATTGCAAGAATTCGGAAGAATGTTAAGAGCAATAATTAATTTTGTTATGCTCTTCACCAGTCCACAGTCGCATTTACTCCAAAATGATTCTTCTTTCGACCAAACAATCCATATCTGTGCGAATCATCTCGCAAAAAATCATAAATATGACACTTTAAAAAATAAATTATTTTGAAAATCATTTGACATACATCGAGACATATGTGAGACAATTGATCTACTTTTCCTAGCCGTGTGGAATATATTTTTTGCGGCATAAAAATCATTAAAATTTGTCAAATGCCAGTCTGTAACCACTTTTTTATCACTCGATGAGGAATTCCAGTAGTTGATCATCTTCGTTTAAGATCTTCGTTTGCAAAACAACTCATCATCAGTCAACATGGATAGAACATCTTTTTTTTCGTGTTTGACTACTTTTTTGGACGATATAGATGGCATAACTGCTTGTGAGTATTTCGTTGATCATGTATTTTATTTTGAATACATAAATTTGTGAAAAAAATATTCAGACAATTTTAAAGATTCAATGTCGGCAATTCCAAGTATTTGTTGTGAAAAATTCATTTCTTTATTTCACAGCAAAAATTTACGAATTTCAGACAATTTCACAGACATCCGGTTCATTATCAGCGAAATCTCCATTGGGGAATTTCCATTCCGGCACCGGAGCGGACGGATGGGAGGCATTGCTGCGCGGCTCGTCCACTTCCACACGAAATGTGATACTTCCCGAGTGTCCTCTCTTTACGTGACCGGTGTAGCTAAATAATTGATAATGATCTGATCACTAGGACTGTTGGGATGAAAAATCCATCTCATCTCAGCGAAACTGATAAAAATATCTCACCCGAGAATATTGCTGTGGGTGTAGAATACTTCTCCCTTGCGACTAGCGCAGCAGAACCTGTGGAAATATAAATTCGATTTTAGGGTTAAACTTTGTTTCTCACAATTTGCCGCCCATTGTAAGATCGCCATCTTTGTTGTCAATAAATTCGAAGCCACGATATCCGCATTCCGTCACGCAGTGTTCGTTATTAGTCATTACTCCCTTGGGCGCTACAAGATCTTCAATCGTCACCTTTAGCCGCCTGCCGAACGGTGCCTGCAAATTCGCTGATTATTCGTCACGGTTGTCAAGGTTAGGTAAGGCTAGGCAAGACCTGCCTCATACCATGAACGCCAAAGGTTGAATCTGGACGTAGTCTGGTCGTATTGAAGAATTCGCATAAATCGATTTTTCATTATTTGTCACTCTTTCGAAGACCAGCTGAAAGTTTTGATTTACAAATTATATTTCCAAAATTTAACGAAAAATATCCAAGCTACTTATTCAGGTTGAATCGTTGGGATAAATAATAGAATTGAATTGAATGCTTACAGGGTAATCTTCGCTCATTTTCTTAATTATCAGTTTTTCACATCTGTTGCCGTATGCAAAGTCATGACAGACACACCTGAATGCAATTTTGATAAGTTGCTTTTTTTAATCTTTGAGGGTGTCGCAATTTCGAAATCATCTCGATATATCGAATCGATAAAGTGTCACGATATAGTGTCATATTTCTCATCTCTAACCATGCGGCTTTTCCGTACGAGAAAACTATCTTACTTTCCACACACTTTCGGATGATGATAACCTCCATTTTCGCACTTGAGCGATGCATAATCAGAGCAATGATCTGAGATTGAACATATTGATGGTTGTTGAGCATACGCGATAAAAGGAAGGAAACACCATGGGATAGGCTACTAAAATAGCACTGAGGCACTAACCTCCACACTTGTACAGCAAATTGACCTGCTTGTAGTCCGAGAAAACGGGATTTACGCTCTGTATTGCATAACAGTTTACGATTTTACCAGTATTTTTTCATCTCTTCGCAGATCAAATTCCCGGTCAGCGGTTCTAGTGTATGTAGAATGGGAAAAAACGAGAAATGAACAGGTTTCACGCAAATCAAACTATACGCTTTAAACATTTATTATAAGCACCCACCCATCCGGTTGAGGCTATGTAATCGATATCGTGTGGAACGATCACAGGTGAAGCGTCGACCCCGAAATCCCCTGAAGCGATATCGATTATTTTTAGAAAATGCTCAAATGGGGCTGAAACAGTTGCACTTACAAGCTCCGTAGTGCATGATGCTCTTGAAATCGTAGCCAACCGCAGGCGAAAACTGTACATCTCTAGTCGAATTGAACTAAATATTACACAATCAATTGTTGATATGCGACAATGGGAGATTAGGGAGATTATGTTCAATATACTATTGATAACAACTTCAATAAAGTCCAGAATAGTGTTTCACCTTAACGAAGCAATTGTCTCCACATGTATTGGGTCCGATTGTGACATATTTGTCTCTATCGCTCCTGTATTATTTTTAAAAATATTTTGACTATTCTCTGGTTCAGATAATCTTTGCATATGTTGTTATTGAAACCTATATTACCTTTGCTGCGTGTGGCCTAGGCCGAGATTGTGAAAGAACTCATGCTGGACACTGCCCTGAAACCATGACCTCGCCGTATTTTTCATTTCAGTGACTAACAATTAAAACACTATAAACATACGTAGGCACACCATGTTGGAAGCTTAATTATTTGAGTTTTGTTGGGTCCGGGCCATCCACCTCCGGAGGAGCAGGGCCCAGAGGATACTCGTTTGAACAACACCTGAAGTGGAAGCACTGTAAAAATTATCGGGCTATTGCGAGTACTCCTCTGAAGCCAGTGGATTTCTCCTCAATTTTCAAACACGTATTCTTGGATATCTCCGCTAATCGACTGGTAATATCGGCTCTGTTGGAGTCGGCTAAATTTAGCACTGTCAATGCGCACTGATTGCTAAACTTCGTACAAAACTCTGACGCGGTCTCTTCAGCATATCCGTAATAGATTGGCTCGTTCTTATTCCACAACTTTGCTTGGCCATCAACAACAGCACGTCGGTCCCGAATCAGACGCTCGGATTGTTCCGTCGATACTCCGGCCTGAAAACACCACTCATTGTTTTATTAAAAATAAAGCTCTTGAAATTATTGGTCTTACCTCAGCACTATTCGCTTCAGATCCATGTACTAGATGAAAGGTGCTCAGCACTAGAAAAATAAGAACCTTCATTTTTCGCAACTTGATTTTTATTGATTCATCGCTTATTTATACCCATCACCGGGAAATCTATCACAACAGCGTCTGAGAAATGATTCAAGAAAACCTTTGTGCAAGCTGGAATCTACACAACGAAACGCTAATGAGGCAGATCCGGATCTACTCGAAAAATTTCCATTGCGTGATCGATTTTTCGATTTCAGCTACACGACCCCGATTCGCTTTTGAATAAACAAAAAAAAACGATAAGAAATAAATATAATTTTTGCTGTAAATATTCGATAATCGGGTCAAGTTTTTCCGGTGCAAGAAACTCGAATTCTATTCACCATGAACTCAATTTTTGAAAAAGTACCACAATTTAGCGATGATTGAGATATTTTACATTTTGACATTTAAAACAACTTTATCAGCTGGTTATTGGTGGGATCTCAGCTGGGTTGCCATAAGAGTTCTCCACTGAGTTCGGTCGCGTGCGATTTGAAGAAATTGAGGACCGGCAGCATTGACGAAGTCATCTCTCCATCGTTTCGGTGGCCTCTCGCGATTTCTTTATCCTTGCGGAGTCCATTCGAGAATTCTTAGACTCCACCTTTCGTGGGAAAAGTTCGAGAGTCTCTCAGCCCACATCCATTTACGCTTTTCCGCCTCCCGCACAACATCCTTCAGTTTTGTAATACTGCGCAGGTGCTCATTCCGAATGTGATCGAGTACAGTAACGCCGAGCATTTTTCGTTCAAGTTTGCGCTGGGCAACGGAAAGAATTTGTTTGTCTCGTTTACAAAGATACCATGTTTCTGCTCCATATAGGAATGCGGGAAGAATTACCCCATCGAATAGCCGCTTTTTTAATGCCATGGGACATCCTCTTTTCCTAAAGAATTCAGAGTACTTAGAGAAAGCCCAATTCGCGCTTCTAACTCGGCGGTGAATTTCCCCCTTGAAACGGTTTGAATCCAGTGTGACCTCTTGCCCGAGATAAACCACTTTGTCCTTTACTACCACCGTTTCCCCTGCCACGATGACCGGTTTGCTGTCAGGGATAGATGAAAGTGCGACGGTTTTGGCTCCATTGAGACAGAGACCCACCGCTAGTAGCTCCCTTTCAAGCTCCCGGACCATGGTTTGAATTTGGCGCGGGTCGTGTGCAATTAGGGCGCAATCGTCTGCATAGAGGAGATGGGATAAATATTCTCCATTTATGCAAATTCCCTTTCTTCCCCAGTCGAGTCCCTTGAATACAGTATCTAACACGGAAACGAATAGGCGAGGGCTTAATCCATCTCCCTGTCTGACCCCTCTTCCGATTTCTACTTCTACTCCCTTCCCATTGACGACCACAGAGCTTTTACTCTGAACTGTGAGTGATTGGAGGAAACGGATGAAAGTGGAGTGAACACCATCTCGTTCCATGGCAGAAAGAACGGAATCACACAGAACTGAGTCAAACGCTTTGCTTACGTCCAGAAAAAGCAGGTAGAGAGGGCGCTTGAATTCCCGACAGTTAGCAATGAGAGTGTTTAGAATAAAAATACCGTCTACTGTTGAGTGACCACCACGGAATCCCTGCTGTTCCCTAGCCCGAAGATTGTCGAGTGATCGACCAATCCTATTGTTGATTACGGCTGTTAGGGTCTTTTGGATGACAGGAAGAAGAGAAATGGGGCGGTAGTTTTTAGGAAGTGTTTTGTCCCCGCCCTTGAACAGGAGGATTGTTCTACTGTCCCCAAACCCCTGCGGAATAGAACCTTCGATTAGGATTCTATTGAAGATGGCTGTTAGGTATGGTGATAGTATGTCAACCCCTGCCTTAAGCATTTCCCCAGATACCCTGTCCTCCCCTGGCGATTTTCCAGATGTGAAGGCCCTCAGAACACTCTCTACTTCGTCTCTCCCAATGGGAATGAATTCCTCTTCTGCCTCTCGCACTGTGTAGTTTCTCCCGCCGTCCCCTTTGTAGAGGTTGTTGTAGTAATTCTTCTCTGATGGCTGCGAGGGAAAGGACATTAGAGCAAACTGAGCTGATTGAAATACTCAGAGAAGAGCATTTTGATGTGATGATCGCGGAGAACTTTGACATGTGCGGAATCGGTAAGTTAACAGTTTGCATTTCGATCTGATCTTACCAATCTCTCAAGTGTGCGTTCGTTAGCTTTTGCGAGCGTGAGTTTTAACACGCCACAGAACCGGCACAGCGATCCCAAACCTTTGAAGAAGATCATGGATGGTGTGTCATACATCCAGTACACTTTTTAAATTATACACACGTACACTTCCCGGAATGCAATATTATTGGTTGATGAATATGACATCGATGCGACAATCGTATCAAAAATTAAACGAACCCAGCGACTTTGTGCATTTCGCGAAACATAACCTAACAATATTTTGCAATTTTTCAAATTATTTTTCTCCAAAAATCCCAGATGCATTGCAGGTCTCGTGCCCCTTATCCGTCCTCGCTCACTCATCAACGGGGCAGCCTCTGCGCCCCTCTCATTCATGGGACCGGAATTCGGTCTGCCGCTTTCGCTGAGCACTAATCCGAGTGGGTCTTGTGAACTATGGTGACACGATAACAATGTAGGAATTGAGTTAAAATTATATTCGGTAGCCATAAAAAAATTGACGGGACCGGAATTCGGTCTGTCGCTCGCGCTGAGCACGAATCCAAGTCTGTTTCATAGTGAATTCAAAAGGAGAGAGAAATCAGTTCATCCAATGGTGTTGTTGAAGGCCGTTTTCAAAATAATCAAACGATTAATTATTCAGTTCTCGAAAAGCGAAATTAGCAGAGATGGATTGATCTGGAATATTCAGGCGTCACGATCTCCCATCTCGATGTGCACTCTTTCTTCAGTCGACTGAAGAACATCTACGCAGAGGCTCTTGGATACAAGTTCTTCCTGACGAGCAGATCGTTAGTAAGTAAACGTATTCTTTATTAGGTTTTTTTCTATTGTTACGTGGCTCGCGTTACAACATATTGCAACATGAAATGTACTAAGCACACAGAATAGCAGTATGATGACAACCAACATCATTTTTTTGGTTATTCCTATCCAATAATGAGTAATTTACAGGTCCAGCAGCTCTTCCGGGATAAATACGGACCGGACTATCCCTCACTCATGGAAATCTCTTCCCGTGCCGCCTACACAATCGTCAACTCCGAACCGCTGCTTGACTATGCGACCCCTACTCTGAACAGGGTGGTTTATGTGGGAGGACTCGGTGCTCGGGAGCCGAAGGAGGTGGATGAGGTGAGCAACGTCTCGTTTTAAAACAGAATTATTTAATTAAATTTATAATATTATCAGACACTTGATGCCATCCTATCCCTTCGACCGCGAACCGTACTAATTTCATTCGGGTCGATAGTTGCTGCTCATGAACTGGACGACATCATCAAGAACTCGATTGTTACGGTAAGTCTTCTGCTCGGTTTAAAATATTATTTTTTACACAGTTGGCCCTTTATTCAATGTCATTTGCCGCATAAACGAGTTCAAGGAGATTCTTTGAAACTCATCTGATCTTGCATTCCATTTTCAGTCAGCCTCCCGATTCCCCGACGTAACCTTCATCTGGAAGTACGAGCGGCCTGATGATGACTTCTCACGAGTACGTCAATTTTAAAAGACGAGTCGATCGCGACCGCTCTGTGCTGATTTAAAACTGCTCATCGTTTTCAGCAAGCGCAATCCCTCGCTCCCAACCTTCACCTCATCCGGTGGATCCCGCAGAACGACCTACTCGCAGATCGCCGACTCGTTGCATTCATTACACACGGAGGAATGGGATCGACGCAGGAGCTGGCGTTGAGGGGCAAACCGGGTCAGGATTTTCAATGGCTATTGGCTTTATTTTATTAGCGAAGAATGATCGACAATCATATGTTTCAGAAAGAACATAAATGGGCCATGTTACCCTAACATTCGATTCCCCGTAGTATTTTCGTGCTACAAAATTTTAAACCATTATTTTAAACCTAGTACCCTCTTCAGTACCCTCTTCCCCTCTTCATTCAGTACCCTCTTCATTAGTACCCTCTTCAGGCCTCTTCATTCCCATCTTTGGCGATCAGATGCGCAATGCGGGAATGATGGAGAGGAGTGGGGTGGGCAAGGTGAACAAATATTAATATCATTAAATTTATTGTTTGAAGAATTTTGAAAAAAAAAATGATAAAATTGCAATGCAGGTCTATGACAAACTCGACCTGAACAATGTAGAGAAGCTAACGGATGCAATTGGAGATTTGCTGGAGAATGAGCAGTAAGATTCATGAACTTTGAGTAAAATGGTCTACGAAAGGAGAAAATTGTAAATAAATTTAAAGATATCGAGAAAACTCCGAACGAATAGCCTCCATGATCAAGAGGAAACCCTTCAGCGCCAGGGAGCAACTAATCAAGTTAGTGTATCACCTTTTTCTATGCAATTGCTGTTAGGTGTAAATATCTAAATTGCAGAACAGTCGAATTCGCTGCTGAATTCGGTCCTTCCCCAGCCCTTCGCCCGCCATCATTCGACATGAACTGGATCGAGTACTGCAATCTGGATATTATTACAATGTTTTTCATATCGTGTGTATTTTTAGCATTTTTGCTTGCTAAAGTACTCATATTCGTTGTTCAGCATGTTGTTTTCGTCAAGGTAAAGCAGGATTGAAACTTCGCAAAAAGTAATTCTAAGGAATATTCGAACAGAACAATGAAAATGCATTGAATCAATATTCAATTTGCTTCATCTGATATGTCAACGGTGTGTAATTTATGTATCTCGGACGTACTTTGCTCACCTATCGACCGTTTATCGGAATTGATAGATCGTTCTGGAAAAAAAGAATAATCAAGCTCGGTGATCGATCTATCTTATCTCGTGTGCAATTTATGTGTCGTTCTTGGCTGATCTCTCGACCGTTCTCTGATATCAGAAAAAATGTTGAAATAGTACGGAACAAACATTATAGTCATATTTTTAATCGAACAAGAGATGTCCAATGCAATCTTATCTTTCGTGTGCAATTAATGTGTCCTCAATCGTTCTTTCATGATCTCTCGACCTCCGCTCTCCCTACTCAATTCGAGTTCACACTACTGATCTCTCACACGCTTCGCGCTATATCTTGCACCTTCCCTCTCGATTGACAACTGCTGCGCCTAGTCTATGTAACAGTTGTCCAGTGCTCAATTGCGTTCACTACGTCTTGCCATGTTTGCAAATCGACTTTATTTGCAATTTTAATTACGTCTTGCTATATCTTGAGTGTCTATTGATCTCTCTCGCAACAGTTGTTGAGTGCGAGTTCACCTCTATTCAACTTCACGCACTAGCTACTTGCTCGCATTTTCTTTATTTACTCCGTCGATATCTTTATTTGCGTGCTAAGAAAGTAACAAAAAAGATTCAGACTAGAAATGAGGACACTATTCTTCCTTTTCTTTCTCTCCCTCGCCACTCTCACTTCATCCTTCAAAATACTCGTGTACAACTCAAAGTTTGGCCAGTCAAACGGCCATTTCATGGGCACGATAGCGGATATTCTCGCGGAGGCCGGGCATAATGTGGTGAGTTGCGGTCTGATACACAACGAATTCTGTTTCGAATATGTTTCAACCTTTCTTTAATAAGAGTAAGTGATGTGGGGAATTGATGCAGTGAAGGGAGAAGCTTTAAAAATTTCTCAAAAAAAATCTAGAACCTATCGCCACGGTCTAATTTTACGGGATCACTCCAGACTAGGGTTGCCGGTTCGAGATCGGTTTCGGTATTACCGCGCGAGAGGGGCGATATGTAAAGAGGTTGCGGTAATACCGCACCTCGAAATGAGGAGAGGACAAAGAGAGAAGAAAGAAGAGAGAGGAATGTTGCGGTATCACCGCACCCTCTTTGCATATCGCCCCTCTCGCGCGGTATTGCCGATACCGAACCTGCAACCCTACTCCAGACCTCCCTCATCCCGATCATCGACCCTTCCTTCCGGGACAACACGGAAAAATCGCACAAAATCTACATTGAGCAAACGGAGAAAACGAAAAAGGTGGGCGTTATTGATTGGAAATGCTTTTGTTTTTTGGCTCTAACAGAACAACAGAAAACGGGCACTTCTGCATCTCTCCGGACAACTCATTTTGCAGAAAATTCTGCATTTGCAGATTATCCAATTGCAGATTCTGCAATTTAATTTATAGATTTTGAATGTGTGAATAGAATGAAAAGTTGGACGACGTGACGATTTAGTGACGACTGCTCAAATTGATTGAGAGGAGGGAGAATGAGGGGAGCGAGGAGAGGAGACGAGAGTGATAGGATTAAGAATATTGCAATTGCAAAAAATGGGTTGTCCGGAGAGGTGCAGAGAATTTTTGGCTCTAACAGAACAACAGAAAACGGGCACTTCTGCATCTCTCCGGACAACTCATTTTGCAGAAAATTCTGCATTTGCAGATTATCCAATTGCAGATTCTGCAATTTAATTTATAGATTTTGAATGTGTGAATAGAATGAAAAGTTGGACGACGTGACGATTTAGTGACGACTGCTCAAATTGATTGAGAGGAGGGAGAATGAGGGGAGCGAGGAGAGGAGACGAGAGTGATAGGATTAAGAATATTGCAATTGCAAAAAATGGGTTGTCCGGAGAGGTGCAGAGAATTTTTGGCTCTAACAGAACAACAGAAAACGATAGTGATTTATTGAGGCTGGTTCATAAAAAAATCTCTCACTTCTGTAATTTCCATTCAAGATGACATCTTTCCTAAACTCTGACGCAACGAATTGGTTCGAGGCCAGCTCGTTCGACTTTCTCACGCCATTTCTAGTAAGCTTGTTGATCTTTGAACTTACTGTGAAATTACGAATCGTGCTGCGATCAATTACCAAACCTTTGCAGGTCGGCTCTCCCTACTCTGATCGATTCGCGCTGCAGTGTGAGGGCCTCTTGAAGTGAGTTTTAATTTCTAATTGTACTTCAGTCTGCTCATTTTTTTCTGTTGGAATGGGAATCAAATAAATTGACGAATATTTTTTAGGGAGACAGGCCTTATCGACAAACTGCGACGGGAGCAATTCGATGTGTACATTGCGGAGAACTTTGACATGTGCGGCATTGGTGAGGTTTCCAAATATTTTTTCATACCGATTGCACTCAAATCATTCGACGCGTCACCTTCGTGTAATATGCGCACGATGAAACGCATTCCACTTTCGAAGGTAGCACAACCATTGAATTATTCTCACAGCTATCTAAACCCCAGACTGTCACCCAGACTGTTGTCCAAATAGAGGTCGATAATTCTACAGATATCATATCATCCAGGTCTCTCCCATCTGATCAAGCCGCCCATTCACTTTTTTTTCTTTCTTTCTTTCATTACGTTAACGTTACCTATCTTAGGAGTGAATTGCTCTAAGTTTCAATGAATTGTCTAATATCTTAATCAGATTGATGTTTTAACATTAAAATCAAATCTCCATTAAAATCTCCAGGTCTCGCCCACCTCATCAAGCCGCGCGATTAAAATCTTAAATCTTTTCTTAAATCTTAAATCTTTTCGATTAAAATCTCCAGGTCTCGCTCATCTGATCAAGCCGCGCTCTCTCATCAACACTGCCGCATCTTCGCCAATCGCATGGATGAGTGACGAGTTTGGACTGCCTGGGGCGCTCAGCTACAACCCGAGTACGTTAGTATAATGTAGTTGAAATTATCGATCTAGTGTTTTGGATATGTATTCCAAAGCATTGCATGAGCATTGATGATTCTACCTACACATGACTGAAATCAGTGGAAGCTACTGTCTATTCTGGCGAAGCCATAAATTATTTTAGACTTTTTTGAAGGCCCAACCACCGCCCATCTCGACGTGCACTCCTTCGTCAGTCGACTGAAGAACCTCCTCGCCGAGGCGCTGTACTACAAGTTCTTCCACTCGAGCAGATGGATGGTGAAGTTTAGAGCTCGAAATATGAATTGTTGCGAGATCTCTTCATTTCGCACAGTCTCTCGTCACTCGAGTGACAATATATTTTTGTTCTTACATTTTTAGTATTTTTGTATACCAGATCGGAGCGCGATTGAGTTTGAAAGATAGCTAACGATCAAGAACGAATTGTGAAACGTATCCCATTCCAATTCTTGCATCAATGACAATTCAGGTTGAGGAACTGTTCCGCGCACAGTACGGACCAGAATTTCCGAGCATGAAGGTAAGGCCATTAGATGCACACCGTGTTTCCAGATTTTATTTACCTCGCTTGTGTGCAGATGTGCTAACAACACTTGACAGGGCGTAGTTGGGAAGGCAAAGCCAAATAGCAGAGAAGAATCAACAGTATTCACTCTCAGGAAATCTCCTCGCACGCCGCTTACACACTCATCTACTCTGAGCCACTCATCGACTTCGCTCATCCCACCCTGAGTAGAGTGGTGTACGTAGGAGGGATTGGAGCGAGACCGGCGAAGAAAGTGGATGAGGTTTGTGACCTGTATTATGATCGACCAACAGACATTTTATTCGGAA
Organism: Pristionchus arcanus; assembly: GCA_900490705.1. Classification (NCBI taxonomy): domain Eukaryota; kingdom Metazoa; phylum Nematoda; class Chromadorea; order Rhabditida; family Neodiplogasteridae; genus Pristionchus; species Pristionchus arcanus. Next base: position 17,854 of record LS487175.1, on the reverse strand, counting down.
TATAATATGTATTTTTCCATAAACATAAACATCTCACATAAACATCTCACAATCTATCATCTCTCCTTCGGCGTTACGGAGCAAGATTGACCGCTGAAAACTATTTGATCTTAGGCGAGATCATCGGGATTTTTTGAGCTGACATAAAATGAATACCCGTAAACGCTTCATTATCGAATCATCTAGATGTTATGATATTTGCAATATTTGCAGCACTTCGACCGTCTGCTTTCTCTTCGCTCTCGTACCGTCCTCATCTCCTTCGGCACCGTTGTAATGACGCATCGAATACCGGAGACTGTGAAGAGTTCTATCGTCAAGGTACATCACATTATTCGCTCAAATGGATTTAATATAAAGTTATATTTCGCTCGTCATCCACCTTCTATCGATGTTTTGTGTTCTAAACCAAACAAGAATGATCGCTGAAACTCATTTCATTTCAGGCCGTTGCCCGATTCCCCGACGTCACTTTCATCTGGAAGTATGAGAGCCCGGATGACGATTTCGCCAAGGTGAGCGAGTGAATTTCTATTGCACTTTTGCCTAGTTTTTAATGGGAATTGAACCCGGGAACACAACATAAAAGGCCTCAATTTTCGCAGCTGCGAATTGAGGCCGAGTTAATTAATGCCTAGATTGATTGCTCGATTTCCAATCCCATCCAGGAAGCTCTTACCGCCGCGCCCAATAAGGGTGAACCCGGGGTTCATTCTCCATTTATCCAGGCAGCCCTCACCGCCGCGCCCAATCTCCATCTCTCCAAGTGGATTCCGCAGAACGATCTGCTCTCGGACGACAGACTTACGGCGTTTATCACGCACGGCGGCGCCGCGTCGACGCAGGAATTCGTGCTGAAGGGCAAACCGGGTGAATAACTTTCCTTGGCAGGAATATGGGAGTGTATAAAAAGAGGAACCGTTTAGAAGCTTGGGTATGCAATAACTGGTACATGATTCGGGATGAGTATTGCAATTAGTGCAATGTTTATCACCCACGGTCAAGCCGCCTTCGTGTTGAAGGGCAAACCAGGTGAGTGAATGGAGTAGCCAACTCTGTAAAATTAGAGAAAACTAGGAGAATATTAACGTACCGATGCTAATGGTACTGTACAAGTACACACGCGAGGAGTGCGAGCAAGAGTAGTGTCAAGGACAAATCTTCGGCTGAGTAGTGACACATGCCGGCCCAATAAGCCCCTTAGGTATGCATTTTAGGTTTTGTTATTTATTTGCTCGTGACGAGGATCGAGAACTGCATTGACAGTGTGCGCCGACATTTTATTCAGCCTTGAAACACAATTGAACTCGACGTTTGAATTTGTTTTTTTTTGCGCTCATCGAATTAATGCGAAACAAATTTGAGTGATTGAGAAACGATAATTTATTAATTATTTATATTATTATTCTCAGGTCTCTCCATCCCTATCTTCACCGACCAACCGCGAAACGCACTGCTGCTGGAGAAGAACGGCCTGGGAAAGGTCTAGAATATGTTTACTTTTTCCTTGATTATTCTTCTAAATAATCACACTATAAACATGCGCAGGGAAAGGAGATATGATTAGTTGTGCAGGGGCCCTAACTAAAGAAATATCTCTAAAAATTACCCGTTCAGATGTTCAACAAGCTGGATCTCGTAGACACGGACAAGTTCGCTGCAGCAATCAAGGATCTGCTCGAGAATGAAACGTGGGAACTTCACTGTTTTTGGATCAGGCAACCACAGCTTTGAATGTGTTGAATAAGAGTGGTAGAGAGGTGCCGCAACGGAAGTTCAGTTTCAAATTTTACTACTCGCCTGACACCTGTTGTTCGGAGCAAAAGTGCAAATTTCACTGTTGTTCGGAGCAAAATTGCACAATTCAGGTACCGCGAAAACGCCCGTGCCCTCGCTAGGAAGCTCGCGAACAAGCCATTTTCGTCCAAGGAGCAGCTAATACGGTAATTTAAGATTTATCGCCTCTTTATTTCGGTTACAATTACGGTTTTCGTTATTATCATGTTTGATCGCAAAATATAATAAGACTTTGATTTTCCCTGATCTCGTTAGCTTTTGCATGAGGGACTTGACAGGGATCTGAGATGGCCTCCAGCGATTACATTTCAGAACAGTCGAATTCGCCGCAGAATTTGGTCCCTCTCCGGCTCTTCGACCGCAATCATTCGAAATGACCTTTGTTGAGTACCACAATCTGGACATTATCGCTGCGTTTTCTGCCTTCATTGTGTTACTGTTATTGATTCTAGGACGATTTATAACTAGTATGATCTGTTCTCTTAGGAAAATGAAGAAGGAGTGAAATTGTTTTTGTTTTTAGGTGCATTGTTAATCTTCGTTAGATTTATCCTTTTCGTTGTATGCGATCTCATATCGTTCAAATAGAAGCGGAATTGAGGTCCGGTTTTTCTAGTGTAAAATAATTTTACTATTTATTACAAATTGTTTTAGTCATTGCTCCTTTTGATTGCATTGAAGTAAAACAGGTATGACTGAAAAAATTGAATTGTTATGGATCTGGTCGCTGTTTCCGTAATGAATTCTTTTTTTCCATACGCGGTCTGCTTCACATCACTCCAATTACCCCACTGATTCCATTCAAGAACACTTCAAAACTCAACAATTTAAATGAATAATTTATCACTTTACGCAGTTATAACTTACTTTTTTTTGCGAGTGGTATGGAATGATTATGGCTCAGATTATCACATTGTGCTAGCAACCTACGGAAGATCAAGGATCAGACTAAGAATTTGAGGTGATTAGTGTCTCGAAGTTCAGCAATTCTAGAAAAGATCAAAGATCAAAGATCAAAGTACAAAGATCAGAGTCCCCTCTAGGTGCAGCAGGAAGTCTCCGCACTTGCTGGCGCTCCTTCGACCGGCAGGAAGCAGGTGAAGAGCAGACGTGCGACCACCTGGGAAACATCGTACTCGTACACCATGAAGAAATTTCCAACGAAAAGAAGAATTCGGAAACCTCGCCTTCGCGCACCACGTCGAAAATTCAACAAGATTTCAAATTAGTAATCGTCGTACCTCGCCGACCACCGTGGCCACACACAACCACACGTTGAATGTCATGAAGACGAGCATGAGCAGGTAGGAAATGGTGAGTTGGACGGCGTGAAGGCCGGCGTCGATGAGGCGATGAGGCGTGACAGGGCTGCAAAGATCAAAGATCATAATCTAGGCTTCAAAATCGATTTTTCCATTTTTTGTCAATAAAAAGGGAACTGCGTTCTCTTAATATACACCGGTTCTGTTCCACAATACGCATAATTGTAAAGTGAAATGGCTGAAAGTAATTTTGCACAGCTTGGGACTCGAAAAATCCTATAAATATTTTTTTACCTCACCCTTACAACATTGCGATGAATATGACCGTGGAATTCCTGTTCATTCCCCCAAAATATAAAAATACTAAATATCTCAGACGCCCCTTTGTCATTATTGATGATCTGCCTCTCCGATTTTGAAATATTTATTTGTTTAATCCCATATAAAATAAGATCGAATGACCTTTCAGAAGCAGAGAATGCAGGAACTCCCACCTATCCGTATTCACAATTTTCCTCTTCACCTTTACATGTTATCAGCCCATTTTATAACTGAACTAGTGTATAATCTTGTTAGATTCTTGAATAAATGATTTTCTTACCTATCCGATGTTCCATTCGCCTTGTTCACAATCTCCCTCTTCATTCTCGACCATCTCGTTGCTTCCATGACGAAGCAGAGAAGAATGACGACGATGCACGAGAGGATCATGCCTGAAATTAAATTTAGAATTCAATAATAAATTGCTGTCCAAAAAAGCAAGCTAGCTTGTTCACTATCAAATATCGATAAAAAATTTCTATCAGAATTGTGTTGGAAGAGAGTGAACCGCACAACAGTGAGTACTGCTTTGATGTCTTGGTCGGATAGTAAAATTCCTTTATTCATTTCTATGAAACGATACTAGAAAAAATAAAAAAGAGCTTGATAATTTAGAACACTAGGAGAAAACGGTACATACTATTCGATGCTAATACTCAGCTGAAGCTAAGCTGGATAGGCTAAGGCGGCATTTGTAGTTGCTGAAGGCTACAATAACAAGCTCATTTTTGCTCAGCGCTTAGTAACAGAACAGTATCCGATCACAAGGGATTTAGTACATTAAGAAAGTATCGGTGAACTTTCATTGGCGCAAAACAGTGGAACAACGAGTTCGAAATACGATTTTGTTTTCCGCACGGACGATCGAGTTTCAAACACCAAGAGATTTTTCGGATCAAAGTTTCTACAGGAATCCGGATGTTATCTGCCAAAGATCTCCACGTTCTTTTGTTCTTCCTATTTGTCAGAAGTGTCACCTTACGGCCTGAGGATTTCCTAGATCGAGAGATCGATTTCGGATCAAAATTGTGTTGGAATCCGGAACTGAATCTGCCAAAGATCTCCACATTCTTTTGTTTCGAGTGTTTGTCCGAAGTGTCACATTACGGGCTGAGGATTTCCTAGACCAGGAGATCGATCTCGGATCACACTTCTATAGGATTCCGGATGTTATTCCGCCACAGATCTTCACGTCTTTGTACTATGTGTTTGTCCGAAGTGTCTCCTTACGACCGATTTTTCTCTCGCAAAGCATCTTGCTGGGAGCGAATCTGGTTAGAGATTGAACGAAAAGATAAACAAGCAGCGATGGGATCACTGAATGACTCGCTGATTTTTGACCAAGGCTCTTCTCGCAGAGTGTTCCGTCCCTACCGTATAGTATGATTGCCTTTGTATTCCGAAATTTCAAAGAAAGATATGATGAAAAATAGAAACTCACTGAGAGGCGAGGCGGTCTGCCAGAACTGGAACAGCACAATCTCCTTGAGACCACCGTGGAACGTCATCGAGTGACCCCTGGAATGAGTAATCATGACTAGACTGTAGTTTCGAATCGGGAAAACTTCGATAACTTCGGATGCATCCGAGCTTGAGTAAGGAAATCAGGTAAAACTATTTGAGGATCTTGGAATGCTTGGAAAAAGAAAGAATTTTTCATTATCGACAGGTAATCAGGGTGAAATCAATGAGAAGAACCGCGTCCGGTCTTTGAATCGCTTTTGAAACTTACATGGCCGAGTGGTCATCCCCATACGAGAATGATTTTATGAGAACTCACAGGAAACACACGATTTGACCGTCTCACTTGACCACACTCTTCGCACTTATCCTCATACTTTTTTGTTGTATTTATTCAATTTTCACTATTTTATAACAGTTAAAGAAGGTGTCCCACGAATATCTGGCTAACTGAGTTCTCGATGTGAGGTGGTGGGTCGCTGTTACCCGATAACACTTTCGAAACTCCCAAGTCACCATTTTGCGTTTAAACTGGGTTATGATCAATTGGCTGCATGCCAACTGACCCTGAAAAGCAGGCAACGAGCGAGAGAGCGTGCGGAATGAGGAGAGCGTCCCTCTCATTCCTCACTTTGCATAGTCGCCTGCGCGGTTCGTGGGACGCCTTCTTTAATCTCTATATTTCTCACATGGACGCATGGTCATGATGATGCATGCCGCTCATGTCCATTTGCATGGGCGCTCCCGTGGTGGAAGTGAAGGTGGTGATGGTCGAGTCTGGAAATGATAAAATAAAAATAATGAAAATCATGGTTTTCTGACTCCATCCTGGGGCTCAATCTGCGTGCAACTCCTTCCTCAGTCCTATTGGGAGTGTAGAATTCTTTCCCCAGAGTTTTGTTGTTTTCACTTTGACTCTTTGGCAAAAAAAGCACGTTGAAATGTGCAGCTACTTTAGGTTATTATTATTTTGAATTTCTTTTATTTTTCTAATTTGTTGCTCACCCATCGCCGCATGATCGTGTCCGGCGTGGTCGTGGTGGTGGTGCTCGTGGCTCATCGTGACTAGAGTCTAGTCTCGATTGGTCAAACCCTTCCGGAGAGTGGTAAAGCTCTGAAGCGATTTATTCGTTTTCTCAATGCGTTAGGCGCGAAAAATCGAATACGGGATGATTTCGAAGGTAATAATAACGTATGAAACATAACTGAACAAGGAAATTCTACGGTTAAAATGCGAACCTAAAATACACATGAAAGTAAACTCTGATCTCATGAGGAAGGAGTTGGGGATGCTGCGGAGTCAATTATTCAGTTTTTTTCAGGAAAAGGTGTTCGACGCATCAAAACGAATAGTATCTCAAAACTTATGAACACGCTCTGAAACGTATCTGCACAATGGTGCAAACCGCACCTAATATAGTGCCCACTCTAGGATGACAAAGATGGGTGAAATTGCGGGGGATGAGGAGGATAGTGATGATGATAAAGGAGCAGAGCAGTGACCATAGAGGGCGTTTAATGAGATCGAGTTGCCTTTTCTTCACTCCGCACTCTCTTAGCGGTCAGAGAAAAGAGAAAATGTGCGGAATGAAGTAGGGATGACTAGTAATGACTCTCCTTATTTCGCGTTCACCATCGGCTCTCTGACCGGAAAGACGGCGATCAGTTTTGGGAACTCTTCTAAGCAATATGCACTATCGATACGCGAAATAGTGCGCGCTACGAGGAAGTTCTACAACGAAAAACCAAGAACTGCAGCCAAGGTCAACCGGAAAGGGTAGAGGAAATAGTTCCGATCGCGCTTTCTCGAGATCAGGTGATAAATCTTAGAGAAGGGCAATGATTGAGCACCAAAACAGTAGAATACATGCTGCCCGTAAGTGTAAGATAGAGATCAAAGATCAATTATCTACAATGATGATCTATTGACCGGACCTTCAAAAGGAACGAAAAGATGAGCTATCCTAGTTTGGAGTCTAAGACAGGCAGACAGGCAAAAGTTCAAGATGTGATACACGACTGGTGAACATGTAGGGACAATTGTCCTGCCCCCCCCCCCCAC
>LS487175.1:0-10766 GCA_900490705.1 Pristionchus arcanus | reverse complement strand
ACTCTCTCCCTTTCACACACTATCTCACCTACTTTAACCGACAAGAGAGCACTCAAGATGAAGAGAGCAGATAGGACGGACGAAAAACGGGAAAGGGAAGAGGAAAGAGCGAACACACTAATCGGCGCCGCGGTCGGCTGTGTTCCGGATTTCAAACACTCCGGATTTGGAACGGCCCAGCGCCCGCGCGCAAGAGCAAAACAGTGTGCGTGAAGTACCCCAGTTCGGAGTATCGAGGGTCTAGACCAGAGACCGTACATAAAATGCCTGGTTTGAAATCAAGAAAGTTGGGATCATGGGTGCAAAATTGCTTGAAAAATGCGCGAGAAGTACACTAGTTCAGCGCATGTAAAGGGCATGAGAGGGACGGTTCAAAGACGAGTCTAGGGGTCATGAACAAGAACCAATTCGTTCATCGGAGGTGCGAGGAGAGGAGAGAAATCCAGCCAAGGAGCGAAATTATGTGGTTGTTCTCGCTCGAATGAATTCAGAATTTGTTGAATTCCATGCGCAAATTTTCCCAAAGTGATCACGCTTGCAAAATGGAAAGGAGAAAACGCAAAATTGAGAAGAACAGTTGGAATTTTTCAACAGATGATCGGGTTGATCGCTCTCTCTCAAAACTAAAACAATGGGCCAGGGTGGATGAAGATTTGGGATGTTTGCTCCTCGGGATAGCATCCACTTCACACTACACAGGCAGCGGAGCGAACAATGGCCTTGGATATCCCCTTCTGGGGGGGGGATCCCGGGGATCAAGGATTGAGGATCGTCGAGTTCATTTTACATGCCATCTAACAAGCTCAAACGTTGCCATGCATTGTCATTTGTCGAGAAGATTGGCAAGCGCAAGATGAGACATTGATTGGGTAAGGAAGCTACCAGAAAGGTATCAACAATAATATTCACATGGCAACTGCTAAGAGAAAAAAACAACGTATGAGTAGGCTCGGCAAATATTCCAATGCAAATAGTGAACAACCGGATGGGAATCATAGAAAACATTGATAACATCGCAGTACTGCTGAACCGAACGAGTTCTGGGGCACCCTTGATGTTCCACACTACCTTTTTCTGGTCAGAAATGCGAGATAGTGTGCGGCATGGAGGGAAGATTAGCCCTATTTCCAGGTAGCACAGCAAGTAATAACCAATAGCGTGCGATCCCTTCTGCGATCTGCGATCCCAATCCCTTTTAATTTCTCTCAATCTCTAACTGATTAGACAGACGAAAATGCGGAATGTCTGCGGAATGGAGGGACGAATACCCGTATTTTCAGGTACATTTCCGAACCGAACAAGTAGCTAGTGCGCGCACCGCGTGTCACCGTATCCACATTGCACATACTCTCCAATCTCTCTAACCAAACAGACATTTACCAAAATCAAGAGACGATTACCCGTATTCGAGGTAGTGCAGCGCCAAACAAGTAATACCTTCTGCGCGCAACACCCAGTCCAACTGCTATCTCTCCTGTCAGAAAGGTGAAATACTGTGCGAAATGAAGAGATGAGTATTTCCAGGTATTACTAACAGGTAATAACCACTGAGCACACTATGGGTCGCCTTCATTCAATTTTCGTATCTTTCAGGTCAGAGAGGCGAGATAGTGTGATCAGTTAAGAGACAATTACCCCTGTATTTCCAGGTATTACTAACAGGTAATAAGCGAGTGACAATCGTCGCAGGAAGAAAAGCAGGGAAGAATGGGTGGAAATATCCGGTTTCGGCTCGTTGCCTCGCCCTTCCTTTTCCCCTTTCACCTTTACTCCCCGCGAACAGTCAATGACTTTTTTCGGCCTGTCTGCACTCTCTCAAAGCACTCTTCTCTCTAGCATTTCTCTAACAGTATTGTTCATGAGCCCGAGGCACAGTAAACAAGCAGGACACTTGAGTCTCGAGAGAATTGGTAGCTCTAATAATGAGTTATAGAAAAAGTTCAACAAGGTGCATTGACAGCGAGAGCTGTATCCGTATGTATTCCACAAGAGCTTCCTGTGCGCAGTGGAATGGTGATTCTACCAAAGATTCTCATCGAGATGATTCGGCTCCGGGAGTTAGTCATAATCGCACTTTCGTCCATTCACGGGAAGAGAAATGGTGTGCACTTCGAGCGATGCAATACGATGATTACACCGTACATAAAATCTCTCATCGATTAGCAGTGCAAATGATAATTTGATGTGTTTTTCAATAAACACGGAATCTTTGGTCGTTTATCAGCAGTATTCACAACAACGATTTGCGTTTAGGAGATTAATAGCACAACTAGAAATGTTCTCTAATTTCCATCATGATCGGGCAATAAGTGGGCTGGTAAAGCTTACAACATGTTCGATGGGGGCCTTTGGCTACTGGACTTGGAAAGGTCGTTTCGAATACTTTCCAAGTCCACTGGCGGGATACCCGGAATGTCATTGTTTTTTTCGTCTCGGTAGTAAACAACCGTAACTAGACTCTAGTTTCGACTTGCTGGTCACAATAAGTGTGTGTAGAGGGTACTTGAATACAGATACTAACCGGCAGGGGCGGGGCAATACTGGGGAGGTGAAAAAAGAGGCGGAGCTTGGAGAAATGGGGCGGGACAGGTAGGTCACCATACTCGGCACTTCTCGAACGGATTCATCGGGGCGCCGATCGGACAGTCGAAGGCTTTCGCGAATTCGGGAAAGTTTTGCAGCGGGACGTTCACACTGCAAATATTTTTATTTTTTTAGAACTGCAGCCTCAATATCGATTGATGAAATTAGTAATGCCAGAACTTGTTCATTTTCTGAAACCTATTCGAAAATGGCAGAATATTTGAGCAATTGTTTGAAATTATTTACACCTCGACTTGTTCAAGGAAACCTATTTGGAAAAAGTCAAGCGAGTGAAATCAATGATCAGAGATCAAAGACCAAAGGCCACAGATCAAAGATCACTCACCGATATCGTCCCAGCGAGTGGACGTCCGTGTCGAGCAAGTAGTTGATCGCCGACGGCTTCACAGCCTCGCACCACGTCTGCAATGTTGATCTTTGATCTTTGATCTTTAACGAAATTATAATTTACAAAAAAAAGTCTGATCTTGACTACTTCAAGACTTACCCTGTGTGGCCACACAGATGGACCATTTCATTTCCATTTTCCCGCACATGTGATGCTATTTCAAATATGCTTCAAAGAATAGTGACGTTCGGTGAATTTCTAGATTGATATTCATGTTGATATTCAGGTTTAAAACTATACCTCAGTAATATTAGATAATTCCCTGAGTGGTACGAAGTATGGTTTAGAGTTATCTTTGATCTTTGCACTCACATTTGCAAAGGCCAAGAAGAACATCTGAGCGTCGGACCAGTTGCCGAATGTCGGAAGCCTCAACTCTTCCTTCTTGGCGCGCGTTGAGTGCAGGTGGTATGCCTGGAAGTGGAATATTGATCTTTGATCTTTGAAGTGGAACCAATGAGGCGCCACGAAGAGATCAAAGATCAACAATAATTTTGAATCTCTCACCCCATACGCCACTCGTAATCCTCCATTGTCGGCGATGTTCTCGCCGACGGTGAGGCGGCCGTCGAGCTGGAAATTATAGATTTCAAAATTGATTAAAAATTATCAATTATTTTAATATTGAGATATATAATTATTAAATTTAAAAACAGTACCTTCCTCCCCGTCACCGGCTCGGTCTTGGCTCCGTACTGCATGATGAAGCACTGCTTCTTGTTCTGTAAAAAATATGCATTTACTAAAAAAAAGAAAGTAGCAAGGCTCTCACTGCCTCTTATCTATACTGAACTAATTCAACATGCGATATGGTGACCGAATACGTTTCAACTAACGATCAAATGCACCGTGAAATATGTTCCGCAATGTGAATCACTTCTCGATTCGAAATCAAAAGACCACTCGACGGGTATCTATGGGAATAAGACACGTGCTCAATACTCCTGATTGGAATAAATACTTGGAATAGGCAATAGGCTGAGAACAGGTGACAGTCGTCCTTTCGTTACTCGCGGAACGATAAATACATTTCCATGAAAGGTATTACCTGGAACACTCTCATCGTGTCCGGCCGCCACCACCCGCGCAGGTTGCCCGTTCCGTCGTATTGCGCACCTGCAAAGAAGGAATGGATTAGGGATGGGATCTAATGGTCTCTTCTCTCACCAGCGAAATACGATAGTGTAATAGGAGTTGGCCATGTGCAAAAGCAACCGAATATGTTTCAGCGAACTCGCAAATAAAGAACAAAATGCAAAATGTAATTTGTTCTTCATCACTACCAAAACAACACAACACAATAGAAGCAAAACACCGTAAAATTGCACTAGATTCCTCACCCAAATCATCGTATCCATGCGTGATCTCGTGTCCGCTGCCCACTAATAGTCATAATTCTACCCCATTTAGAATTCTAGGGGGAGGGGGCAAATCAACCAATACAGCGTCCAGAGTCCCATGTATACTATTCGGGCTATCCAATTTAGTCACTGTAGGTGCTCGTATGCGCATTTCCTCACCCAAATCATCATATCCATGCGTGATCTCGTGTCCGATTCCCATCCCAATCGCTCCGTAATTCACGTAAGACGGTGCGTCCCTTACGAACATCGGGAACTGCAGAATGCCGGCAGGGAAGACTGCAAATTAGGAATATTGAAATTATTTTAAAATGTGAAATTGTATTTCTTGTCTAAAATTATGGCTTGCTCAGCGGAGGAGGTGCTCAAAGTTGGGAACTGCAAATCAAGATCGGTTTTCTTCAAAAAAAATAAATGCTGCATTTCTAACAGGCGTGCTTGGCTAATTGATGAGATGGAAGTAATGGTGCTCTAATTTGTAATAAGTGATCTCGAATGATGAACTATGCGCTAGGTGCATCTACTACAGACCCATCCGCCGATTCCGATAGTCCTCTGACAAGATAAATTATTGAATGTTTTGCAAAAAAGGAAACAAATTATAAATAGACGTCTGTCATGTATTGATCTGTGTTGTTTCTACGGCGTTGTAGAGTTTCACCTTCGTTTTCCAGGGGCGCGATCTAAAAAATCGACTTACTGATCTCGTTCGCATTGAAGTAATGGAAGGCATCGACAGCGATGATGGATGCGACCCAGACCTTTAATTAATAAATTTAATTAATTACTAAACAAATAAATTTAATTAATTAATTACAAAAAAAATATTTAATTACATACCTCCTGGGACGAAGATCGTCGAGTGTTGTGCAACCGAGAAAGCATCTCTCTGCAATTTCACATTTTTTTATCGATGATATTTCGGATGAGTTTCATCTTTTCTACATTGGCTGAACATGGAGTTTTTTAATTAGTCTGCACGCTTAACACCAATAAAAAAATCTCATCCAATTTCTCCATGATCGGCATTATCCGATCTTGCGGGCAAAAAAGTTAAAAAAAACAAAAACAAAAATGAATTGTCACCTGAACTGAGATTTCTCCAGGGCCATGGCGTTCTCAAAGTATCGTTTCGCGTGTAATTTCACGCCCTCGAACGGTGCCATGACGTGAGTGGTGTTGAACAGCCAATCCGGGAAACCGACCTGGAATGAGGAATGTTTGTTTCCTTATCTCTCTTCTCTGACGCCGTCTCACAAGCCGGAATCAAGGCTCCCGTGACAAGCTTATAAACACCTTGAGGGCACCCAAAACGAGATTTATTCCAACTTGTGGGACGACGCCAGTGTTTGAACGGATATGCCCCAGGTTGATTATTCACACTGAATCCACCTTATTGTAAGGGGCGGGAGAAATATATAACAGTTAGTTTTGTTTCCAAGATTCTTTCCGAGTGAGATACCTTGTGTCCCATCTGCTGCAGTTTGGCGATTGCTGCGGTGCGCGTCGCCTCATCCATCCAGTCTGTAAAAATTATTTATTTTAGTTTTAACTAATTTATTTATTTTATTTATTGATTTTCCATCCGTTGGTCATTGTGTTGATACGAAAAAGGACTATATTATGAGGCAATGATGAAACTCATTCTGGTCCCTAAAAGTTACGATTTTTTCAAAATTTCAAAAATAATAAATTCGCACCAGCAGTCACGAGTGTCTGCTCCATGGCGATCTTCAAATCAGTGATCATCTCTACCGCCTGAGAATTTATTATTAATTTAAATAGTATTTTAATGAATTAAATTTTATTTTTTTCGAAAATACCTGATTCCGATCGCTCTCCGTGAAGTACTCTGCGGCGTAGGCCGAAGCAAGCGGAGCAGGGATGTGGGTCCTGAAAAATACGTTATCATTACAGTATCCAAGGTTTGCCCGTTCCGCAGCGCTATAATCTTTCACACTACTCTGACAAAGGGCTCAAGCAACGTTGTCTCACGACACTAGATCTTTCGTAATTCCTCTCTTCGCTGTCTAGGATTGGAGGAAGAGATCAAAGATCAACCCCCGCATACCTGACTATCCGCACACAGGTCTCCCACGCGGGTTCCTCGGCCGATCCCCGCATCCACAGGCGGAACTTGTGACCGGGCAGCCGGAACCTGCAGATAGAATAGTGATAATTATCCCAGAGATTCAAATAAGCATTTCAGTGAGGAATGGTCGTATTTCAGAAGTTCTGTCAGAAGAAGTTACAAATGATTTGCAACAAATAAAAGTAAGAACCTTCTCGGCAAATACTCTTCAAAGCTCGAGATCAATCGCCACATGAGAAAGTCGTTGATTATTCTGAAAGTGCCTATTTTGTTTCCATCAATCGATTGCAATCAAAACTAGCCCAGACTTTTTCGATCAATAACATGAAACCACGTCAAAAATATCAACAGCAACCGATGTTCGATCAAAAAAGCAACTGTACTCCCAGCCTTTCCTCAATCAATGACTCAAAAGAAGCGTACTGCATTCGATTGCCGGTCAGCAGGGCGCCGAGCGCATCGAAGAATGCCGGATCGATAATGTTGACTACCGTATCCTCGGAGATGGGGGCGAGCATGGCACGGATCTCGTCGTTCAGGAAGAGATCCCAGTTGACCTGCGAGATTACGGTAAGAAAAGGTATTGTATGGATTCTTGAGAATGAACGAACGCGATTGAACGCATTATACGAAATCCGATTATGTTTCAATGTTACTATGAAACACTATGTCTGCTATATAGAATCGTTTCACAGTACCAGAGCAGAAGGAAAAAAAATAACATTATGCAGGGAAAAACTCGCCTTCGGGTGCTTTCGCTTGAAATCGCCCAGCCGCACTACGTTGTTGATGGCGGTGTGGTTGCGGATGTTGTCTCTCTTGGTAGCCTGAAATTAGTTCTACGTCAAAACAACAACATCTATGACAACAAAAACAACAACAAGCACCCACATTGGCGATCAGGATTTCGAACTGCAGTATGTTGTCGACGTGCGGGCCGAGTGCGTCGCGATCGGCGCCTGCGAAAGATCAGAGATCAAAGATCAAACTAGAAACTACAAATCAAACAATAAAGTTCAAAGTTTTATTTAAATATTATTTAAATTATTTTTTAAAAATATTATTTTCGAAAATACCTGATTCCGATCGCTCTCGGTGAAGTACTCCGCGGCGTAGGCCGATGCGAGTGGTGCAGGGATGTGAGTCCTGAAATATACGTTATCATTACATTAGGTTTGCCCGTTCCGCATACTTGATTATCGCCTGCGCCACTCTGACAAACAGCTCAACGAACGGTCTCACTAGAACTCTCGGAATTTCTCAGTTAGATCTCTAAAGCTGAAGGAAGAGATCAAAGATCAACCCCACTCCAACCTGACTATCCGCACACAGGTCTCCCATGCGGGCTCCTCGGCCGATCCCCGCATCCACAGCCGGAATTTGTGACCGGGTAGGCGGAACCTGCAGATAGGATAGTTATAATTATCCCAGAGATCCAAATAAGCATTTTAGAGAGGAGTGGTCGTATTTCAGAAATTCAGAAATGACTAATACAAGTTATTTGGTACAAATAAAAGTAAGAACCTTCTCGGCAGGTACTCCTCAAAGCTGGAGATCAATCGCCACATGAGAAAGTCGTTGATTATTCTGCAAAAATCGATTTCGGCTTCCAATACTACATTCACCTCTTGACCCCAGAGACATAAACTTAATTTGAATGCAAAATAGAAGTGCATTCACTACTAATATCAGGGGAAAAAAGGAATAAACCAAATATGAAATGAAATGTAAAACTCTAAATGAAACGTACTGCATGCGATTGCCGGTCAGCAGGGCGCCGAGCGCATCGAAGAATGCCGGATCGATAATGTTGACTACCGTATCCTCGGAGATTGGGGCGAGCATGGCACGGATCTCGTCGTTCAGGAAGAGATCCCAGTTGACCTGCGAAATGGGGAGCGTTCAAGACGATTATTTAAGTTCGCTTATGTTTCACAGTTGAAATGAAAAGCGTTATGAACTTTGACGAATGATTTGAGTGTGTAGACGATTATAGAATAATAATTTCACTACGATGATATCCGTCTGATTTTGCTAATGATTGAAATTAGCTAAATAATCATCAAACTCGCCTTCGGGTGCTTCCTTTTGAAATCGCCCAGCCGCACAACGTTGTTGATGGCGGTGTGGTTGCGGATGTTGTCTCTCTTGGTGGCCTGAAATTCCTTCGGTTCAAAACGACAACAACAATAATAATAATAACAACAACAACAACAAAGCCACCCACATTGGCGATCAGCATCTCGAACTGCAGGATGTTGTCGACGTGCGGGCCGAGTGCGTCGCGATCCGCGCCTACGAGAGATCAGAGATCAAAGATCAAACTACAAACTACAAAGATCAACCTATAAAGATCAAAGATCAAACCGAGTTGCTCTAGAAATTCGAGCATGTACACGCGGTACTTCTGGATGTACTCGTTGCTCTCGAATGCCGCAAGGTCGTAGAACTTTTTCTTCTCGAGGAGAAGACGAGGGGGCGCGAACTGGAAAGATGTTGTTGTTTTGTTGTTATTGTTGTTATTGTTGCTACTGTTGTTATAGTTGTTATTGTTGTTATTGTTGTTATTGTTTTGTTTCTGAACAATGTTTTTACCTTTTTTTGTTGTTTTTTTGTTTGTTTTTTTTGTTTGAACATTTTTTGTTTTTACCAGCTTTAGGAAAGAGGTTAAATTGAAAGTCCTCATATTTCACGGCGCGACCGGATATGTTTCATCTATAGTTCAAGTGCTTTGGATGAACGTAGGGTACAATGCTGTACGGACTTCCTTTCGAAAAAATAAAAAAAAATAAAAGTGATTGGGTGATCTCTAAACTCTTCGTTTTGGCATCTTCGAAAATACAAACCATAATCATGTTCTCATCGCTCCGCTCGAAGGATTTGTGCACGAAGAGGTGAAAACGTTTAGAATTTTTGATTTTTTCACTAAAGAGTCGCCAACATCTCAATAATACCTCGAAATCGCATGATTTCAGTAGTAGATAAGAATCTAATAATTATGATAAATTATGATAAGCATAAATAGTAACCCTATCAATGACCTTTGCTTTACTACCTGATTATATTTTTAGGAAATCGAAAAACAGACGATAATACAAACCATAATCATGTTCTCATCGCTCCGCTCGAAGGATTTGTGCACGAAGAGGTGGAAGAGGCCGGACCGACCGAGCAGCGCGTTGTGGCCTACAAAAATAGTATTTAAATTTTTTTACTCCATTTATTTTTTGTACATTATCTTTGATAATGGTTTGATCATGACTTAGAAAGCAACCACATGTATTTTTTTTAAATTAAAAATACAAACAAAAAAATGTTGTCGCACAAAATATGTTTCAAAAGCAGATGATAGTGACTGGCGCAAACGAAAATTCGATATCTTGTCATTTTTTATCACACTTCAAATTATGATTTTTAAAAAAATAGCGCGTGAAATTTACTCACCCGCCAGCAGCTCCCACTGGAAATGCGTCGAGTCGAAGCGGGAGTTGGTGAGGAGGGACCATCCGCCCAGCCGCGAGATGAGCGTGTTGAGTGGTTGGAGGTCCTGAGAGGAAATTGTTAGCTACGGAAGAGTTACAACAAATGTGTGTTCCTGATAGAAAAATGATACGGTAGACGTTCCAAATTGTCTTGATCACTGGCAGTGCAATCTTCAAGGGCAAGGGAGAAACGAAAAACCATCGAGCTTTCAAAATCACTTGATAATATTCTCCAATCTTTGAAGGATGGATTTCAATTCAAATATGCCGATTTTGTCCTATTTTAAAATCGAAGGAGTAGCCCTATCAGCGTTCAGCAATGTTGTTGACCGATATAACATCCGTGAAACATAATTCATTCAATATTTGCTATCGAGAACTCGCAACAGCGATCCTATTTCAAACTTACCTAATATCAATGGAAAACCTACAGTACTATCAATCGAAATATTTCGGTTACTGTGCCACATGGGACATAACTGTATAATGAATTCGAATTTAATTAATCACTTACTGATTCAGGCCGTAGTGTGCACTATCTATTTAGCAATATTTCTACGGTGGGATACGGTAGGGATCAGAATAATAGGTGGATAAATCGATTACCGCTTCCTCGAGTGCCGTGTTGTCCATGCACGACTCGTAGTAGGTGCGGGCGAAGGCCAGAGGAGAGGTCTCGTTTGCGTCCCGCGTGCCCTCGAGGATCCCTGAGGAAATGGAGGATTACGGTCTTGACTGAATATCGATTTATTCATTTTAGCCAAGGATCCCTGTTTACGGTAATCATTGATTGATAACGATAGAAGACTGTGTCATCCTACAGGCGGTTGATTATGCTA
>LS487170.1:4930-23685 GCA_900490705.1 Pristionchus arcanus | reverse complement strand
TACTCAAGCACCCTCTTCTTCACGTTCTCCATTCCCTCGTGAGAATCGTCCAGAAGTTGGCGGGCCTAGATAATATTTTTTGAGTATGAAGGTGACGAGAATTCGAGTATTCAATTCAAAATCGTGTTATGCAGATTCAGTGAAACTCAACTAATTAAACTTTCCACTCAGAAGATGATTTTTAAATGAATTTCACCGGAAAAATAACCTTCTTAATGTCGACATCATCTTTGGTCGTTGTCGACCAGGGAAGATCGGCGACAAATTCGAGATAACTGAGCAGCATCGATGATTCCTGACCGTTGCCACCAGAGGACTGGAAAGAGTAAAGCTTTTCTTCATTGAACTGTATTCCCATCATCATGGAGCTTGTAGGCACCAGTTTGGAAAGATGAAAGAAAGGGGGCGTAGCAATATCAAAATCTCATACCTTGACTCTATTGAGATCCTCGAAGATTCTCTCCCTCACATCATCCGGAAGATTCGCCGCTTCGAGTTTTGCGGCGAGTCGCTCGATGGGGTCTGCAAAAATATTTATTTAAGAGACACTGATTATTGATTTTTCGAAAATCGAAATCGATGCTAAATCACATCTCATAACCCCATGATGAAACTCAACTCTTCCCACTCACTTTGCGGTTCCTCATTATTATTGTGGATCATTCTTCCTCGTCCCTTTCCATTTCCTCTCAGATCGTGGAATGCGATTCCTTTGGGCGGAGATGCTGTGCGTGCGGGACGGGCAGGATTTGACTCCTAAAGCTGACTGTAATTTTTGTGATTCCACCTATTCGAGCATCCGTTAATCCCATTATTCTTGTCTATTCATAACTGAGATTGTGGGAGTATATTCATCATATCCATCTCACCAAATGCTTCGCACACCATTCCATCACAGCCTCGACTCTCGTCGGCACATCAACAGTCGCAAGGAATTCCAATTGTTTCTCGTATGGAAGACGAGGAATGAATGAAGCAACGAGATCAACCACTTCATCAACGTGACGCTCGGGAATCTGAAGAAGAACATCCACTGTTTCGTGTACCAATGTTGATTTATCACGCTTCTCGGGGTATGATTCCGTAAAATTTAGAATTATTGTCTCTCGTGTGAACATTCCGTGTTCTGCAGCGTCCGAGATAAGTGCGAGGGTCACACAATGTATTCTACATGTCAACATCTCACGCTGTGAAGAGAATGTAGTTTACACAACTATTGTTAAATATTGCAGTAAAATGAACTAAGATTTTAAAAGACGCAATAAACGATATCTTACCATGTGTCTCATCGCATTCGACAGTGTCGTCGATTCATCTCTACTCAGTGAACGGGCGAATTCTTGAACCACTTCGTACAGCTTCAACTCCTTCTCTTCCGAAACTTCCCCTAAAATTTATAATCAGAATCTGGAGAATATCGAGAAATGATTTTTCAATGGAGTGTTGAATATAGCGCGAAACATAGCCATTTGGAACGTTTGGGACGAACGCAAAGAAACACGGAAAGTTACGTACCACTGCTGTAAATTTGCTTCACTCTGCTCACAGGGAGAGCGTAATCGAGGATCTTCGCGCGGGAAACTCCTGAAAGAATCCATTCCAGAACCGTGTTATTAGATATTTCGTGTGAAATTGGAAGATTGTTAACAATACTTCACGTGTCTCAGGCAGCGAATTGATAACTAATAAGAAAAATGGAATCATCGCACTCACCAACAATGTGCAGTGTGTACTGTGTGAAGGTGGAAGAGGTGAAGCACGAGACTTGCTCGATCATTGCCACTGTACCGACGTCGTACACTTTCTGCGAAATATTTAGATATTCAGAGCACTGTTTTCGAAATGTCGTAATATCTTTGACCTTGAAAATTTAAAAAAAAAAACAAAAATAGTGAAAGTACCTTCTCCGATTCCGTCCTGTACGCAACGAGGATCAATGTCTTCGTAGCGATGCTTCGATTGAGAACGAATCGATCGAGCATTGCGAGACTGAAATGGAAAGGTCTTCACTATTATTTATTCAGTTGTCATTTCAGTGGCAAATTATAAGAACACTCGATTTTTCATTGTATGGGATGAGAACCTCGCAACAGTTGCGAATTCGGCTTTACAAGGGATAAGCTAATTGTGAAACTCACTTGTTCTTTGAGCGAATGGGCACTTTGATCTTTGCCTCGGGGAACAAAACGCCCTGAGTGATGAGCAAAACGGGCAGTTCCATGCCTTTTTCCATGATTGCGACTAAAAATCGATAAATTAGTGGGTAAGAAACTGATGGAAAATTCGAGAAAACGCTGGAAACAAGTAGAATCGAGGACGAAAACATAGGTCCATTGAGCGATAAAGAGCATACTACGATGGGAGTGTAGTCTGCAACTGTCGATCACTCTCTTTCTCAGGTGATTGTTATCTCTAATCACTTCACTCTCCTTCTCTGCCCATCTCTTATCAACGTGTTATCACTCGCATTCATTGCGCAGTGTCAATCTGCACTACAAAGGTTCCATTGGGAAGTGTAACGGTCAAAGAATTACTGATGAGCCAGTATGGAGCTCTATAACTTGAACCTGAACCTTCAATACACACGGATCAAATAGCGATGACAGAGGATTTTTCTGATAATCTTCAGAGATGGTTGGTGATAATGGCTTATCGCCATTCTGAGAATCATTTGATGAAACCTTGAGAAGCAACATTCTTTACCAATCTCGAAAGAAGTTCCAGATATCATATTATGATCTCAAAGTACATTTCCCAATCTCACAGAATTATTCGTGTTGATCGCATTATAGTATCTATTTTATTCCGAAAACTGACAGTCCGGAAGTATCACTACTGTAATTCTCTCGTGATGAGGGAACTAATTGGTTTTATTCAAGGTAGAAACCTGAAATGTGAGTGCAATGTTTTAAAAGTTTATTAGTTTCATAAGTAGACAATAATGAACGAATACGTCAGGAAAGCTCATAACTTCAAAAAGTACAACTTTCTTAATGTGATCACTGTATTCTGCCCGAGGTTCGCTTCTGAATTTCAATTTTCTACGTTATTTCATATCGTGTTATCGCCTATCGTCCTCATGTTTTCGTGCGCTTATTCAAATTCCGGACGGTCAACAGTGCCACTACAAAAGCAGTGTCATCACAATTCTTCCATCACAATTTTTCCTTGTTCTGTTTATACGCGTTCATCTTTTTCAAATAAATAATCGAAGGAAATATGTCTTTACTTCTTCCCTGTCTCCTTCTCCTCATCTCTACTTCATTCATCAATGCTGCTTCTCCCATCACCTGTCCAAACTCAACTGGCAATGCTGTCGCGGATCTCATTGCCATCGGAACCAACTTCCCGAGTAAGAACATCTTGACTTTTGGGGTAGTGTGATCTTCCAAGGGCTACATGACATGGAGTAACTGTACCGTTGTTCCTCCGGATCCAGACGTTTTTTTATTATAGATTTATCTCTTATAAGAAGCCCGTGTTTTAATGTTAACGTTAGATGCGCTTTTCAGCGCAAGTTGCCCAGACCCTCATTGATGCCAGATTCTTCGGATGCGAAGTGCAGGTAATCAATCAAATTTTGGCTTTACGGTGCTTTCGTATGTGACTAGACAACGATAATATGTATCCATTCAGCAAGTTGAACTGGCGCTGAATACGACGGCCATTATTGTTGCAACAGTCGCAGGATGGGCACAGGTATGATCAGAAGAAGTGCATGGAGCAAAGATGCTGAATTGCAGAAAATTGACGTTACCCAAATTCCCAGTGATGCAGCTGATCTGTTGAGTAAGCTGCATTTTTCTTTAGTTGTTCGTCAATTGATAAACAGCAAAATTTTCAGAGATTTTCACCAAACAGGCTGAAAATATCGTGTTCACGTGGCCACTCTGCTGGGCTTCAGAGGTAAGATCGATAGAAAATAGTTGTACAAGAAAATGGAAAAGGGCATTTGTATTTCTTGCCGTATTTTGTCAAATATACTAATATCATGATCGATAAATTAATATTCAGGCTGGCAGACTGATCACCGATACTATTGCTGCTGTTTCCTGTGACTTCGCGGTATAATTTTTTTTAAAGAAGGCGTCGCACGAACCGCGCGGGCGACTATGCAAAGTGAGGAATGAGAGGGACGCTCTCCTCATTTCGCACGCTCTCTCGCTCGTTGCCTGCTTTTCAGGGTCACTTGGCACGCAGCCAATTGATCATAACTCAGTTCAAACGAAAAATGGTGACTTGGGAGTTTCGAATGTGTTATCGGGTAGCAGCGACCCACCACCTCACATCGAGAACTCACTTAGCCAGATATTCGTGGGACACCTTCTTTAAATCAGCTAATTATTTTTGTATTCAGGTACTTGTGGGGACCGTTGGCTAACCACTCGGTGTCGTTTCTATCGCTCGATAAAAATCACTGTGTTGTTTCTGTTTCCCATCCCTGGCCCTACTCTGCCGAATAAATATATTCAATCTCCACTTTTCCATATGACCAGACAATCCGTATTTACCGCTTTGTAAATACTGTTATATGAATAAATTGAGAGAATTTATTATGAAGAGACGAGATAGAAAGGGCAACTTAAAATGAGAAGTATATTCTGTCTCTGAGCTTCATCAATATTATTCAACTGAAGTGGATATCGCATACGGCTGTTACACTTTGTTGCTGGCTTATTCAAATGTGGTTCCGAAGACTGAAAGCACGATAGTGCATAGAGCAAAAGTAATCCTCATGTTTTTTGCGCGCATATTCAAATTCCAGACAGTCAACAGCGCCACTACAAAAGCTGAGCAAGAGAAGGTCTCATCACAATTTTTTTTTCTTTTGTTATGTTCTACATTTTTCATTCCTCATAACCTCTCCCGGGAACGAGAGAGCATGCAAAATGAAGAGACGAATCATTCTTCACATTGATAAACGTATTCCGAAGTAAAACGGTATGTGAAGGAAAGATGTCTTCCCTTCTTCCCTGTCTCGTCCTTCTCATCGCAACCTCCTTCATCAATGCAGCCAATTTCACCTGCCCCAATCTTCCCTCGACCAAACCCCTTGCTCTAGCAAATATCGTCTCTGCCGCTGGACAAATCCCCGGAAAGATCGCTTCCTTCAATCTAATCTGTTCGTAATGAGACCCATTTCTCAGGCCAAATCACCAACGTGATCTACCATGCCCACCTCTTCGGATGCGAAATAGACGTATTGTTGTAAAAAACAATCGACAGAAAAAAACAATAAATTAATATTAGTATTGCAGGTGATACTCGGCAATTGATTGTTTTTTCTCATGGCACCTTCCATTTCAACGTGGAAATCACTGCAAACTTAATGATTCACAACACATTATTCCTGATTTGTTTCTGTCGAATAAATCGCATTAATAGCAAATTGCTCAAGACACAATATTTGTTTTATCGAGGGTGCGATCCGAGGGGTAGCTCAATCAATTATTTCTGGGTGAAACAAGTTAATTCCTACTCAGAAATGTCTTTCCTCCCGGGTCCCTATGTTTACTTTCCTAGGATATTCGAGACTTCCCTCATATGAAGGGCCGCTTGTCTCATTCTCACCTCTTCACTTCTTACTTTCGGCCTAAAATTTTTTCACCTAATCCGTAAATTATTCGTCATCGTAAAAATCGCTGTTACTACCCAATATTACACGAGAGATAATCTTTAAGAGATGCGAGTACTCCTCTTATTTCTCGCAGCGACTGGCCAAGTGAGTCTTCATTTTTATAATTTGATTGAAATAATTCCAATATTTTCAGATGGGAATTTCGACGGAGACGCAGGAAAGGCCATCGAGGGAGCAGTACATTGCCTTGCATGAACATCTACGGAAGCTTCTAGATGGCATGGGCACTTTGTACACCAGTAGGTTTGATAATGTTACTTAGGGATCGTTTTAAATTTCAGCATTCGACGATTTTCGTGTGAATGCTGTTCTGCGCAAGTTCGACGTTCTTGAAGTAGTGAGTTTTAAAAAAATTACTACATAAAAGTAAAATTTTGATTTACTGCACTAAGTCACAACTGACACTGGATAAGTGTTAAAATAATAAATAGGAATAAAAGAGGATAAATACATATTACTTTATTCAGAGAACAAAGAAGGCTGAAGTGCAAACTGAGCTGTCAATCGTCTACGTGAGCACACATAAATAATCAATAGTCAATTCCAAGTTCTTCAGGATTTCGTCAACCGATTCCTTGTATGGGATCCGTTGGATTTCCATAACATCACGGAGGTTCCAATGAGAGATCCTAAACAAGTTCATGCAGTGCAATTCCTGAGCTGCCACGGGTGAGTAGATTTTCTTTGATTATTTCGGGGATCGACATTATTGAGAACGTTTTCGACTACGCTTAATTAACCCAATTACAGGGACCTCAACGTAGCAGACCAGAATACTACAGTAAGATCAGTTTTCATACTTGTACAAGAGGATCGTCAAAAAAGTAGATGATGAGCGAGGTACAATTATTTTCTAGCTCTCGTTCGATGGCACCGTGAGAATTGAAATCGAGCTCACCTTTACTGATCATTGTGAAATGGTAGATAATGTAAGTTAATTGATGTCTTTTCTCGTATTTTATCCATTGCACAATATTTTGACACAATTTTCTTGTATCTGCATATTCAGAATCACATTTCGAAAATTGAATTATAATGTCATTAATTTCATCTGAATTGCAGCTTCGTGACCTTCCCTTTGACAGTCACAATTGTACTGTATGCTTCTACGGATCAGATATCAAAGCAATGGAACCAAGTACGAACTTCGAAATGGTCAAGGCAGACAACTTCACTACAGAGGTGACTTTAACCATAAAGTAAGCTCCAAAATATTCATGGAAATGCAGTATTTCCCACGAGGATTCAATCCACGGAAGATGCTTCGGAAGAAGGCGAGATGGAACGGTCAGGATTGGTCAGGAGTCATCAATGAATTAAATAAACCACGCGAGTGGTCCGTTTCTTCCCATATCAAGTTGGAGACATCGACGTACTTCTTCATGTCGTTGCGACAGGTACGTTTGGTGAAAATATTGTCTGAGATTCCCTTCTTCGTAGATAACGCTTCACTACACTATAACGCGCAATCCAGCATTCTACAACTGGGAACTACAGTATGTTAGTGAGTCTACAAAAGATTGTCTATTAATTTTCAAATGGTCTTTGCAGTTATCTCCATTTCAATTATGGTCGTCATACTACATCTTATCTCAGGTTTCAACAAAGTGAGTGCGAAAACTACGTATTTTTATGCCAACTGTGATGAATTATTTATAAATGCTCAGCTTGCCACTTTCTACTTTGGTTTCTGTTTGATTCACATTGCAAGACTTGAAGCATACGAGTGCAAACGTGACATTGACTGGAGAATGGGTGGGCTGCAAATTTAATTTAATTGAAGCCGAAGCATAAGCAAGCATTTTCAATCATGTGATACTTTAAATTATTAAATCCGACCTTCTAGCGAATTTTATAAACGTGACATCAACTTATCTATTCATCATCACCATCGTTGCTATTGGAATCGAGAAGATGAGAACGTTAATGGAAAGGTTAATGGAAACGCGATTTATTGGGAACGATTGAGTTTGAAAGAGCTGATTTAAGAACAAAAATATTTTTCAGAATCGCTATTGAAGAAGAACGAAGACGAGGGAACGACGAGTAAGTAACAGACACAAACCAAGATTCGATATTGCTCTATTCTCGTCGTGATTTTTCTGCACGATAAAGTTGTTTCAATCACGTGCCAACGCACTGTGAAGTTAGTTAAGAAAGTTGAACTGTAGAGACGTTTACCACACTCTTTCTTTTGCAACTCTCGTTGCGAACTCCCTTCCCCTCTTCAAACAAACAAAAAAACACTCAAATAATCTCAACTCTTGCTCTCATCCGCCGTTCATTTTCTGTTTGAGAGAAGAAGAAACAGTTCAATGAGACCGACAGATGACAATTGAAGCGAGCTACCAGCGAGTATTACCTTTCCTCACTCGTGCCAAGTTGTCTTTGTTTGCATTCCATGGATATTGGATGCATCAGAAGCTGTGCCTTCCCCGCTATTTTTTCCGTACTGAATCATGCTTCACAATGTTCCGTTTAAATTTGCGAATGTTCAAGTCCGTGCAATACTTTAATTATTTCTCACAGAAATGCAACTGTTCTTTCTTCTTCTTATGACATTTACTGCTTTTTCGTACGAATACCACCCTTCTGTTCGTCTCAAAGAATATTTACGAAGTATTCTGGAGCGGACTGGAGTGCCATACAAAGGTCTGTCTATTTTTTCACACGCAATCTTTTTTTTTCTTTCTGGAACAGTCCGCTATGTGTCACGAAAGGACTATTGGCCATTTTTTTAAATTTTTTAAACAAGAATGTTAATATTTTAGATCTTCAGCTACAAACAAATGTGCACAAATTTGCAGTTACCAGAGGTGTAAGTTCAACCAAAAATTTATCCCACCCTCATTTGAGTTTCTTATAACCAAAATCACATACAACCAAAATAAAAATAAATATTTAAATTCAGGATCCGAATAGGTACCGAGTCTATACAAAAGTTACCCTTGCCTACGTATGTTTGCTATATATGAAGAATAAAACGTTTTGCAATGTTCCTCAACTCTTTACAGACGTATGTAAATCAATATCTCATCTGGGATCCGATTGCTTTCGGCAACCTCACTCAGATTCAATTGGATTTATCCACTAAAGAGATCAATGCTCCAAAATTCAGAGGATGCGATTTGTGAGCATCATATTAATATTTAACAATAAAACAAAACAGCGTAAGTGAAATTTAATAGTGCTAATATGCTTGTATTTCAGATCCTCCGATATAAAAGAGACAATACATGCCATCACTGTAAGCAATTGAAATTATTCGCTAACAAAAAGTTGATTGGATTTTAATAAAAAAACAAATTTATATAATTATTTGTAATTGTTTCATGTTTCATCGGATGGAAAAGTGGGAATAGTACTCGACATCGACACGGAAAATTATTGTTTAATGCAAGTTAGTTTGCATTTTTAAATGTTAAAACCATCCATTCGAATTCTCAATTACAGTATGATGCAGTGCCCTACGATACCCATAATTGCACAGTGTACTTGTGTCTCGATACCCTACATGATCATGTAATTCCTGGTTTCGATGTGAGCTTCCATGAGAAGTTTCGCACTGCCGTAAGCGTTGAATCCGACAACATCAAAACATAACTATCACAGTACTTTCCATGCGGGTATGAATGGAAAGACGACGATTTGGAATCACAGAGGTGGGGGTTCTGGGAGGTGAGGAAGCGGAATTTCGAATATTTCGTCTCGCCTAATGTAAGGATCGAGAGTTCTGTTTATGATCAATCCTGGAATATGAATCAGGTACTAGATAGTTATAGCCAGAGGAATCCAATTATCAATTTCAGGTACAATTTCACTTCATCATAACTCGCAGACTGAATTGGGAACTAGTCTTCTTGAGTGAGCGATCCACGGTTTTTTGTTACCAATCAACAATATTTAGCGATTGGTACTCTAGGGATAATGATTCCTCTGATAAATCGCTGGTGCTATGCTTCGGTTAGTTAAAAAAATATTTCTAACTTGGCTACAAATCAACATTCAGCCCATGCTTAACTTTCTCACAATCGCAGCAATCAATATTGCCTTGCGCGTCACTGGCGAATTTCACATATTGCAGAAAAACATGAGTATGGCCTCTTTACGCTTTTCTATTTGCTATGTGAATATCGACTGGTAAACTATCTTCATTCAAACATCCTTTGTAGTTATTTTCACTGTGTCGACGATGATATTCATTTTTGTGTACGGTATATACTCAATGGCAATTGACGATTACAGAAGTAAGAGGGATGCAGCCGGTTATCAAAGAGTAAAGGTGATAATTCCGTAGTTTCCTCTGTTGAGAAAGTTTACAGGAGAACTGAAGAGCTCGGTACATATGTAAACAGCATAATTCGCTCATCTATCAACTCGTTAACTCACTTACAGTCTTTGATTGTATTTCATAGTATATTTTTATTGTATTCTACAAGAGAAAATCAACTTTTCTCTGCTCACAACCATTAATAAAACATTATTTTACAATTCATCATGATTTTGAAGAGAAATTCGCTAGACTATTCGCTTGAGTGGCCTTTTCCCGTTGCTTCCCACGTTGCGAACTCCCTTTCCCCTCTTCAAACAAACAAAAACACACAAATAATCTCAACTCGTGCTCTCGTCGTTCGCTTCTGGTTGAGAGAAGGAAGAGCGAAAGGTCACGATTTCTATAAAATAAGGAGTGAGCGAGGTATTACCTGTCCCTCTCTCTCATCTGTTATGCGCAAAGCTCACAATGTTTACCTTCCGTGGATATTTGAGACCAGATAGGCCGTACCTTATGCACATTAACCAAGGCGCTTTCTTTTTCACTACTGACCAAGCTTTCGCTCGAATTATTGAGCTCGAAGACTTCTTCCAATTTTAGGTAGATTGTACAGATGCGTTCGTTCATTCTACTCCTGATGGCTGTTATTGCAGTTGTCTCTCAAGAGGTGAGAAATTCAAATTATTGTAATTTATAAAATTATCAGCTCTCGACGGATGCTCAGAAGTTGCCGGCGACGTCAAAGTCTCAAGGTAAGAACGATGTTCGAGAAAAATATACTTCTTGCTTCAAAAATGATAGTCATCCTCCGAATGCTTATAATAAACGTGTGTTGAAACCCCGTATACTGTTTACAGAAGACCTGTGGGAGGCTCTCGATCGTCTAAAAGAGCACATACAAGGAATCATCGAGAGAACTGGAAATTCGTACAAACGTAAGAAAAAATAAAAAATTAAATTTAAAAAAAATTCCAGCACGTATATTTTTTCCAGGTAAGAGTGGATATCATGTACGCACAAATCTTCGCAAATTCGCAGTAACCAAAGTGGTAAGAACAATGAAAATAATGAATTTCAAATATAATTGAATTACAGGATCAGGTTGGAGCTCGAGTGCGTTCAAAAATTACGATTGCTTACGTGAGTATTGTTCGATTCAAAATATCGTTGTTATACTTTCGATGATCACTCGATTAATTCTTCAGGAATTCACAAATCCAAACCTCGTTTGGGATGCTGCAGAGTATGGAAACCAGACCGAGATCGAGTTCGATATGACTCCGAAGGAATTGGAAGCCCCGACATTCCGTGGATGTATAAGGTCAGATAGATTCACATTGGCTATACGATCGCATTTTATTCAATGCGTCTAAAGGGTGTAAGTGGAATAAGAAGCAATCGGAATCCATTACAGTGCTCACAACGAGGAGAAACTTCGGAGTAGCACAGTGAGTTCGAACTATTTTCAATTTGATTTTAGAGATCTCACATAATTATACAATCGAAATTTTATGTCACATCGGAAGGTCAAGTGCGAATCATAGTCGACATTTCTTCGGAGAATCCCTGCAAGATGAACGTTCGTTTCACTTTTCTCAACATGAGTTTTCTGGAAATAATCGCACTCTATTCAATTTCAGTTTGATTGGATGCCATTCGACACTCAGAACTGCTCTTCATGCCTCTTTCTCAACACTATGATCATGGACAACTTCCCCACCTTTGATCTCACTTTCGATGAGGGCTTCCACACTGTCGTTAGTTTCCGTTCACCTTCCAAAGCAGTCGATCTTTCCAGTATCTGCCATACGATTTCGACCCGATAGAATTGGACGAAGAGTACCGTAAAATGGGCAAAAACGAAGATTGGTCGTATTTGATCAATCAACCTCGCGAGTGGAATGTTTCTACCCATGTCACACCAGTGATTTCTGCAATGGACAGAGGCGGTCCTTTCCAATTCAGAAAGGTTTTGCCAAGGTTCCAGGTTCATTGTGCCATCTCATTTGTTTTAGTTCGAGCTTCAATTCACTGTCACTCGCAATCCAACTTTCTACAATTGGCCACTCGTCTTCCTTAGTGAGTGTAATCATCGTATTTCTTTAGAAATCGATTATTTCTGTTCTCTTCATCACAGTGCTCGTTGTGTACATTCAATTCAACTCTGATAACAAAGTGAGCAAATCAATTGAACCAACCATGGGGCAAATTATTTATTTTCAGCCACTTTGGCTCATCCTCGGAATTCTCGCCATCTTTGCGGCAATTCACGCTACGGGCGAGAATCGAACCATGCAGAGATTCATGGGTGAGAATTTCCGTTTCAGGTCAAGGCGGCTAGCGTCTCTAAAAACTACTTTTGTTAATGGATGAATTATCGAATGAATTTGCAGGAATTCTCTTCTTATTATCGGTCGTTGCACAGCTCGTCTTCACTTTTGTTGCAGTCGAAATCAGCGAGAAGAGAAAGAAGAAGGAGAAGGAGGGATTCAAACCACTCGATTAAATGGATTAGAATATTCGGAATTGTAATCACTCCTCCCTCATGTAATCGCATCGCATACGATAAAGCTAAAGTATCTACGACATTCGAGAGAATTTCGGAAGGACATTCGAAGTTTCGGACTCTTCCTGTATGATTGTTATTAAAATGTCATAGGTACGGAATTCACGATTTTGCATAATCTGGGTCGTGAAAACAAACAAAAAAACGGAAAACAAATGCGACACGGATCGACTCGCCTTTCGTAAGCATTGATTTCGTGCCACGGTCTTCATTGATATCGATTCCTCACTGCATGCACTAAATGTTCGTCTTCCTTCCCTTTCTCTTCTCATCATCAATCGGCCAAACTCTGATCGAGGTTTCATCTCACCTATTCTTCCTCTTCCATTCTAATTCCCTCCTTCAGTTTTGGGAATGCGGAACAGACAAGTTTATAGGAAGCAAGGCCCTTGCTCAATTCCTCGTGAGTGGTTGCCTTCCAGCGGTTCAAGGTATTTCCCTTCCTTATCTCTTCCCTAAATTCCTTTTCCAGATAATGCTAATCTTTGTTGCAAAATGCACGATTACTGTTACGACCATCATTTTCGGACAGGTGTCACTCAGGAGCAATGTGATATTAGATTCTGCAATTGTCTACAGGTTTGGTTAACTTCTTACGTTCTCTGTTCCTAATGAATTCATTACAAGGTTCGGACAGGTGTCACTCAGGAGCAATGTGATATTAGATTCTGCAATTGTCTACAGGTTTGGTTAACTTCTTACGTTCTCTGTTACTAATGAATTCATTACAAGGATGCAAATGATAAAGCAAAGAATCATGAATGCGAGAGTCTACTGAATCAAGCGTGCTCAACTGTCCAAACATTCCGAAACATATTCCCTACTGGTACTTCTTTGTCTCATTATCGTTATTCATCTTCTCATTCTAGCAATTCCTCCGGATCATTCACAAGACTACATTAATTTCATTGACTACAAACCGCTCAATTTGGATATGAAAAGTATGCTCGATTCGTGTCCGATGAATGACAGTAAGTTCATGTATTTATTTTCAAATAAAATTGAATAAATATTTATTGAGGGATCGTCGTTCACTGTCACAATATCGTCTATCGATGTTTGATGGGGGAACATGAAATGAAGAAAAGGAGTGTAATAAATGCTGTGAATTCATATCAAGACTGCCGATCAACCATGTATGATTGTCTACGTGCAGTGATAGAAACGAGTGCGAATGTGAGAAGGCAAATCATAAACAAGTCATTCAATATCATTCAAGGATCACTGCACTTCTACGGTCCTTCGAGAGAGGGAGAAGGTCAATGTCTACCAGAATATTTCGAGTAAGTCCTAAGTATCTCATCTATCGTGACTGATCTAGCACATCAAAGGTGAAGTAGATGGAGACTCAATCAATAAAGCCTATCCTATAATTGCATCGAGACTAGTGGAGAAGTGTCCACTGATCGCTGGTATAAAAACAGTAGAGATGGAAATGGAAAAAAATAGAGTTATCTTTCAGACAATCTCCATAACTGTTATAAATCCTTCAAATCTTGTGATCTCAATACATCAAAAGTTCTACATGATAGATATACTCTTGACCTGCAACGTTTGTGCGGCTTTGACCAGCTGAGTTGCCAATATCAAACGGATGTCACAAAACATCCAGAATACAATCTTTACGATGATGTCCGAAGAATAGTATGTTATCTTATCATTGACTGATTGCGAGTGAAATTTATGATTTTAGAATATCACTTGCCATCTTGGCCTGAGGGCATGCCTTCAAGACTTATTGTCTAAAAATCACGAGGATATTCTTGATATGGATATGTGTGAGCAAGCATTTGACATGGCACTGAATCGTATTCGAGAAAAAGATTGTAAGTTAATAGATTGAGATGGAATGATAATTTATCGTTTAGTCTACAACGTCGAAGGGTTCATTCCACATCAATCAACAAATATATTACCCGAGATTAAAGTCTTCAACATGTAGGAACATATCGCAATACAAATAATTTAATAAATTACAAATATTCCTTTCTTATATCGTTATCCATTGCACCACCCGTCAACGCGCGTTATCTCAATTGCAAGCGTCTTCCCCCTCTGGCATTTTTTCTAAAGTTTTCAAAATATTGCTTCATAAAAACACTTTTTTTTCTATTTTCTTTGAAACGTTTTCCGTATTTTGTTGAATAACAAAAGTGTTATTTCAAAGTGCTCCGTCCTTCTTCTTCAACATGGCTTCCAAAAAGAGATCATTGTCGAAACGGAATATGAAACACTGCAAAAAACAGAAAGTACCGTCTTCTTCAACCAATATCAAAGACAATTTCTCCATCGCGAACATTCCTGACGATATTCTTCGTATGATATTCGAGGAATTGCAAACGCAAGATCGAATTCCTCTTGGCCTCGTTTCTAAGCGATTTCGAGGGATTGATCTTGACACTGGAAAGAGATCATTCGATGATATCAATATAAGACTGGTCAGTTATTATAACTATATTTAATTGGAAGCTCTACTCTTTTTTATTATTAGTATTATCTTCTTTTTAGAAAGGAAGACACGATACGATTGTTTCAAATTTTCCGACAGGAACATATCTCTTCGTGGCGTCTCCAAACGGAGAATTCACCAAATCCACGCCACACATTCAGCAATTCTTCAAGGGTGCTACAGTTAATAATCTTCACATAACTGTAAGTGTCATAGATAACCTGATTAAATTTAGTGAATAAATTCAGGTTGGTGATCAGCGATTTGCTGGAGCAGCTCTAGCCCTCTTTTCCATTCTCAAACAACTGAAAGTAAAACTAATAAAGTTCACTTTTGTTTACTTCGACTACGACATCTCTCAGTTTCTTCTCAGGTTAAAGTTTAATTTTTAAAATAAAAAAAAATATATATATGTTTTACAGTTTCTTCACTGAATGCCAAACGATAGGTCATGAGTTCGGGAATTTAAAAATGGAGTGGAAATGGATAAAATATCAGAATACGAAGGGTTTTACGCAGGCAATGCAGAGCCTTCCTATTACTAAATATTTGAAATGTTCCTTCTCTGACTACAGTATATTTCTATTTGATTATGAAACTGTTGTTCATATTATCAAAAATACCGAGAGTGCAGTTATAGACGGACGAATTGATTGTACTGCACGAGATATCCTTGATCTATTTGACGTACGTTTAATATTTTCTTAGATACGAACAGCGGACATTATTATTCTTATGAAAAAATTCATTCCAGATTGTATGCGATTCTCAAATCGACAATAAGATTTTCGAGATGTATGCAATTGATTCGCTCATTAAAATTGTTTTCGAAATTGCCGAGAAAGGCACGTCTAGATATCAGGTCGGTAAATGGACTAAATATTCTTTTTAATAAACGATTTAGATCACAACGAAAGGAAAGCATCGTTGCCTGGTTGATTTGGCTCGAGGAGGAATTCTTCTTGTTCGAATGTGTTTTATCCAAATGTGTAGAATTGATAAGAATGGTGCAATACTGAACGATAGGGCTAGAATCGGTTTGGAATGAGGGACAAATACCCGGCTGGAGAAAAGCATTTTTTTACAACGTTTTGTCCCGTTCTATTCGCTCGTTGTTTTTGGCGCATTTTTGGATATATCCTTTTTGATGTTATATCATGATGGTATTTCATGGTATATTTGATGGTATCGCTTGAGATAAATATATTTTTAAACATTATTTCAAGAAATTTTGATTTGAACTGTATGAACAGGCAAGCTTTAAATGTCTACGACCAGAGTGTTCTCAAATAGTAAGTCAGAGCTCGATTATATGAAAAAGTTCGCTCACTTAGACAAATGGACCATGTTTGTCTAGAAGTGCATCAACTAACCACTTCATTCGTCC
Source organism: Pristionchus arcanus (assembly GCA_900490705.1). Lineage (NCBI taxonomy): Eukaryota > Metazoa > Nematoda > Chromadorea > Rhabditida > Neodiplogasteridae > Pristionchus > Pristionchus arcanus. The sequence continues at coordinate 7,372 of LS487170.1, read as the reverse complement.
AATCCTTCCAATTTCTCTTCGCTCTGTGAACATTGGCTTCACATCAGTCTGTCACTCTTCAGCAACGAGATCCTTTTGTTTTTTCTCCGAACAACAAGCGTTTTTCTTATTGTGGTTCACGTTTGAGACGATCAGCACATGGTAATCGCACGTTTTCACAGTAAAACTTGAGTAGCAAAGAAATTAAGGAGGTTCCCCTCGAGTTTCTCTTATCTGCTCGCCTCTAGATCAGCCATGATAAGAGATTGAAAACACCGTCCTCTCATTCAGTGACCATCGCTCATAGAGTGGTGTGATTTGTCTGTGCTCTCCCTGGAAACTTGTGCACTCTCAAAATTCACACAGTTTTCAGTCTCCGATCATGTTAGAAATCATGTTATTAAATTAATACAAATAATTTAATAAATTCATTCATTCATTCATTCATTATTTATTCCGTCAAGTTAATATACATGAGAGTGCGAGAGAATGATAGGGTAGTGTATGAGTAGTTGTTAACCCCTATTGCTGCCGTTACGTGATTGTAATGCTTTGGAAGTGGATAAACAATTGATGAAGTATTCGTACAATGTATTATATTATTCTAAAAGTATTAAGAATACAACTCGCGATAACTCGATATTTTCACATTATAAAAGGTGGATAGTTTTAGTCTGGCGTTTTCTCTCGATAAACTGACTATGCATATTTTATGCGCTTTCCTAGCCATTCTTCTCTTTCACCTCACAACGAATGTTGCTGAACCTGTTACAAAATTGGCGCAGTGAGCAATTACTATTACTGAAATTTTTATTTTGTCATACTCGCACGGAACCGAATCCGGAATTCCCCAAAGATATAAATCTAATTCGAATTTATCTCAATTTTTGATTTGAAATACATAAATCACGGAATTCCGTTCTGTTGTGACTTCAGCAAATCCAAATCGATGTGGTATCTGTATTTTGCAATAAATAGAAAAAAATATAATATTAGATTTCTTTTAATTTCAGTATGTGCAAAGCTGCTTGTGATGGTGTGCCAACTTCGAGGAAGGATTATAAGTTGTGTAATGCCGTGCTTACCGTTTCAATCCCGTCAGTCTTCCAAATACTCATTACTTGTAAAAAAAAATCCATTTCTCCAGATCTTTTGCCTGTTTGGATGCCCAAAATGCAAACCGGCCGTTATCATAGAGGATATGAATTCAACTACGCCATCGAATAATTTCTTAACTTCGACGACTTCAGTAAATAACATTGGAACTTCTCCATCGAGTGCGGCATCAAATGTGTTCATTATCATCGCAATTGTCATAGTAACCATGACGATCTGTTCATGAAATACATGGATTGCAATGTGTATTTAACTTACTGAGCAATAATTCGGACAATCCGATGAATGATGTCCACTTGCGACTCCTCGACGAAAAACCTTTTTCAATTGACGAATGACATTTTTCAATCTGTTTCGAGGTTATGCGAAACAATACATTTTCTAGGGAAGATGTAAAGTGTATGCCTAGACATGCACCAATTAACCAAATTCCTATCTTTCTGTACAATTCGTCTAACTTCACTTAAAACTTCATTGCCAACATTGGCTATTCACAATCCGTCACTCTTCCGAAACCCGATTTTTTTCCTTTTGACTCCGATCAACATCGCTTTTCATGTTTCTCTTATTGTGGTTCACGTTTGAGACGATCAGCACAAATCGCATTGGTAATCGCACGTCTTTCTCAGTATATTTTCTCAGTATTTATAAAACTTGAGTAGCAAAGGATTAAAAGAGTTCCCCTCGAGTTTCTCTTATCTGATCGCCTCTAGATCAGCAATGATAAGAGATTGAAAACACCCTCCTCTCATTCAGTGACCATCGCTCATAGAGTGGTGTGATTTGTCTGTTCTGTCCCTGGAAACTTATGTACTCTCGACATTCACATTATTTTCAGCCAATAATGTTGGAAATACTACCTCAACTAACCAGCTTTCATCTCGATCTTCCTGAAGCCATAGCTATTTCGATAGACAAGCAGGTTTGAAGCTTCATTTATTTCCCAAAAATACTATAATTTTAACAGAACTTCACGTACCCGCGTGCTCAGAAATGGATGACAGAGCATAGAGCCTTTTCTGTGCAGGTTAGTGGGCAATGGTACTCTCAGAACTATAAATAGTAATGGAAAATTGGTCCTAGGCCAGTATCGCCTACGTAATTGTCGTGTTCACACTGAAGAAGTGGATGGGTACTGAGCGGGAGGCATTCAAGATCAATGGACCACTAAAAGTAAGTCAACGTTTGATGATGATCATGCTTGTGAAAGCGATGCTCAAAATATTCTGCTTTTCAGTTATGGAACGCGTTCATCGGGGGTGTTTCCATCTTCTGCGCTGTCGGAATGACGAGAGACTTCTTCAGTACTCTCTTCAATAAAGGATTCAATGGTAAGAACGCAAAAAA
>LS487164.1:24225-94296 GCA_900490705.1 Pristionchus arcanus | reverse complement strand
ATGCATAGATCAAATCGGAATGATGTAAATTCTCATTTTCACATACAAATTCGAGACAAAATCAACTACGAGTGTAGTCGGATAAAATATATTCGGCCTCCCTTCCCCTGGATCCCCTTGCTCATTCTTTCTTGCCCTATCGTTTGTGGGTTCCCTCGTTTTTTTCAGTTCACAAGGTCGAGATCATCGCCAAACTCTTTCACTTTCGCTTACTCTCTCGCTTTTCTCTGCCTCACTTCCCATCTCTTGTTCAGACCCTGTAACAGACAAACTTATCCCGCTGTTAGACTACAATATGTATTTACCTAGCTCACCGAGCAGCTAGACTTCAATTTTCTCGAACATACAATGCTGAAAATGACAAAATTTGGAAATCCGTCATTCCGTTTGTTTTTTTAGCACAATTGAGACACAACGTTTGTGCAAATTCAATTTTTTGGAGTGTACCGATATTTTCTCTACTGGTACCGCAAGCCCCGCGAGAGAGACCACGGCATAATTTCACAATTCGAAACATCAATTCATCCCGAGTTTCTTTTGGCCCTACCACCGAGAGAATACTGAGAGGTTTGTATATAAAATATTCTCACTCTAATTTCCAACGGACCAACATTAAAGCTAAGAGCCCTAACTTTTGTTTTCGCACTTCTACTTCAGTTAATTAATTTTTTCGAATAAACTTTGTGGCTCACTTGGAGAGGCGGTTTTCGTTAACATAGAACATTTTGGGGAACCTAAGCATTGAGATTTTTCTGTTTTTACTGTTAATGTTTGCACGAAAGCAAAGATTTTCCTACAAGTTTTATTGATTTTCTTTTGAGAGACGCTCACTTTTTAGCCAAATCCGTCAATTTATCGCAGCCGATGACATAGAAAAAGAATTTACGATTCTTCCTGTAAAGAATTCGCATCATGATATTTAATTATTAGAAAAAAGTGTCTTCTTAAGAATGGTATTTGCGAATCGTTTTTTTATGAACTTAAAATTGGCAAAAACGGGTTGGAATATTGTGCGATCATAAAGAATCTTGCCTATAGGTTTCACACTTTTGCACGCTGTTAGGATCCATGAGTAACTGCGAGTGGATGTGTAGCAATATGCTTAATTTTGTCTGAGTATCCATTGAGAGCTATTTTCACTGAAAATAAAAGATATGTTAACGGTTTGGTAAAGAAAAAGAAAAAAAGGTGGAGTCAATCCATGTGGGGCATAAGAGAAAGGCCAGCATAAAATCAAGTATTCGCCAGAAAAGGCCGATCTATTGGAAAAGTTCGAAATAAAGAGAAAGAGAAGGAATAATCGGTTTTTGAATTAAAATTGGTAGTCGTCATTCCCTTACACTACTACTCCCTATACCCTTCTCTCCTTCCTCTATCTTCGCCCCTCTCCCATTCCATCTCGTACACGCAAAGTCAATATATCCTGAGAAATGAACGAGTGGTTACTTGCCTTTGAGTAATGAGACAATTCTGCGCCGAACAACGAAAAATGGGATTTACTCTGCGGAGGATTTAGGGAATAGGTCTCCCACCCGAGAAAATAATTGTGATAGATATACTCGTTTTTCGAATGCTCTCTAGAAGGTGAGAATTACGAGAGAGCATGCATAACGTGGAGAGGCACGCAGCCAAATTGGCATCGTTCCAGCAATCGTTGAAAATGATTCAACGGGGGGGGGCCTGTGCGTGTTTGTCTGTTTGTCCACTATTGCGAAAGTCACGTAAACAGGTCAAGACGTGTTTCGAAACTGTAAACAAGTCGTGGCGTCACGAAATTGTAAACAAGTCGAGAGGTCACGAAACTGTAAACACGTCGAAACATGTCGCGCGCGCTTTCGCAATTGTGAAACAGCGGTCCCTGCCAGCCGATAAGAGCCAGCCGAAGGCGGGGGGCGAAATCGGCTGGTATATATATATATGAGAAAATGCTCAATACTAATTCAGATATCCGATAGCGTGGGCTGATGCAAGGAAAGAACAAAAGAATTCACTCGGAATCCTCTTTAAATTCAAATATCTGCTTCTCACAAGATGAATTCCTCTCCTCCTCTTCGTTCATCCAACCGGATCTGCACATTCCATTTGATTCCTATAAAAGGACGATATCAAAGCGCCTCCTTCTATTTTGTCCTCTTTTCTGTTAGGTCCTAATCCAATACCATATACCGTCTTCATTTGTTTATCATTGTAGTCCCATCTCAAACTCGATCATGTCTCGTTCTCTTCTCCTTCTCTGTCTCTTCATCGGAATGGCTGCAGCCTGGAACTACAGTAAGATCGTTTGTATTCCATTGGTTTCATAATTTGAGAAATTTGTTTTATTCAATATGTACAGAGACCGGCTTCGATTCTCATCCGTGGAATCAAATGAATGTGTGGGTGAAGAGATCTTCCGAGAAATCTTCCGAGGTGCTTCCACAACCGCCTGTTCGCGAAAAGGCTCCTACGGTTAGTGGCTACATCCTTTATCCAATTCAATCACAACTGATGATTGTGAAAGTAATTAATTTCAATGTAATTTCAAGATCAATTTTTCAGATGTCGTACATCCACAAGAGAAACGGTGCTTCTCCATCCAATGACGATGCTGCTGATCTTCCCCAGCCCATCGTTCGCCAAAACGCAGAGACGATTCCAGGATTCGCATGGTTCTGAACTACCGCCCTTTCATGATGGTGCGATCGATCTCTGGTTAATGGCTGCTGTGACGATAAAGTTCTCGATGTTATGAACTGTGAAAGCATAATCAACATAATTACAAGAGTAGAACAGACTCAAATATCAGGATTCCACTATGAATAAAGCCAACATAAATAATAAGATTCACTATGAACAATAAGACAGATGGTCACTTTCAACGGATGAATACCGCGATAGAAGAGATAGGCATATTTTATAACACCGCACCTCAACATACAGCTAACTATTCGATTCTGAATAATTTTCTAATATGAATTAAAATGACTGTTCCAATAATGCTTCCAATTCATCTTCATTCTGTCTTGTTCAACGAAGATTAATGATTCACATATAAAGTCAAAGCGATTTGAATGTAATTAGAAATAAAACAGAGCGCCATCAAACAAGGAGTTATGATTTTATTTTAACAAAAAAGTATATTTAAATATTTATATAAACATGGTTCGTGTTAGAGAAATGCCAAAGGAGTACTATAAGTAGTATCCTCTAATGTAAAGCTCAGTTTGCAATCCACTTTCGCGCACACCAGTTATTTGAATATTTTTTTAATATTTTGGTTTTTTAAATATATATTTCGTTTTTAGTAGTTCACAAATATATTGAAATCACGTTTTCCAATGCCCTAATAGTTTTTATAGTTAACGCATCATATATTTATTTTATTCGGCCTGAACTTTCGCTCCATTTGATCAATTTTTTCTTCCTCCTTTCCTTTGTTCATGAAGCAATCGTTAAGCAGGGCAAAGTTTTCACGATAAGAGCAAAGACTCCAGGCGCTTGCGAAGACCAAATGTAAAGATCAAATTCACACTAAGGCGATTTTGAACTTTTTTGAACTTCGAATGGCAAATGATCTTGACACACCTTTGATCTCTATCGGAATCATCTCACTCTTTGACCTTGAGAACTTACCCTCTGGCAATTCGCCACTTATGTCACTGAAGCGTTCGCACGAAGAAGGCTCCAGCATTGTTGTGAAATCTGCGAAAACAGGGCATCTCAAGGTACTTTTTTGATTAATTCTAAGTATTTTTAACACACATTGTTTGTTTTCGGCGCGGTTGCTAGTGGTTCCATGCAGTCCTCAAATAAACTACTAGTGCAAATTCACATGGCTGAAAAGTAAATCGGCACATGACCGTAAATTTCATACGATTGTCAGTCGAAATTAGAATAAAAATATGGAAATTACAGAATGTTGAAGAAGGTCACATTATCTACTCGACTGGAGACATCATCCATCCAAAAGACTCACAATGTGAGTTTCTTTCCTGTGAACGATTCATTTTTTTCAACAATTTTTCATTGAAATATGACTACACCAACATGACTTCAGATACTATACTGGAGGAATTCGGCAATGGGAAGACCAGTAAAGTGCTCAAGGTTGAAGATAAGAAAGATGGAAGGATTTATGCCATGAAGATAATAATTGCCAATTCGCTACACAGGTACGACCGGCTCTCGGGATCGGTAGGACTCGTTAGCACTAAAGTATGCGAAAAAAGTAAAAAGATTACTTTTAAAATCGACAGGCTATGCTTGACATGTAAATGTGACGATAGCAAGATGATAATAGGAGCAAAAAGTCATATTGCAGAGAGGGAGCCAAGCAAGAGATCAACATTCTCAATCATCATGGAAAGAAGGACCCCGAGCGGAAAAGGTTTATCGTTGTGCTATTGCTGTTATTTACAAGGAAAGGAGACACTGACCCGAGACCCCTCAAAATGACTATCTTGAAAGAAGAACGGCCTTCTCATACCCCCCCCCCTCCCCAAGATTAGAGTATGCAGATATATTTCAGTTCCGTCTTGCCACTTCTCACTCACTTTGACTACGATGGGCATACGTGCTTACTTTTCGACCCTCTCGGATTAACTCTTGCCAAATTGATTGTGAGTTGAGTTTACAATGCGGTTCCTGATTTTAGTTGAAAATATCTGACAACTTTCTTTAGGATCAGAAGGATGAATCTTTCACATTGGAACAAATACGAAGTATCGCTTATCAGGTACATAAACTTCTTAAAATCTAATTCAATACTGACATATATGTAATTCCGATTCTCAAATAATATTTTTTTAGATGTGCACCGCGGTCAAATTCATGCACGACAATAAATTGACACACGCCGATCTCAAACCAGAGAACATTTTATTCTGCGATCCAAACATCAAATCGAAGAAGGTAAGATCAAAGATCAAAGTGGATCTGGAATCATAAATAAGTGTGTTTAATCTAGTTTATGCTTCAGGATGTTCATAACTCTTCAATTCGTTTGATTGATCTTGGATTAGCGACATTCGATTCCGAACCCCATCTTCCGATAGTGGGCTCTCGCTTCTATCGTGCACCCGAAATGATCATGGGTAAGTCGATTATTTAGATCATCCCTCGAATCGTTGAATTTCGATTGCGTAATTTATATTCCACTCGCCAGAAATATAATATTAACTAATATGTTTGATCAATTTTATCCATTCAGAGCTTGGTTGGTCACACCCAATCGATGTTTGGTCTCTCGGATGCATTCTCTTCGAAATGTACACGGGACGCATCCTCTTCTATACGACTGATGACCAGTAAGGGTCTATTTAATTCTATACGACAAAGACACCTATCTTTTGAACATATCAAGAGCGTGATTTTACACCACAGAGAAATACTGGCGACTGCTGTTAGGATATCTTGAAGGTTGCGTAGTCGATGTAGTTACTTTTGCAACACATTGAAAACTGTATCTGGTCATGCAGAAAAATGTATAGATATGTATTAACTCTCGCGGTTGTTGACTGTTTATGACTAACTTGAGTAGTTAACTTCAACTTCACATCTCACAACCGTCATTTCTTTTGATGACTTGATCACATCATGTGCAGATGATAAAGAGAAGTATATTTATTTGCAGTGAACACCTCGCGATGATGCAACAAATTCTAGCATCTTTTCCGTTCTCAATGACACGAGTGAAGAAACAACAAAAGTGAGTCGCCTATTTTTTTTGGCTTTTTTGGCATTTAACAATGGTAAACCTCATATTACAGAACGAAATATTTCACGAAGCAACAATTAGACAAGAGTCCAACCGTGAGGGAGGATTACGTCAAGGCACTCAAGCCACTAGAGGTATTTTTAATGAACATTATAATATTCTCTTTTCAAATATTTTGAGCGTTATTTACAAAAGAAATAGAACTCTCAATGGCGTGGAGTAACGAATTTATGAATATTTTTATAAATATATAGTTGTAAATATTTAATTATTATTGACTAATTTCAGGAGTGCATGAAAGATGAGACGGAGGAAACACAGGAACTCTTCGACCTATTGAGGAATATGCTCAGACTGGATCCTGAAAGAAGAATCGCTATTGGAGAAGCAATAAAGCATTCTTTCTTCGAGAAGTCAAAGGATAAAAGGTGAGTATCGAGGCGAAAATGATGATTTAACGATACCAATTTCACAAAAATTATCTCTAATGTAATCTAATAAATTTCAGTGACAACGTCTTGGAGGAATCATCTTCAATAGGAGTCAACACTGACACAACAGAAGCATTGTGAATTCACATTTTCAGTTTTCAATATTGTTTCCCTCTCTGTTTCTCCCAATTCAGTCACTTTCCCAAAGAAACCAAAAAAGCTCAGGTAGCGATTATTTCTTCCACGGAAGCTCGTATATCACTTTACATACTCGTTATCATTTCTTTTGTTTTCGAGATCTCAAATGATAAGCCATTGTTCCTATTTTCTGCATCATCACTGATAAAGTCTTGCTTTCATATTAGTCTGAGGCTACATCACGCGAATATACGGATATATTCGCTTCGTCGGATGTTTCATATCCATTGTTAGCCATCCCTCATACACCCACATCAACATTTGAGCAACCTTTGGTTGAATGTCTCTAATTCTGTACTCCGAAGCAAGTTACAAGGGAAGAGAGTAATTAAGAGGGAGAAGAGAGAGAGATGAAGAGGATAATTGATTTAAATTTAAGCGAGTACAGATATCAGTGTGCAACAGCTAGGCCGGACCTTGATGATCGATTAATGGTTTTGATTATATACCAACGATGAACTGAATGGGTCAGGAAAAGACAAAAAATATTGTGGGATCTCCCATGGGAGATATATCACTTTATTCACAGCAAGCATATGGGCATCATTGTTACACAAGGTATGATTATGTATGGCCACGACTGATAATGAGCAATAGGTGATGCAGAGAGGACCGGGGTATAGATGTGTATTGGAGAAGAGTCGCTTACGCGGCGATCTCCTCCTCTACGGGAGCCTCAACAGGCGCCTCGGGGATCTGTAATTTGAGTTTGAGATCAAAGATCAAAGTTTAACGAATCACCGGGTGAGGGTGACCCGGGGAATAACGTTCAGGGGCCTAGCCGGAACCGGGAAATAGAAACCGGGAAACTCACGGCCTCGGGTGCCTCATCCTCGAAGTCCTTATCGGGGATCTGAAGGGGAATGGGCTCGACGGGCGGGCGAGCGGCGTCTCCCTCAGCCTTCACTTGCTCCACGTACTTGGGAGGCTCGAGGTTCTTTCTGCAAGTGTAAGCGATGACGTTATAGTAGACGTGCTTTCAACACTCTCAGGGATGCTGAAAGCGTCATATATGCGAACAAGGAGCAACACTGTTTCACAAATTGCCGATATGTCACGAAATATTGTTTTTTCGATACTTGTAGTGACTTGTAACTTTACCCGATAACTAGATACATGCGTCATGGGAACGACAAAGTATCTATCCACTCATACCTGAGCTGTTCGAGCTCCTCATTCTCCTTTCTTCCCCACTCAGGAGGAGGACGGGCAGTTCCACGAGCGATTGAAGGAGCCTTCTTCACGAATGGCTGCAAAGATCAAAGATCAATCTCGATCAGGGAAAAGACAGATCACAGAACAGTTACGGGAAAAACATCAAAAATGCAGGTGATAGAGACCATCCAAAGCTCAGCCCTCATATAAATATCCCCCATATACATATTTGCCAAAATCGTGGGCATACAAATCAATTCCAATGCAATCTTGATCGTCATTTTCATACCTTCCATTACATCCATCCGTTTTATCGCAGATTCTATCGGAGAGCGCGTTTTTCGCATTTTCTAGCCGCATTCAACTTTACCATCTGAAAAAGAGCTAGTGAGTCTAGGGATCGAAAGTGCTGAAACGACATTGACGAAACGGCTCCGTTGGTGTAGTTCTGTAGTTTCATGGGAGAATATTAACAAATCGGCAAGCGGTCGTCCTCGGTTTTACTGTCGATAAGAAATACGAGAGAGGTCGGAAATCGAGGAGTGGCGCGCGTCGATTTGAAATGTGAGGACTGCGGTAGGTCCAAACGCGGTTGAGCTTACATTCTCGAACATGGTACGACGGTCGCCGTATCCTCTTCTATCTGTCTGACGATCGAACTTGGAAGCGGTCGAGATCTTGGGCGGGTGCTTGCTGGTTGCGGCCTGCAAATATTACTTCGATGAATTCTCAATTTTCATTTTATTGGTATATTTGTAGGTTTGCACGATTCCACAGGACCGTAACAAATATTCCGAAAGATTCAGTAATTCACTGAAGTGCTAGCCGATTCAACACAACCTCCACCGCCCCCCGCTACTCAAGTAAATATTCAATTACCTCGGTGGCGTCGAGTCCCTTCTTGAGGGCCTTGTTGCGGGCAGCCTGACGCTGACGCTCAGAAAGCTCCTTCAGCTGGAAACGAGAAGGATTAACAACTCGCTATCGTCTTGTCAAAGAGTCTAAAAAAACAGCGTCCATCTCACAGTCAGGTTATTGCTGGTGTGAACATTAGTGCTCACCAGAACAAGTTTCTCTTCGGGTGCCAAATATCGAGTTCTCAACCACTCACATCATAATCCTGTCTCTCATTTCTCTTCTCGAGATCGTACTTATCGGCCTCGAGCTTGATAATGCGACCATGAAGTTGCTTGATCTTCTCCTTGAGATCGTTGGGAAGGAGACCAGAAACGTCGACTCCACGGCAGACAGCGGCCAGGAACGTCTGAAGGGGGGGTTTGGGATACGGTAAAAGGTAAAGGTAAAGGTGTATCCGCGTCAAACAATTTTACACGCTAGGAGGAACCCACTGGTAAGGTCAGCTGTTACGGTATGTCCCTATTCATAATTGCATCGTGATATTCATATGATGCATCTTATTGTCATGTTCCTACGACTCAATCCTTGCGATAATAAAGAATAAATCTTTGAAGCTACTGTCAATCAGTGGAAATCAGACCCATGGGTTCCAAGATTGCGTTTGTTCCTAAGTAGCAACGTGAAGAATTCATCGCGGATCGTCATTGAAAACAAGACATTGCTAATTCTTCATTCGGTCCATCATTTTCTAGACCAAAATGAAAATTTGGAAAAGTGCAAAAATGATTTACTGACCTTCTTAGCCTCCTCAAGCTGTTCACTGCTCATTGCCGATCCCTTCTTCTCCGATCCAGCGAGATTTCCGAACTTATTCGCCTGTTCTCCCTTCGAGTCAACGGTGAAGTTGCGACCGCCAGGAGCGCCACTGAAAGATCTAAGGGAGTGAAACCAGCAAAACTTGGGTGTTTGGAAGAACTACATCTGAACCTCATAGCGCAGAAAGTTGTGCGAGTTACGGAAGCCCTCAAACTAAAGCGAAATGTATGTTTTTTTTGGGTACGTATTAGGCGGGGTACTATTGTAGAATTACTAGACAATAGTATTCCTAAGAACCAGATATGAATGCAGCTCTGAAGACTACTAGGATGCGGAAGTCGGTGAAAGTCAGCCTAATATAGTCCACAAAGTCAATCAACTCACACAACAGCAGCTCCAGCGAATGAACCGGCCATCATCTGCTGACGACGAATCTTCTCCTCATTCTTGCGACGCTTCTCCTCCTCGGATTTGGCCTGAATCAGGGATGCCGTAATATACGGCTCTAACAATTTTCTGATGTCGTAATCTCACGATTGATCAGAATGACCTAGATAATGAGATACTATGGTGGATTCTCAGTATAACATGTAAATTACAAGATTTTTAGAAAGCCTCATTTTCTAATACGGTAGAACTTAAGCTCGATAGATCAAGTCACCTTTCTTTCCTCCTCCTCCTGTCTACGTCTCTCCTCCTCCTGCTTTCTCTTCTCCTGCCATTCTCTCTCCTCCTCCGCTCTCTCCTGCTTGCGACGCTCCTGACGCTCCTTGAGCACACGGAGTTCCTCCTGGAAAGGAAAGAGGGTTACGGTAGGTGAGGATGGTGGTCATGATGAGTGCATAGTGAATAAAAGATTCACTATGTTGCATCCACACTCTATGCGATTTGCAGTCTGCGGATGATAGCGCATGATATTGAGTGCATCGCCGGATATGCGAGAACTGTAGTCGACAAATCGACTGTATTATAATGGTAGAATGACGCTTTCAAGTTGTGAATTGCCTATTTACTGAACTGATATGCCTGCACTGATACAAGGCCTCTCACCTCCTCTCTCTCCTTCTCGATAACTCTTCTCTGCTCATAATCGAGAAGCTTGGCCTCTTCCTCCTGCTCGTGTCTCTTCTTAGCAGCAAGCATTGCGGCCTCGGCCTCAGTCATCTCCGTCGGTTCGGGCTCTTTCTGCACTACAGCAGGACGGTTGGGCCTGATATTCACAGGTCTGGGGAAGGGTAGAGGCAGTTCAAGGCATGGACAGTTAGTATCAGAGGAAAGGTTAGTGATGAATGGCTGGTTTAATATGACTCTTTGTTTGAGACCGTCACGTGTCATAGTGACAATACTTGCCCGAAATCTTTGGCTAAAACTGCGAATTCACAGGCAAAAATCAGAATACGGAGGATCGCTTACTTGACTTCGGGAGCGGCCTCCTCCTCAGGGGCTGCTGCCTCTTCAGCCCTGTAAGAGAAGGAGAGGGATAGAGGAGAAGGGAAAGGATAGGTGAAGGGAAATGAGGCACACAGGAGTCTCAATGATCACAGCCGGTAGAGCCGGGATCTATATCCGGGAAATAGGAAGGCAAAGACTCACTTGGATTCCTCCTCGGCTTCCTCCTCTGCCACTTCCTCCTCAACCTCCTCCTCGGAGCTGAAAGAGGGAAGGGTTACGGTAGGATAGTTTGGAATGAGTTAGATGTTGCTTGTGTGGTGGTTTATAAAGCTAGGCCAGTCAAGATTGTGGCGCGGTAGTGATGTATTAAAGATTGAGGCATATGAGTGGTATTACGGTAGGTAAAATGTAGGTAGACTAGATAGGATGGATTACAGTAGACGAAGATGGACCAAAAAAGGTCGTTATTTGGGGGTACCGTAAGGTTGATTGATCAATCATTGTTGATGTAATAACAACTCACTATTCCTCGTCTTCGTGGTCAGACATGCTGCTGGTGGGTTGGGTGGATTAAGTACCTGATAGAAGAGGAATATATGTTAATTAGAGGCCAGATACACGAAAGAACGGTGTGGCGATACTCGAGTATCCAGGTTAAGGGAGGAATAATGGGACTTTGCGCAATGGGGGAGAGACTGCGACTGTCTTGTGACAGTGAGAATCAGACTCGAAGAAGGGTATGCTACAAGGGGAATGGTGAGTCAGGCCTTGGAGTGGATGGAAAAGTGCTCGGCTCAAAGTGGAAAGTGCCCGTGGCAGAGGGAAGATAAAGGGGAGAGTATCGGAGCGGGGGAGGGGAGGATCGCATCCGACTCCTCGCCACAATGTAATAGAAGGAGAGAACGTGCGAATAGGCGAGAGGAGGGGGCGATCAGACTCAACCAGAGGCAGGAGGAGGCGAAGGGATGGAGGGAGAAGAGAATAGGGAAAGGAGGGGAGGAGAAGGCAGCTATTCTCGATGTAATTGTCGGTGCTGGATGGGATGGAAAGCTGAGAGCGATGTTGGGGTGATTTCGAAGGTTGAAACGTGAAGCCAGAACATCATTGAAAACAAGATATTCATTTATTGCTCGTCTTCAGCATTAGGATTTGCAGAGGTTGTGCATGCCATCATACCAGAGCAGGAATTGGAACGTGAAGATGGAGAATCTCAAAAGCCTCAAAGAGCTATGATTCTCAAAAATGTTTTCGAAGAACGAAAAAAAATCGAAAAGCTAGAAATTAGCTTCAGACCTGATATTCGGCTGGATGAGACCTTTGGAATCGGTAAAGAACACCTACGCGTATACTCTAATCTATGAGAAGGAGAAAACGCCAAATGATGAACAAAGAAGAACAGAAATAGCTCTCGATTGGAAATATTTTATAATCACTGAATTCAATAATCTTTTTTGAAAATCGATTATATCATAATTTTGCTGCAGTAACGTTTTGATCAATGATAAGCAGTAGTGGGTAGTAGACGTTGAGTAGTTAGTATATGGCGTACCCATTCAAAAAAGGAAAGTACGCAATCGTAAATTACCTTTACATTAGTATGGTGGAATATGATACGATGCTCGATAGATCGGACATTTTAATTGTTCCCGATATATAATTGTGTGTCAAGCATTCCCAAATATATTTTGATCAGAATTTTCTTCCACAGTTGCAATATTGCAAATACTTCTATAACATATTATTAGATGTCAAGAGTAGTCTCTATTTATGCGTAACAAGAATAGCATGACAAACAGAATCACATTGAGAGTTGTTGCATTTGGGGAGTTGTGACCTCCAGCAATTTGGAGATATTGACGGGCTTATTGTCTCCGTACCTTGTGAGATTGATCAATTCGTCGTCGGTCTGAAAGTCATCGATTAATCTCATAATACACTTTTTTATAAACATGCTATGAATCAAAGCGCTCCTCCGCTACGATTCCGCTACGATTGGAATGTAACACAACCTCTCGATACCTTGGGTGAATCATTCTGCAGATAAGTCCAGAGCGCGAGTGACTGTAGGTAGTACGGATGCTCCAGACCCAAGCACACTTCGAGAATAGTCATGGCTTCGTAAGCATAGATCACGGCCTGTAATTAATTAACTATTTTATTAATGATCGAAACTCTTAATTGTTGCCATCCTATTCCGCCCCAAATTGATTATAATGTAATTTATAGATAGAATAGGTTAGAATGGACGAGAAAGTGGAATACCGTACCTCTTTCCGCTTCCCTGTCTTGATCAATGACTTGACGACGTTGAGAAGCGAATAGGCAACATGCCGATCCGCCTTGGGGAAACATACCTGAAATGAGTATATTCATTTTGAATATTCATTGCATGCAAATACGGCAAAGAAGTTCGAAATGGGTTAAGAATTTTAAAAAAAATGGCGTTCTCGCACGACCATTAAGGCCTATGAGATCACTTTTGCTTTAGTTTTGGAATATTTTGTGCTGCTCACCTTGTAGTTATCGTAGATTGACTTGTGTAGAGATGGAAGGGATTGATCGAGTTCTCCCTTGAGATGGAGAAGAGCCGTTTGAAGTCGAGTGACGTAGACATTGGAAAGATGAAGAATAACGGTAGCCTGATCGAGGAACTCTTGCACCTGAAGATGAGCATAGATTATTGTGGTAGGCAGGGGGGTGGTACTCAATTAGTCATATTTCACAGATTTGCACCTTAGTGAACCTCTGATGGAAACCTCATCACACTCGAGTACAAGGTGGAATTAGTGCATTCCTACTGGATGCGAACCAATTATTTCTAGTTGTAGTTCTTTGCAAGTTAGTTCTACATCGCACAAGCGTAGGAATACGAAAATTTTGGTTGTTATCTGGTAGGTTATCAGCCTAATGTTCTGTTCCGCCCCAGAGCTGTGCAACAATTATACTGATCTCTCATTTCGCAATACTCTCTCACTGTTTCTGCATGGAAGCATTAATATGAAACCGTTAAATTTTTACACGGCCTTGTTCCGAACTAACCGTTTCCACCGGGCATTTCGGATCGAATGAGGGCGGAAGTCTCTTCATTAGTTCCTGGCCTTCCTTCACTTTCGATTCGTCTAAGACGGCGGAACACTCGGGGCAAGCAATGTCCATGGGCTCCTCATCCTCTGCAATATGTAAAGGTGTATCCACGTCAAGCCATTTTACAGTCAGTAATACATTTCATAGTTAACGCTAGGTGGGACCCGCCGGATAGGCCAGCAGTTAGACGGACTACAATACCCTGCGGTCCAAGGCTTCTAGGAAGGTTACCTCTCCAATAACGCCTATGCAAAATGCCATTAATATATTATTTTTTTGCGATTGTTAATTGCAGGTTACTGTACGCTCGAACGACATCCGCATTTATAACTAGATGGGTGAGAGTAAACGCAGTAAAAAATCTCATGAGAACTGGAAAAACTAAGGCAGGGTCAGAGTGAGCCGTGCTTGAAGGGAGTGAATACCTGCAGTGAGGATCATTCCCTCGCAACCTTCCTTGGGACACTTCAGGGCAGTCAATCGATTGTCTTCCGGATCGGAGCATCGTTCACACTCGCAGTCAAAGTACCATTTCGCCTGAAGGGAAAGAGCCGACATGGAGAGCTATGTGGAACACGTGAGACAAGTGTTTCTTTTTCGGCTCACAGGGAGGCCGCTTTGCCCAGGAGGCCGCTATTCAATTCTAATCTTCCTTTTTGCTCGTTCACCCTAATCTCACTTCTCCAATGACTCATACCACTCATGACTCTTCATGAATATATACCTTCAGATCGATTCTCCTTCTGTATCTGCTTCTTCCTACATCGATGTAGGAGATGAAAGCCTTGTCAAGGTCGTCAACTTGAACTTCCGGAATGAGAGGACGGAAGAAGACCCGGAGACCTGAGAGTTAATCTTAATAATAATATTCATCCACACAGGTAGTGAGGCTTGGGAGTGTATCGACTAGAGCCGATAGTGATCTCCTTCTCTCTTCTCTCTTCTCTCTCAATCTTTCTCTGAGCCGTCGGCTCTTCTCTCAGTCGATGATAAAACATCTCTATCGAATGGTTGTTGCCCACTGTACCCTCTGATTTAGGGAGAAATCATTGCCACAATTATTATAGAGGATTCGCAAGCCAAGGGGATACGAATACGAACCGAATTTTCGGGCAAAAAGAGCTTTCGAATAGAGAAGGTGTCATTTTCTTGTTACTACGATTCAAAAGGTCGGAGATTTACCATCAAACACCATGGCACAGGACGGTCGGCACGAGTGATTGTACTTGGAGATACCTGAAGGAGGGGAGATTAGTAATAATTCGCATAGTATCTCGCCGAGTGGCATTCGAAAGGAAAAAACGGGAGATTTTCATTGATCAGCACAGAAATGTGTGAAATTAGGAGGATCTAGGTAAATTGGGAGTTACCGAGATCAAGCGCCATGCCGATCTCAATTCCTGCATTAGAGTGAATTGAGTGCGAGTTGATGGAGGTTTTGCAGAAAATTTCGAAGAATACTTCTCGGGAGACCATCTCTTCTGCACTGGAAAAAGCTCTTGTGGACAACGAGGGAGATTGAAGGCCCATTCGCAAAATATTAGAGTTCGAAATACGAGTAATCGTCTCTTCATTCGGCACACTCTCTCACCGGTCAGAGAGGCGAGATAGTGCGCAAAATGAAGAGACAATTACCCGTATTTCGAACTCTACAAAATATTACGTGCTGGATCGTTACGATAGCATGAGATCGACGGGGACTAGTATTACGAAAGATACATTGAATACTGCGTTTTCAATGTATCTTTCGTAATACTAGTCCCCTCATTTCTGTCAGGGAATCGAGGGGAGAATATATTCTGATATTCGATGAAACTGACCGGAACGTAGTCATCTTGACGAGAACTTTCTCGAAGTGTTCCATCTTCGGGCCGTCCTTCTCGATGTCATCCCTGTAATCGGCAATAACTTTCTATAGAGAAGATGGCGTTATATGAGGAAAACATTTCTAACGGCACACGTGAGTAACAAAAAAAGCTACAAATGTCGAAGGGATATTGTAATAGCCGGAGCCATAAATTGGTGACTGCTGTAATGCTGGCTCTCACTATTCAATTCAAATTACTAGCTACTCGCCTGTGGCTGAGCAGTGACTCGAACGTCCTCTCTTTCTCCCATCCGAATTCATCCGATTTCTCGGAGAGGAATAGTACTCGATCGATGATCTTGGATAGGAAGAGGACTTCAGTCATTGGGAGGTTGGGGAAGACCTGAAGAGGTTCAATTCAACTTTTACACTTTGAATTTGGAATTTGTAAGCGATCGAATGTCGATAAAATGGACAGGCAGGCAGACATTCAGCAAGATCGCGAATCACAATCGCGCGACTCATGACGTCTAATCGTTCTATCTATAGTAGACAAATCGATTGAGTCTAACGATCAAAATCAATGTTCATGTTTGAGGTTGCGGTTCAATTCTGCCTCCGAAGGAGCAAAACATATCCAAAGTACAAATGAGTTAACCGACCTTCTTGAGCCGTCGACACTCGAGTTTGTGCGCCGCCCATCCCTTCTTCTGACACTCGACATTGCAATACTTGGAGAAATGACAACCGGCACACGTGAGGAGCTTGCCTTCTGAAATCGGGGATCTATACTAAAATAAATCTGTCTAAGCAAGTACTTCTAAAGGCTAAAATCGGGTGTAGACACACGTCATCGAACACACATCATAGAGGCCACTTTCGACTACCATTTTTTCCATAAAATTAAGTTCTTTAGAAATAAAACTGCGCGAAACGGGCTGACCATCGGGGAAACGGAGACAGAATGAGCAGTAGTTGTCGATGAGAGGATTGAGAAGTTGATGGGCGAACGGAGAATCGAAGATCTGATGAGAAGAATAGTTTGAGATTTGTTCCTGATAACACATATCGCAATTCCTTGTTTGCTCATGTTCAACGATTGAAAGCCAGGGAGGGGAGACTCCGCGCATCATGGCGACACAAATGTGCAAATTCCTCTAATTTTCTTTCTTACCACACTCAAGAGGTAATGGAGGCGAAACCCAGAGGCAGCGGTCCATTCTCTCTTTTTGTCTCAGCTTTGTCACTTTTTCGATTATAGGAACTACCGTATATTTGACCCGGCCTGTAGACCAGTGAAGTGGACTCACTTTATATTTCGCTTGGGAGAGCGAGGGCAGGGCAGCAACCATCTCTCGTGGAGGAGTGAAGAGATTACACAAGGAGTGGACTAGAGGAGAGAGATAGGAGAGAAGGAGGGAGAGATACACTGGATCCTAGTGAGAAGACGAGTGTATCAGATCGAGGGAGCAAACCATCTTCCTGCTCTCTCGCGCGCGCTAATCACACAGATAGGTGATAGCGCGGATAGAGCAGTGATGTGCTGTGAATGATTTTCGTTTGTAAGAAGACAGTAGGGACAACTTGAAAGACCCATCCAACTGTCGATTTTGACTGTCGATTATGTAAATCTCACATCTTGAACATATTAGATTTTGGTGTGCACTGAGACCTGGGAGGGATCTGGGCTTTTTTCATCTTAGCGCGCCGTCTCTTCATCGATATTACACCCCCGACAGCTGCACTCGCTCAGTGGGAAGGCCTGACTCTCTCCATTTCCCCTGCTATCTCGCTTCTCTGATCGGCGAGAGAGATCAATTCATGAGAAGCCAAAGCTAGATCAAGGGAGAGGGCTCTGATTCGTCTTGAGGACATGTCAAATACGAGGGTTGCTCGTATTTACGAGGGTTGCTCGTATTTGGGCAACTAAATCTTCTTTCGACCTGCACTGCTTTCGAACGGCTTTTTTTTGCAATTATATGACCACTTTCGCTATTGCTAATGCCCCCTGCCATTACCACCCCGCTTCAGTGGGGTAAGTGTTTAGCATACTCCGTGTTCCTCAAAGCCACTTTTTCGCTCTAAATGCTTCGTTATCTCATTCAGAGTAGAAGGTGAGTGAGAGGATCAACGGAGTTGCTGATATCGAATCGCTACAGAAACAGAAGAAAAGCTACAGAAAAAGAGGGATCGAATAGCAATAGAAAATGGACAAGACTGGGAAAGGTTGACTCGTTGACTCGCAGGAGAATAAGTACCATTACTTAAATTTTGAATTAGTCTTTGACACTGTATCGATTTTTCGAGCAGAATCAACTATTCATAGGGCGAAGAAAATAATCATCAAAATAATAAACTATTTGTGTGAGGTCGCATTGGTAAAAGAGTGTTAAAAGACTAGATTACTCCATTTTCAGCACTCGGAGAAATTTATTTGTTTGGAGATTAATTTGAGAACTGGCAACGCCACTTACAATTCGGCCATCTATCTCGACTATCTAAAGTCTAAAGTAACTTCTAGTTCATCGATACTGAAGCGAGAAAACAATTACAATGGAGTGTATGTTTCCACATCATCTTCGTAGAGCGCTTGAATTAGAATATTCGTGATTTCTGTAGTTATAATATAATCATAATTATTCAATTACAGTTTCAGCATAGCCTTCATGAGGATTCGAGCATAAATAATGTCTACGTGATATTTACATATCCTGACTGAAAATTGGAAGCACTCAACTTAGTTCCAAATTCGCAATTCCTAGAAGGCTTCATAATTTTTGTTTTTGTAATGATAATATGAAATGATAGGCAGTGGATAAATAATTGCTGTAAACACCAAAAACCCCAAGAGAAAATGTATTGTATCGATGATTCCCGGTATGTGAACATTATTTGGTTCTCTCGTATTCTTGATGTTGGTATTCGAGAGATAGATAAGGTAGACCTGTTTTAAAAAAAAGTTCAGAAAACCAAGAAATATCACTGATCTGTCTGTTCGCTTGTCCATATTTTTCGGAGAATGGTGGAATCCTGTAGCTGCAGATGCCGAATAAATAGCACATACGACCTGAAACCAGAGTAGATGGGTTATTTTCAGAGCAGAAGCAAAGGAGTGAGAAAGTAAACTAATCTAGCAATAAATTGGATATTAATTGAGTAAATGTCAACATACCTAATTAATTTCACTTATAAATCCATTGAATGAGATTGAAACAAGCTCTTGTTGAGTAGCAGACCACATGTGCGATCCCTGAAAAAGAGCTTGATATTTGATATAGGAGAATGACTTGAACACAATCCACAACTTCGCAATTGAAAAAGGCAGAAACGGCATCAGAGACTAGAGCTTAGCCAAAGGCAGTAAAATTATGTCCAAATCACGTCCTTTTGCTGGAAAACATAAATGAGCAATTTCCTCACGATCTGAAGATGATAATAGCACGAATATTGAAGAGCAAATTTAAATATTTAATCCTAAGTTTACTCATACCTCACTGTTATTGAATGAACTCCGCGCATATTTGAAGAGAACTTGCCACGTGTTTCGTTCATCACTAGAGAATGGTCTGTAAACGGACTCCGGTTTATGATCAGCTTGAATTACAAACTTAAATCAGGTAATCTACGCAATACTACAAGGAAAACAAACAAGGTAAGCAAAGAAGAGTAGTCGCTGGCAAAAAAAATTGAACGACCCGTTCTCCCGAACGGAGTCTCTGCTCTCTCCAATCTATACACTCTCTAATCGCTCTAGCCCGGAAGACGCGCTCTCCTCATAGACGCTTTCTCTAGCTCATTTTCTGAGTCTCTGCCATCCGGTCCTGACTCTGCTCTCTCTGCCACTCTCGCCTCCTCTCCTTTCTTCCTTTCGCCCATGTAGTCAGTCTTCCCTCCCCTCCCTCTATCTCTGCAGTCCCCTCTCCAAGAGGAAACGGGGTGGGGGAGATTTGTGTACGATATGCAGCGGTTTCTTAATCGGTCGGCTAGAAGAACACACTCTGTCTGCAAGAGGACGAAACACATCAGTGTAGTTGGTTTAACTACCCTCTCAAAGCGTAGGTATTAGCACTGGCTCGCTGCAAAGACGTGGCCTGGCAACACATAAATTTTGGAATGGCGCTGCCTAGGCGGCTCCGATAAGATGATGAAACGATGAATGAGGTCGTGGATTCAGAATCACTCTAAGATGAGGGCAACGATTTGAGGAGAAAAAAAGGATAAATTCTAGGTTAGGTTAGAGTACTCCGATATATCACGCGGTTTGAAGAGACTAAAAAGATTGTACTTGTCGATTTATCCTGATGCATGGAGGAACGTGAAACGAGTTAATAAAAAGATAATGGATGGCAACCTCTCCTCCTATCGCACATTTTCATCAGGTAAACCATGAGATGACATATCAACAGAACGAATCGAGAGACTGTGAGTGAGATAAAGGACACCAGAAGCGCATAGATCCGAAACGAACACGGAAATTCGTGCCATCAATCTGAAGTTAAAAGAAGTCAGCCACATGTAGGTCTAGTACGTCTAAAGAAGGTTGTCGTGTAAACGCGCGTGCGACAACCCCAGCCGGGGTATACCGGTCGTCGATCCTAATCTGCCCGATCACTCTGATCAAAGCAAAGAATGCAAAGAATAGTTTTTGTGACACCTCGATGGCCTGGGATCTTTCATCCATACGATGCACCATAATTCGTGGTAAAGTGGTAGAATGCTATTGATTAGATATGAGAAGTACTATGCCGAGGGAACCGAGATACTGAGATACCGTGAGACCGATCAGAGGACCGAATGTCCACCGAATACCGTAATGTGTGCCCAACTAGGTGCCAGGGATAGAGCACACAACCGTTTATCGTCCGTGTTCCGATTACAAGTGAGAGAATAGATGAGATAAGAGTGGAGGCGGAGCGCCGGAGAGAGAGGGGGGAAGATGACTAACCTACCGAGCCGAAACAAAAGGTTTGATACAAAAGAGGTACCAGAGCTGTTATCTATTAACGAATGGTGCTTCAATTATTTTGATTAATCATAACACGATTATAGAAGCCATTTGGGCTACTCAGATAGGTAGCCAGATGCCTACTTCAATGCGAAATCATCTTTTGTATCACTTTTGATTCAAAAGATTTGATACAATGAGGTACCAGAGCTGTTCTCTATGAACGAATGGTGCTTGAATCATTTTGATAAATCATAACACGATTTTAGAAGCCAGTTGGGCTACTCAGACAGGTAGCCAGATGCCTACTTCAATGCGAAATCATCTTTTGTATCACTTTTAATTCAAAAGATTTGATAAAAAGGCAAAGGAAACTGGCATTCCAATGCACCGAATCGTTTTTCGAATGTTGAAGTGAAAATTATAGAACATTTTTTATGCATTGTTTCTTTGAACACACATCATACACGTATTATGGTGTGATTTATCAACTCAACTTCCTGTATGTTCGTACATATTATTTGCAGGTATGATCTATAATCCGCTTCGTGTATAGTATGATGGGGAAGAAACGGTTCCCGCGGATTATATATACCGCGTTGGTATTGTTTTGTCATTTTCAATTTCACATCTCTCTGAGCTAGCTCTCTTTCGGAGAGCGATTCTTCGTTTTATAAGCCATTTGTGATTTCAGTTTCAATGCGGCTTTTGCTTTGGAGCTGTTTCCTTTTTACTACCAGTGTATCAGCTCTTATTCCAAGGGAGAAGCTTAGTTCCAATTCGATCAACCCCAGTTCACTCAATCTCTCGCCTGATGGAAAGGTGATCATTTAAATATGTATTAAAATAAAAACATTCTACAGATTCTTGGTTATGTCGCTCTCGATAAGCACAGAGTTAAGAATGTGTTTATGTGGAATCTTCCCGATGGACATGAACGACAAGTAACATTCGAAAAGAGAGATGTCATCGGTGAGGTCAGCAGCTATCACCTCTTATGACTTTATTCGTTTAAGCGTTCTATTGGACCGGAATAAAAAATTTCATTCTCTTCATATCCGATAATGATGGAGATGAGAATACTATGATGTTCAAGCAAAATATTTCAGAGGTTAGAAATGTTGTTCTACTCAATTATACTCTGCGCGCGATACTCATTTATCATGCTTACCAGCAGGCCATTCCGACAAAAGAGTAGTAAAACTTATAGGAAATCTAGAAAAATGTGGAGGAATACGTCAAAATACAACCGATATACTTGAGAAAGCTTCACCATCCGATCGGACAATTGTCTATCAAAAGAAGGGAGTAATGGCAAATATCTTGGCCAATGACGTGGACAAAAGCTATGTGCTCCTCGCAATTAACGACGCGAATCCATCGTTAGTTTTTATTACGATGAACAGAAAAATCGACAGGAAGTGCTGATTTTTGACTGTTGGAATGAAGTATAATAGAAATGAGAATTCGCTTCTTCAACAAAGTCGATCATTATTCAACCTAGTTAGGCTACAGAGTCACACTGTTCACAACTTCAGTGTATGTAAACAATTCAGGTATCAAAATGTCTACAAATACGACCTACTCACAAACAAGCACACTCTCGTTTTCAAAAATAAGCGCTTCTCAATGATATTTACTGACAATGCCATGCGAGTTCGACTTGTGTGTGAGGAACAAAAGGATGGATCAAAGCTCTTCTATCGGTCAGTGTCTATACAGAACGCAGTGAGGAACGATTGGGGAAAAAATAAATCTGGTATTTACAATTATTGCGAATATCTCGACGAGTTTCTCAAATAAATACGAAAAGTGGTGATTTTTGCCGGCTATCGACTTGTGCTAAGCAAATAAAAGATAATGGAAAACTGGCTGGGATTGGGCGATCAGTAGTTTTACAGAGTCTCCCCTTCAAATGGAACGCTAAATTCGGATAAGGATCAGTATAAAAAGTATCTTCGAGTTTCTTCAGAAGATTCTTCGATAACCAAGTTCGTTTATATGCATTTCACCTCTACATGATTGCGCAGAGATAGATATAAATAAAATGTCAATGAAAATTATCATAGGCTTGTCGGTTTTGATGAGTCTAACAAGAATCTCTATTGGATTTGGGGAGAAAAATCAAATCTTGGAAAACTGATCTCTGCGCCATTAAACGACTTTTCCAAAAGACGAGTGAGTTGACCATAACTTTTCCTGTATTATTACATTTCTCAAAACCAACTGCGTTCATGTCTACATTTATGTCTTCTAAACATATTTTTAAAACTAATATTTGTCTAAGATTCTATACTCTCCTACTCGTGCCGAGCTCGACTTCATTTTTATAAGTCCTCAAGTAAATTTTATTTGCTTATTAAAATTGTTCCATCAATATATTTAGCATTACACGATACTTGCTATAAGCGAGTATTACCACAAGCCGGAATTTGTTTTTGTAAACAACACAATTTTTAAAGATCTTGCATATCTTAAAAATCTTCGTCCAAATGGATCTCTTCAAATCATTTCTCTGACTAAGGGTAGGTTATTTCTCTAACTAAAGCGATGATAACACTTTCAGATATGGAAACTTGGTTATTAACATATCTGTCATCGGAAACTCCGAATGAGGTTTTCTAAAGTTTTATCAAACAATCAAACGAAAGTATTCCAATGTTAAGGTATTTATATATCATCGATCTAAACAGACTGCAGAGTTTCTATTGAACTTAAATCCAGACCTCAAGGTTACTTCGAAAATTTTCTCTTTGATATCCTTATATTTAGGGATATTCACTAAGCAATCAAATTGGGTTCGATTTCTTAGCTCGTGACGGTCTGACTATACAAGCATATCTTTCACTACCACCACAGGTTTGAATCCAACTTTTGTGCAATACAAAAAATATACAAGGTTGTTCAATTCAACAGGTTCCTCTGAAGAGTTCTTCTGAAGTTCCGAAAAAGGATAGTGAATTAGCCGAAAAAGGAATGATTCCGATGAAAACGCAGAAAATGGTTTTGTTAGTTCATGGAGGACCTCAAGTATGCATTTTGTTTATAGAATTTTAACATTACTAATTACTTATTGTTGACCGAAAAATATCAAGCAAAAAGTTTTGATTTTTAGGCGCGTGATGATTATGGTTTCGATAAGATGAATGCATTTTTGACTAGCCGAGGATATGCCGTTTTACAGGTTCATAAACACTCAATTTACACTTGTTAATCTGTTTCTCTATTTTATTATAATTGTTCAGGTTAATTACCGCGGATCCACCGGCTTTGGTAAGAAGTTGACAAACGCTGGAAATGGCGAATGGAGTAGAAAGGTACAGAGTTTTCAGATATTTTTTTGAAATAACATTTAAGATGCACACTGATTTAATTGATGCAGCTGAATTTGTGATTGCTAAAGGAATCGCAAATAGATCGGAAGTTGCAATTATGGGTATGTTGATGGATATTCAAGACAGATTCTGAGAATAAGATTGAAAGTTCGCTTTCAAAAGCAAAAACAACTTTCGCGTTAGATGGCTAGGCATTTGATAAAAAAATATGATCCAATTTGTGACGATTCTGTTTAAGTTATTTAAATAAAATATTCACAAAAATAATATAAATGTAAGATATTTTCCAGGTATTTCCTATGGAGGCTATGCGACATTAGTCGGACTGACTTTTACTCCAAGCTTTTTCACATGTGGTGTGGACATTGTCGGGCCAGTTAATCTAGTCACTTTAATGGAAGAACTTCCACCCTACTGGAATGATGTGCAAAACATATATAAGGCTGGTACCAATGATTTGTTGTGGATTGCAATGTATGTATGTAGATAGGCCGATAGCTGGATTGATTGATTGCAAATGCTTGTGATTATGATTTCGAATATAATGAAATCGACTAACAATTAACCTTGACAGATGACTGGGGGCGACCCCCACACTGTAGAAGGAAGAAAGGAACTCGAGGCTAGATCGCCACTTTTCAAGGCTGATCAAGTGAAGGTAAATTAGTTCCGAAGCTGTTTTAAGCTATTTTATTTAAAACCAGCCGATGTCGCTCCAGCCTTCGGCGGGGTCTCATGGTTAGGAGGTTTCACCTTTGCGCGGTTTCCACACTCATTTCGCAGTCCAGAAAGCGCGCGCGACACGCTTTACCTTGTTTAGAATATACCTCCCTCGTGACTTTTGCAATAATACACAGACTCTCTCCTTTATTTAGGAGTAATGATAGCTTTATTGACAATTTCAGAAACCAGTGATGATAATGCAAGGCGCGAATGATCCCAGAGTAAAGCAGCATGAATCGGGTATATGAGATTACCTTATAAAACCTCCTTGTAAAATAAAATTCGTTGAAAATTCAGAACAATTCGTGGAAGCATTGAAGAATCATTCAATCCCGTACACATATGTGCTTTATCCAGATGAAGGACATGGTTTCAGGTAAATAATATTTCACTTACGACTGGGATAGTTAATTTCAGACGTAACCCAAATAGTATGGCGATGTTTGGCCTAGTTGAGAAATTCCTCCACAAATGCCTTGGTGGCGATTATCAACCGTTTACGAGTGGACAATACAATGAGAGTGCTATCGTAAGTTCATATTATTTTCTTTTTTTTTTCTGCACAAAGCATACAAAAATCCTATCTCAGATTGAAGATGGAAACTATGCAATGAAGTCCAAGCAGAAGTCCTAATAACGCTATTATATATGATATAACACTAATATAAGATGTAATATTTTATAATTTACAAGTTCACTAATAATAATAAAATACTTCACTGTTATCGTGCTATTTACATTCGAGATTACATTCCATTCAATTACATTCCATACCATATTTACATTCCATAGGTATCTCTCACGGATTTCGAAATCAATTGTGACCTCCTTATCAGGCACAAACTAACACTACTACACAAACTTTGGGCGGCCAAAGTGATGAGTGAGCATAAGGAATGAGGAGAGAAATTTGTTGCCAACCCGAAGAGAAGGAGGCGTATAAGATAATTTGAAGAAATTCGAGTGTAAATTCGGGATCGAAATTTGTGTGTCCTCTCAACCACTCTTGTCAAACGAAACCCATTCTGTATTCGGCTTGCTATTGTAAATTGCTTGAACAATCACAGCATCCAGACCCAGCCTAGCTTGGAGTGAAGAGGAAGCAATTCGAAGATTACGTTATGAAGAAGATCGAGCATTTACTTTCATCGTACTGACCCCTATTGTAACCGAATCGACCTGGATAAAATGATGTGATGATGTGATGATGTGAATAGACGGATTGGAGGAGGTAAACTACGACATTGTGAGGTAGTAGCCTATCGACGATAAAATACGAGGTAAGAAGGAGGAAATTTTAATAAACTGTCAACGAGGTCCTACGTAAAAACAATCGATCGAATACAACATGCAGCTTGAACCATCGGGGGTGATATCTGGGATTTACTAGTGTAGTCTTGTCTACGGTAACTGGAGATTGAATCTCCAAATAGAAACTACAGTAACTCAGAGGGGTTCACTCTGGGGGAAACCATGGATACTGCAGTCGATCTTGATCCGCGAAGCTCGAAGACTGAACGCCAATGTGTTAGGAAAAACGCAGGAATAAAAATAACTGAAAAGATATTACTATAACTACGACTACGCTGGAGAAATCGACTGGAGAGAAGGAAAGAGAAATAAGTTCAAAAATGATACATAGGAGTAGAAAATATGTTGCAGAAGAACACGGGAATTAGTTGATTAGGCGAGCATTGGGTTCTTCTTACTTGACATTATATCGGGGTTAGTTGATTATCCGGATGCGCCGCGTCCTTAAAATCGATCAATTAGATATTTCTCTTAGAAGATGAAACAAAAACGAAGTGGATTGCAAAGAAACAATCAGGATAAATTAAGAAACTCGCCTTCTTTGCTTCCAATGAGTTGA
Organism: Pristionchus arcanus; assembly: GCA_900490705.1. NCBI lineage: Eukaryota > Metazoa > Nematoda > Chromadorea > Rhabditida > Neodiplogasteridae > Pristionchus > Pristionchus arcanus. The sequence continues at coordinate 67,987 of LS487164.1, read as the reverse complement.
TGGGACGAACGGTAGTAGCGGCAGTTACTTGTGGATTAAGAGGTCGACCGTACCAGAATCCATTTTCATCTCTCCCCTCTGCCACGGGAGGTGTCGGGGGTCGAACATGTTTCAGGAGAAGTGGAGTAGACGACATGGAGCCGTATGCCGCAGAGAGACTCGCATGGTCTGGGCTCTCCTTCTTCACTTTATCGCAGAGAACCTCCCTTGCCTTAGGCGGTAGTTCATAGGATTGGGGCAGCGGTTGGAGCACAACCGTAGATGACTGAGTATTGCTCAGATCCTTTCCAGGAAGCGTGACTTCATGTGAACCACAGCAAAGGGAAGGCATGAGGATGTCTGAAGAAAGGTCAAGATTATGCCTATGTATGAGAGGTTTTGCTTGGACGACTTTGGTTGTCAAGCTTCCTCTCCATAGTTCGCATATTCTCTTACATGAACCGATGGTGTACGTATTAAAAGTTTGAATAAGATGAGTATACCAGATTGACGTCAATGACTCCATTGTGAATGATTCCTGAAATCACGAGGGAACTGAGTCATTCCTTGTTTTGAAGCATCAGGAAAATTTCTTGTTTTGTCGATGCAATGTCTATGCAAAACAATGGATGACTTTAGCAAAACAAAAGGAAAATCATGATTGCAGGACTAAATAATTATTAAAAGATGACCGAAGTCTTGAATGATCGATCAAGTGAAAAGCCATTAAATTACGGCATTTGAACAAAATGGATCATTCAATGATCTAAATAGATTGATAGAAAGCGGAATAAAATTGTATGCTGTATGTTCATATCATTTTGCTCTCTCGAAACACGTCTGTTCTCATTCGAAACACGTATGTTTCTTGTCTCTCGCCGATCAGATTGTGAATGAGAATGAAATTCGAGGGGGTTGGGTGCTTGAGCGCATGCAATAATTGGATACTAACTTAGTATGATCATTACTTTTTGCAGGTCTGGTTTCCATCAGTTCCTTGAAACGATACATCTCTATCTTGTTTTGCGAAATTCCATGCAGCACCGTGTCGGGCTCAAAATCACTCTAGTTTTCATCAGAATATACTCTCAATTCTCCTGATTTGTCATACTCTCAAAGCGATTAGAGATGCGAGGGAGCATGTGAGTTTAAGAGAGTGCGCTGATATGATGCACTTCTCCATTCTAATTAATTTTGCCTGACAACGAGAGAGAATATGATACGAAGAGAGCGAGATGGATACATCTCGCCTTACAATTAGGCGGGTGCAAAAATTATCGAGTGTGTTTTAGACCATCATCATCACTTCCCTCCACTTCTTCCGACCAGGTCTTCTCGATCGATATTCTCTAGGAAGTTTTATAGGAAATCGATCTTCCCTTCACTTCCCCTTCCGAAACAATGTAGGAACCATAAACAGTTGTTCAAACAATGTTTTTATCTACAAGTAACGCGAACGTGAGGGAGGTAGAGGCAACGGGAAATTCCAACCGAGGTATCCTTCAGCGGTGTAATGCGACATGTGTGCAGAGAGTGGGTTGAAACCGAGCATCTCTTGATGATTATGATGGTGACTAGAAGATGCAGACTGAAGATGATGGAAAGGCGACTACGGAAGGTAGATTGTAGAATTATAATAATAATTTATCTACGCCCGAGGCGCGACGGCATTAATGGTGACATATGAGGTGGATAACTGGAGATGGGGGGAGTCTCCTGATTTAGGAGAGTTTGAAATTGTGTATTACGGATGTTAGGCGATCGAGGGAAGGGCGGAATCAGCGACTGCGACAATATTGGATGCAGTGCCTACTGTAATCACGGTAGGCGTGGCACCGCAACGGAGAATGGGTGGATGGGATCTCCTATGACTCATGGGCGTATGTTCGTCATCCTCAGTGGCCATTAAGAACGACCGACAAGCGCGGCATCCGCACTCTAGTACCGTCATAAGAGGATACGAGGAGATTGCAGCGAGGTCGCGAGCGTACCGACGATAGGGGATGATAACTCGTTTGGAAGGGGGAACTTGAACAGGGGGATCGACTTGCGGAGTACACTGTAGCTTCTTCAAACCAGCACCCATTTTCTGAAATTTTAGAAGGCGGGGGAGGGGGGTGAATAGGAACTAGGACTGGGACTCCAAGAGAGGCAGCTTTCGAGGTTGGCAACCAAGCTCCGCCCCTTCCCTATCTTGTTCTTGTCAAGGAAGAATCAGCAAAACAGCGGGCACAGATATTATTAATAGCGTTGGACTAGGAGAGTGAATCACTTCGTACATTCACTTTCGATCTGCTAGGATGCCAACGAATTCTAAAATAATCAAAAGTTGGGTCGTGATCCAATGGTAGAAAGCAGATCACCCCTCCCCCTCACTCGGGGGAACGACTATGATGGTCCCGACAAAAACTTCCTAGTTGTGAAATTAACTTGGACCCTTCTGAACTGACAGTGGGAGAACGATGAACGGTAGAACGGTTTTTTGATTGATGAAGTTTGATGAATTTATTATTTTCTTCTCAACATCGGTACACTCGTTTCAACTTCCAATGAAATTGAAACATCTCCAACGATTTTCTCTTATTTTACGCATGGTCGTGTCAATTTACACTATGTACACAACTCCCGTTTTTACTGCGCTTGACCCTCCTTCCTCGTCATACTGTCGACCCGGTTAGAGAGACGAGACAGTATGCGAGATGAAGAGAGTGAAATGATATTCCTTACATTTTCCGACTCTTAGTATGATTAATTTTTCCTGGCAACGATAGAGAAAGCAATATGAAGAGATAGAAAGGGATACATCACACCAGCTTGAACTCTTGGTATAGCTCGGAATAGCATTTTAGACTTGAGAAAATCAGACGACGATACTTAATCACTTTCGGGACACCAACACAATACCGAACCCATAATCTGGGAGTTGAGGACGGTAAAAAAATAGGCGGGGCAAGGTGGCAACCAAGCCAGCCAATTGCCTGCAATTTCAAAGTCGATGCAGAACAATTACAAAGTAGATGCAGAATCATCATGAAAAATATCCCTCTCTAAGCTGACGGATCTTGCTTACAAACAAGGAATCAATGAAACGCTGGAAACACAAACATTAACAGCGTTGGATCAGTGATATCGAGGGTGAACCATTTTAGTCCTGTCATCCCCTTTTGACGATGACAAAAATGTATATTTTTTCAGTTTCACCAAATTTTTCTGTGCCTTCGCAAGGGACAAATCATGTGAACCAGTATCTACTCGTCCGTGGATTTGAGGAAAGGGTGGAGCTTGGTTGTCAATGGCATATCTTCCGTCTAAATCCCCCCACTCCTCTTCTCTCTCCTGAACATGGGAACAGGCTGCACCAAGTGTCGCGGTTCCCGCAAGATCGTAGTCCAACCAACATTCCGCGTGGATCCACCCGTGGACGCCTCCGAATTCTGCCAAGCGGTATTCAAATTGGCCACGTACCCGCTGCAAAACACCGGGGTTCTAGACTTATGGTTCCTCGATGACGATCAGAATTCCTCCTCTGATGGGGTTGCTTGCAGCAAGCAGCTGAAGGTCCCAGAGTGGAGCTACGCCATACCCGCAACTCCTCGTTGAGAATGTTCCGTAATATTACACCAGTTGTTTTGTTTCTTAACCCGATTGTTTCTTAGCACCATCAATTACATTAAGCTCTTTATCAAAGAATTCTATTGACCTAGAGAGCTCCGTATTTACCTCCGTATTTTTGACCAATAATTTGTTGATAAATTGATCTGGATACTGATTTTTTTGATGATTTCTACTGACCATGGCAAGGGGGTGCTGTTAGGGGTGGGGGCTTGTCTTCTTGGTCTTCCATTCTACTTTGCTATTTCGAGGCTTGTTTCCAAGCTAGAAGTTCAAACACTCATACGAGTACAGAGTGATCTATCTACTTGCCTCTCTTGATTTCACCTTAACTCTCGTTGTCAGAGAGGATTAATTATTCTGAGAATAGCTCGATAATGTAAGGATTATCCTACCATCTGCCGGCACTCTCCTCATTTCTTATGCCCTCTTGCTGCTCTAACCGACAGTGATTATTGCGAGTGAGGAGAGTGCAACCATGACTCGACTCGACATAAGAACGGGTGCACTGGAACAAATTCGTGACCGATAAGGGTATTTAAAGAAAACTATTTTCGCAGACAGGCGAATACCTTTCTGGGTATGAACAATTCTCGACTTCTTGGGTATACGGCAATGAGCGTAATGGAGATTGAGTTTGATATCGTTGAGTGCAAGCATCCTTGATGTAGTGGGGTGGAGGGAAAGGTAGAGAGAAATCGGTGAGGTGAAGAGGGGGGAATTCTTAATGTCACTTTCAAAACTTTCAAAACTTTCAAAATACTTTCAAAACCGCTTGCACTCTTATTTCTCTGTCGAGTGTGGAACCTAAGCGCCGCCCTTCACCCCTAGAAAGGGGATGGAATCCTGGTATCATAACGATTCATGCATGTCCGTTGCAACTCAGGCGAATATTTATTTAGGTTAATTTTTTTTTGAATGTAAAGGCCAAGTCGATGCAAAATCATCATTCTCACATGCTCTCTCGCCTCCCAAACAAAGTGGAGAGAATGATAAATAAAGAGCGCGAGAACGTTGTCTGAAGAATATTGATGCAAAGTTTGAGGGACTGTAAAACGAGAAGAAGTGAGAAATGATTTATTCTCATCAACCGATCAACTGCGAAGAAATCTCTAACGAAATCTAAGAAAACCTAAAAAGAAGAAGAAAAAATATTTATTTAGATGTTTTTAATTTTGTCAAATCGAGGCGCGAGACTCGGTCTTCCTCCACGACTTCTCCTTTTCTCAGGTTACTAAACAAATATATCGGCGAGTGGAAGAGAGGGAGGGGAGGAGGCAATTGAGGGCTTGTATCAAGGTGAGTTTTCTCTATTTTATGTGATCTCTATTTTTTTGTGTTCAAGATAAGAGATTTCAGTTATAATAATGTCAATTCAGAATATCGTAGTGTTCATGATGATACTCAATATCGATTTGATGGTCAGTGACCACTTTAAAAGGATGACACATTTCACGATGGAGCTTGGTAGGATAGATTTCAGGATCAATATCAATCAAATTTTCCAGGTGAATCCAACTGCTACTATCCCATCATTATCTCGTTTCCTTTTGCGACTTTCATTTTAAAAAATAAATGAACTTATTCCTGAAAATTATTCATACGAATGAACTCGGCTTACTGTAGTTTCTCTCCCAAATCTCCACCTTGCTTGGAGTCGTATGAAAGAGCAGTGGATAACTCTACCCTCAAAAGTCGCTTATGTTCATCATTTTCACATCACTCATTTTCACTACGTGCGAGATTTCGCAAGCTTTTCCCGAAGCGAACGGACCCATTATCGGGCCCGTTCGGAGTGAAGAGATGGAAGGGAATAAAATGACATGCAATCCCATCTCAGCACAAGATGTGTGAGATGGAATAATGGGTGGAAAGAATAACACGGGGCGGGGAAAAACGACGAAGAAGGAAAATCGTTGAGTGTGTATAGAGCAACGAGCGTACGACGAGGCAAATTGGAAATCAGTTCAACCTCCTTCCATTCCGTAAGGCGGTTCGCGTTGCTGGTATTAGAGGTATTTGTGGGCCATAGTGTCTGTCTCAAATATTAGGAGGCACAAGCTCCACCCACTTTGCGTGAACACAATTTCGAAGCACGCAAATGATCCTCCGCACCTCGTCGTTGCGCCGAAGTTGAAGGATTGATGAAACATTTCCGAATTGTTCCTCTCTCTGTCCCCTCCCCTCTCCTCGATCCCCCTCAATTCTGCCGGTGTTGTGCTGTAGGGGGGGATGGGGGTGCAGTGAGTGCGTACTTCTCGAGCTGTAGCGCAACTCTATGGACAGACGTTAAAAATATCTCACCGAAACAGTTGTAAAACAATAGTTGCAAAACATTATTAGGAAGATTAGTGAAGATATAGCCTCTTCATATAATTAGAATCCGCACCGTGAATAATTCCTAAGTCCATGTTTCATTGCCCATTGTGACCATTTTGAACCAAATAAGCCTATACTTTTTCGTCTTTCGTCGGTACCTCATCTCGTGCAAAAATCAGTGTGCGTGTATGGGGCTCGACGACCGAAACCAGGAGTATGTAGGTAAAAGAGGTGTGCCCCTGATTTTAGCACATTGACGGTACACCATGGGTCCATTGCAGAGGATAGTTTTCGAAACCGCTATTCATTTTTCAATTCGGTTTGGTATTGGAAATGTCCCCGAGCGATTCCCGGCACCCTCAAAATCCTGCAGTCTCTAGTTATGATCGCAGAGATGGTTTTGTAGGATCTCTATAGTCCCTCTCAATCGAAATTATAGTGAACATATTTTCCATTTTTTCATCACTCGTTGACAAAAGCGGATGGAGGAACAGGCTGGGAGGAGTCTAGTCTTCTTCCCCTTTCTCCGTCCCTGGAAACGTGGAAGTCGCTATCGAGTACATTTTGTTTGACGACCGCATCAAACATACGAAATCAGCTTTTTTTTGGTTCTCGGTTCTAAAAATCGCTTGAAATATTTTCTTCGCTCGGCATTGAAAGCATCTTCGGCCGGAAAACCGAAACCGCGAATCTTCATCTGTTCGGAATTTTAAAACCCATTGTGGCAGAACATTTTCGATTCGCCTCTTCGCATCTCTTCCCCTTCTACACTCTACAATAAGGTCCGAAGAAGAGATTAGGGCCGTCCAGGTTATTGGTCATCACTAGCGTATAAGTGATCTCGCAATTTCCATGATTACTGGACTTTACCTTTAGCCTTTGATCTCAATCCATTCCTTCCTCATCTCACTTTTCTCACCCTCTGTTGTTCTTTCCTTCCATTATTCACTCTATACACCCGGCTGAGATGGACTTGCATCTTATTCTCTTCCATCTCTTCCTTCCTTGCGATTAATGGGCCCATCCGTTTCCACGTAGTATGGGCTAAAAAGAGGAGTGAGGAGTAGGCTAAAAGCACTCCGCATTAGGGACAAGCCTATTCTGATTCTCTTATTAGTTTCATTTTTTTTAATTTCTCGGCTTACGCCAAACCTGATCTTCTTTTGATCGTTGAATCAAGTTTACCTTTATCTTTGCCTTCGTTTGATTAGGTCATCGTTTTCGGCTCAATAATTTTTGTTCGCCTTTTACCGCAAACTAAACTAATATTGCTTGCGCTCTCACAAAAGTAACAGTCGCAAGTAGATCTCTGATGATGAAAGTTGGTCTTCCCCCCATTGTTCAATCTCTACCTATATGGCGGTTGGCCTACTCGTTTTCCACCGCACTACATGTCAGATTTAGAAAGCTTTTTCCGATTTTAACGGACGGCCCGTTAACGGGGCCCGCTAGGAAGGAAGAGATGGGAGAGAATGACGTGAAAATGGTCCCATCTCAGCTCAAGATGTGTCAGATGGAATAATGGGTGGAAAGAACAACACTGGGTGGAGAAAAGAGGTACGAGGAAGGGGAGGGATTGAGAGCGAAGAGCGTTCGAAAAAGCGAATCGGAATGTTCGGCCTCGATAATTTTTCTTCTTTTCGAAACGGATTCGAGGTTGCCTTCAAATTAGGTTTTTTATTGTTTTCACCGTAGCAACTGGGCGATGGACTTGGCTAGCCCTCCTTTTTGAATGCCGGAAGTACACAAATTTTGAACTAGATTAGCAAGTAGGGAGCGAATTTGTTTTTGATGATTTTTTTATCTACTTGTCATTTTATCTCCTTCCTTGCTTCCATGGAAGAGAGTGCTCGTTAAAAAGCAAACTCCTTCTGTTGAGCATTTTTAACACGATATCTGTGCCTCTTTGTCATGTAATTTTTCTCTTAGAGGCTCGCAAAGTACTCAATTCGTTAGGTCGTGATCTCAGAATCCGGCAGCCTGTGCTATTCCCGTAATTCAACCTTAGCCAGATCGAAACTCGTTTGCTCTTGGGGAAATCTACAGTTTGATCAAGTTACATCTAGATTCTTCCAGGTAAGAGAAATGACGTAAATTTATGATCCCTGAAAAAATCTGAAGAAAAAATGTAAATCAATTAAAAAAATTTTTTTACCAAATGAAATTAAAATATTATTGATCTCAGAAATCGGGTGATCTCGATCGCAACCTACCCTTGATCGAATCCTAGATCGAATTGAAGAACAGGGTATTGTCGTCCGTCTAATAGTCGGCCTTAACGGTGGGTCCCATATAGCGTTGTTTTACTACAATAAAATCGCTTACAAGGGAATGGTAACTGCTCACCGTAAAATTATTGAATGAGACCCATTGGGTATCGAAGTGACCCGGTACGACATATGATTTCCGTTTTCAGAAAATCCCCAAAAAATTTCTAAATCGAGAAATTTGATAAATAAGTTTTGTACTATTTAGCGTGTGATTCTGCGCATGCCGCTCTCTTTGGTACTTGGGGAAGTCTCATGGAGACGAAGGCATGACCTCCGTGGCTCAGTAGGGAAGCTCCTCGCTCATCGTTTTTGCCCCCGCTGGCTCGATGCCCCTCCCAGGCAAATCATTTTTGCCTATTTTTATTTTGTTTACGGGCATATTTTTGAAACCGATATTCAACATGCCTTGAGTTTTTGCCATATTTTCTCTTTGGATTTCGAATACCCTTTGTTTTTTTTTTATTTTTCGAAATTTCCTAGTATTTTTTAATGTTATCCAAAATATCGCCAATATTAGAAACAAATAAATAAAAATTAATTAATTGGGGATTAGTCGAGCAAGTTATTTTATTCTGCTAGAGGATAGTAGCTAGCCCAGCGTCAGCTAGCCCCAACAAAGCCGACCGCAGACCGATCAAGAGAAGCGAGCTCTAGTCCCCCGGAAAGGGCCTCCGGAGGGCACAGCTTGAAACTATCGGTGTTTTTGGATCAGGGCTGTGCGGCATGATTTCGGCATAATTTCGGCATAAGGTCTTCTATCATTTCGAAATTAACTAGCCTGCTGTATCTAATATGTTTGAAAATAGTATATCGATCGTAGCCATTCACCGACCTCGCGCTGTACAGGTTTTAAATTGTCCTCATCAAGATGCATCATGTTATGCCGAAATTTTATGCCGAAAATTTTCGGCATAAAATTTCGGCATAAGTCATCATATTTTGGCAACCAGTAATGCAAAACATAAAAGTTGGGGTATCAAAAAATTCGTTACGACGAGATACATCTGATAGGCACAATAGAAAGAGGCGAGAAAGTCAAATTCAAAAAGTAGGTTTTTATGCCGCACAGCCCTGTTTTGGATGGTAGCACTCAATGAGGTGAATATGAAAAAAACTGTCACAATTCGGTATGTGGAATCATATCATACCGGATCGCAAGAAATTTCACTTTCAATCACAATGGGTATTCGAAATCCAAAGATAAAATAATGCAAAAACTCAATGAATTTTGAATATCGGTTTCAAAAGTATGCCCGTAAACAAAATAAAAATAGGCAAAAATGATTTGCCTGGGAGGGGCATCGAGCCAGCGGGGGCAAAAACGATGAGCGAGGAGCTTCCCTACTGAGCCACGGAGGTCATGCCTTCGTCTCCATGAGACTTCCCCAAGTACCAAAGAGAGCGGCATGCGCAGAATCACACGCTAAATAATACAAAACTTATTTATCAAATTTCTCGAATTAGAAATTTTTTGGGGATTTTCTGAAAACGGAAATCATATGTCGTACCGGGTCACTTCGATACCCAGTGGGTCTCATTCAATAATTTTACGGTGAGCAGTTACCATTCCCTTGTTAACGTGGTTCACCTGTGCATTCTTCAGGATTCCAACAAATTATGACCATGAACTCCTCTACAGAATTCAACGCAACCAACGCAACCTCTGTGAGCTTCTCGTTCCGTTTTACTGTCAATGATTCTACTTCTAATGGCAGAAGATAAATGGGAAGGGGTCGTTGAGAAACAAAATCGCAACGCTATTTGAGAGTGTGTGATGGCAAACCGGAATTGGTGAACCCCATGGGTCAATGAGGTGCTCAAACATTTTCTCATGTCAAGTTCTTCTAGGAAGCGTAAAGGGGGTCTTGGCGCTAACAATATGCAAGAAAAAAGTGCTGGTCTACGAACTTCCTAATTAACCCTGAAATTGTCAGAATGATGAGTGCGACTACGGTACTCCGATAATTCCCGAAATTCGAATGGGTCTGGTGGCCATCAGCGGATCGAGTGTCTCCCTCGTCTCAATCGTCAACAACCTCTTTCTCATCTTCGTTTTTTCGAGGTATCGCGTGTTTGAAATGCTCAGCAAACTCAATGTGCAGATTAGAGAGCTATCGATTGTCTGGGAGAGAGGAAGGGGTAGGAAGGGGGGGGGGGTGAGCAGGTAGAGTATTGGCCTCCTCCCGGCCTCTTCCTAACGCCGCCACTCGAACGGTAGTCAATTGTCAGCTACGCGTGGAATGGAAAATAATCTAAAACGAAATTGACTACTTTACCCAATATAATAACAAAAGCGCCGAGAAGATCCTACAGAAAGGAAGAATGGCGCTATGACAGTACTGATAAATGATGATCGACAAATGAATACTGCGCCCATTAGATAAGCGTATTTAGTACTATTCATATACTACTCCTTCCACACTAACCAACATACATTTTGTGTTTGAGTGTTTTTAAACGCACTTCAATTGACTTCCCAAAGGTGGGAAGATGAATTTCGTAGTTGCAGTATCATAGATAGATAGCAATGTTCTTTGGAATATTGGAAAATATGACAATTATATCAAATATGGCTGGATAAGAACATTCTATGGTTCTAGGCTGGATGAGGACAGATAACCTACAGGATGATAACCAAAATTGTTCGTTTTCTTCAGATTGTATGATTAGGAACCTACTGAGAAAATATTATTTACAGTCCTCAAAAAATTACCTCTCATATAGTAGGTTATCATCCGAGTTGATTGTTCGCAACATTTGCAGGAAAGAACATCGTGAAGGACCGAATATGTACATGCTTCTGCTTGCAATCTTCGACCTTTTCATCTCGCTCGCATATCTTTATTTGATGAGCATCAGTGCGCTAGCGGACTACTTAATGAGCCCGTGGCTAGTTTGGTTGTGGTTAGTTCTTTTTTTTCAATTTTTAAGACATTTTAAATTTCCGCAATTGAAGGTATACGTATGTGGCAGAAGCTATCACGATTTCACATATTGCGATGACCTCTTCCTCCTATCTCATCATTGCAGCATCCATAGAGCGGTGACTTTCACTCATCCGTTTTACGCTACCGTTTACATTTCATTTTTATAATCATTATTTCTAATCACTACGAAAAGGTATTAATACCCGACATTAAGGTACTTGGTCGCTACCAAATCGTCCAAACTCATCTTCGCGCAGAAATATCGACCGTTGATTGCTCTTGCCGCCATAATGTTGGGTGTCCTCACGAAAGGAATCGTTTACTATGAATTTAAGGTGCGTTCCTTTCCAATAAATAAAATTTAAAAAGGCAAACTTCAAAAAGAAAAGTTATCCCGTCTATCACGGAACTTGGGGGGCATCACTTCTAAGCAAGTGATAATTCAAGTCTAATTCAGTTCGGAGGGCCTTATCTATTCTTTGGACCCACTCGAAAATTCCTTTTGTATGCAATTTAATTTTCATACACCCAGTTCATCTCGAAAGATAATCATATTATAATAATATTAATGCTATTTCGTTGAAATAACAGTGAAAAAACATGAGAATAATTAAATAATATGTACAGATTCAACATCATCCGAATTGCACGGGTCAGATGACTGAATGGCAGATGGAGTATCCCGACTTCGTTTTTGGAACATCATACAACACCATAATGCGGTTCTGGTTAGTAGTTCCTACAATCGTAGTCATAGATGTGCACGCCGCCGACGTCTTTTTTGACCAGGTACCATGTTCATGGTCAACAAGGGGGTCGCTGTCAGACCTGGACAGGTATGATCGTAGTGAAACTATGCGCGCTATATTGAATTTGATGCCATTAATCTAGGTATTCGCGATCTGCTATAGATCATTACTATATATTCATTGGGGAGGCCGGGAAATCAGCCCGGGCGGTTCAGTACAATGGCAAATTGAGATTGAAAAGCGCAAAAAAACCGAAAAAGTACCGACAACCAGCATTTTCCAATGAAAACAATGTTCATTCCTCTGACTAAAAAAAATAATTTTAAAAACATTAAAATGTCATTGTTGCTAATTCACACATATCATTAATCATAATTTTCATTTGTACCCGCGTTATTTCCTGTAAATACGCATAAATATTATTAATATATTATTATTATTATTCAGGTTCCGCACCATAGTGGTATTCGTAGTCACATTGCTCGTTCTCATTGGTCTCAACTATCGGATCTTCGCTGCACACGCAAACACGGTAAACATCAGAGTATTCGCGCGTTAGACTTGGTTTGACCTATGAAAAAGTTCTCCGAATAGATTCGCTGCAGTGTTTCCGGATCTTTTCTTAAGAATAGAAAAAAAAACATTAAATGGGACCAATAGCATTATTATTCAACGCAATATAACTAACGGGGTAGACTATTTCAGGACTGCAAAATAAAAATTTACTTTGAGGATTCTGCTCGATCGGCGAAAAACTCATTTATTGCCGTTGTATGCTGCAATATCGCCTCAAATTTCGCCAATGTCTTTTTGGGCATATCCGAATACTTTGCAAAGGAGACCATCGTTCAGAATCATCCCAAGTAAGTCGACAACTAATCTCTTTAACCCAGACGATAACTAGTGGAGATAGGGAGGGGTGCAGAAACATTTGAAACATTCCATTTATGCACTAAAGGTTGCAGTTTCGAGGACGAGTTTTCGCTTTCTCTCAAGTCTGTTGGTTAGGGATGAGAAATAGCGCTTGCAAGTTTGAGAATCTTGATAAACAAGCGTCGGTATTCCCGACATTTATCGGAAATACCGATCGCTAACCTGCATTCTAGCGTACACTTTCGACACTGTGATATATGAGTGACCATAAAGAGGAGAAGAGTTGACAGAGTCTTCATTCTGTCATTCTACAGGCTTTATGCTGTCGCAGTGGACTTTGCTTCTTGGATAATTAACTTGATTTCTTCACTCCGATTGCCCATCTATCTACAATGCCAGGTCGGTCAATATTATATCATTATGCTCATGCTGTCTGGAGGAATAGTTGAAATGAAAATTTTTATGAGATTTTCGTATCTCTCATCCATATTGTCCGATTTTGACTAGTCTCGAATACGCATGTTTGTGTACGATACATTTCCGGCCATTTTCTATATTGATAGTCTTTGAAAAAAAATAAAAAATAAAAAAATAAATTTGAAAAAATTGGTTACAGGATGCTCTACGGGAAGAGATTTTCGGAATCGTCCGAAATTGGTGCAAGTGTAACAAAAAGAACAATAACGTGAGTTATTTGAAGAAGAGGAGCTTGAGTGGTTAAATGATAAACAAGTTAACAAGGATGATAAATATGATAGGTTTGGCCCGAAATACTGCGAGAGCCAAGCTTTCGCGCATTTAGCATGTGTTAAGTTCGAAGGGCCGTGGTTATCGCCTACCAAGCTTTTACTTGAGCATTACATTTTAGAAGTGAATTGTAAGATTTATATTTATCAGGGCGCCGATGAAGAGAATCCAGCAAGTGACAACAGCAATGAGACAGAGGCAAAAAGTGATGACAGCGAGAATGAACTACTCGCCATTTCATCATCACAGGTATCTTGCGTTTTAAATTCTTAGCAAACACAATCTGCTGGTTGGCGAACTATCGATCATGGGAAAGTAGATGATGGGATGAAGAGCGGAGAGGAGTAGGTCTCTTTCTAACTCCGTCCCTCGAACGATCAGCTACGCGTGGAATGGAAAATACTCTCACGATATCGTGCGTTTCAGTTAGCAAAATGTGATGGTTAGGAATCTTTTGGGGGGGGGGAGACCAGATATATCACAAGCCTCCTCCCGGCATGTTCCTCCCTTCTCCTAATGTTTGGTAACGGGGTGAAATGGAAAATAATTTTGCAATAAAGTGCTTTAAAATCTTGGAACCATGAGTATAAGGACACTGCAAGGACATAGTTGTGTCTCAAGAAACATCATGAATCATAAGATGGTCGCAAAACTCGCCAAACTACTTTCAGCTCATCAACAGTGACTCGCAAGATGCACCCATCGCGGACACCTCCTCCGTTCAACACTCCCCAAGACGATCACTTGATACGGTAGCTTTTCAGTTCATTGATAGTGAAATACGTTAGTGGAATCTCGACTGAATCGCCAACTGATATTATTGCAGAGCACAAACATGAATAGAGACAGCGCAGCGGAGATCAATTTCATCGAGAATGCTGGAGTAGATGAATTGCGCAAACTGTTGGAAACGGGAAAGGAAACTTCGCTTTAATTCCTAACACATCTCATTGCATACTAGAGAAGACAATTCTACATCCCCCCTTTTTTTGAATGCATTCTTGTGTCGCTGTTTTCAAATATTTACCGCTTTTAATCGTTTGTTCTGATGTGTCTTTTCTCTTTTCTTTATTTATTATCTATGCTTATCTCGAAGTCATTTCTACTCGTTTTTTGCACTGTTCTATTTCCTTTTACTTCATCATTCTTTGCAAATATTTCCTAAAATACTCCCGTTGACAAAGTACTGTGCAGACAACTTTTTCTCTTCGAATAATTATCACGTCCTGTATTGTAGTAGTGAAAAAATAAATTGGGAGCTATTTCAGTGATTATTTATTTTCCCTTCATTTGATGAAAGCGGCAGCACCCAAAATAAAAAAAACTGATAGTGCATTGACCTGCAACACATAAGCAAAGGCTATACAGTATTATTCGCGAGATGACTGCGTGTTCGGAATGCCTTCACGGCTCGTTAAAGGTGCTCCGGAAAAGCACGCGACGCACGACCGCGACGCGTCTCAGCCGCGACGCCTTACTCGCTGTCCGATTTTCACCAAGCGTTTTGTTCTTTGCCTAGCAATTCAGTATTCGGTCAATACTCTTGCCATAGATTCTACAATGAAAACTGAATGCTTCCTCAAAGTAGCATTGAATACGATTTAAATAATGAGCAGTTAGCGTCGAAAAAACACCTAAAGTGGTATAACTTATTTAAAAAGTTGACAAATTTTGTTCAATTGTGCCCTAATAGAAACATTATCGAGAGGAGTACGACACCTGCTAGAGGAAAATTAAATTAAATCCCCAGGAAAATCGAAAAATGAAGTCAAAGTCAAAATTCTTAACTTTGTATGTCGCGTAAAACCTTGTAAAACTTTCACAGATCACTTCAAATCAACGTAAATGGCCCACCAATGAACTCCCCAGTGGTTATTCCACAATGTGTGCTAAATAAAAATACTAAAATTCGTCCAGTTTTCCCGCGAAGTTGAAACGAATGGCGAATTCGTCGATTTCTTGTTAAGTAACCTTGGCACTCCAAATTTGAACGGAAAAAGCGCGCGAAACGACTCGCGCGACGCGGTCTTTCCCGGAGCACTCTGCTTCTTCCATAACGAGCCGTGCCTTGTGCTGCATGTGATCAGCGATTCATTCCATTTATAATTTCACTTGATCTCGTATGTTCAACAGTATTCTCACTCACTATTCACTCACTAGGATCCTCGATTCAATCACTATGCCCTTCAAGCCCTTCATCATTTCACTTGATCTCATACTACTCTACTCTTCAGCTAGTTGGCAAAGTCGGCAAGCGATGATAATTGTTGAAGAGATCATTCTCCGAAAATCGTTCGTAAGTCACGGGATTCTCTCCGCCTGACTTATTCCCGAGCTTTTCCCATGCGCAAAAAGCGATAAACGAGGAAGCAGTCTAAACGAACTCATCGACTCCGGCTCTCTTCATTTCGCACGTTCTTTAGTGTCTTGCACTGTCTGTACACTCCTCCGAATACTAAATCTCTAATTCTATCTGTACTCTCTGTGACTCTCTTATTCTATCTCCCTTGTGTAAAGGAGCGAGGCATGGAACGCTGCTTCCCTTCCGAACTCCCCATATCACACTCTCCCTATTGTCTATTACCGTCTGAAACTCCTTGTTCCTCCTATCTTTCTTTTCCGTGACTTGTCTGTGCACTCCGCGAACTGAACAATATAAAAGCACTTTGTTTAGAAAAGCCAACAATTGGGACTGAGAAATCTATTCCCCTGGCATCGGCTCGACTTGAGCCCTGGTTCACTTGACCTACCTATCTTCCATGTTCTGTCCTCCTACCTGACTTCGCTCACCCTACCGTTCTACCGTATTCGTATTCGTATTCACTGACCCTTCCATTGCAGGTGTTCAACATGAATGTGTGGCTACTGTCGATCGCTATGCTGGTAACTGTGACTGGTGCGTTTAATGTTTCCTCTGGTTACTCACTGAGAGTAATAGCACTACTTTCGATCGTTTGAGCCTTTTTTCATCCAAACCGCGTTACTTTAGGAAGTCTCTCTGTTTTATTTGCCTTAATTAGCAGTTCCACAATTCCACAACAATTTTGAACCAAGATTCTTACTAATTTGTTCATTTCAGGCCTCGCATCCTGCTCCGTTCTTCGTTCGGATTCCTCCCTTCCAATTCAAGAGAAGACTGAAACTCGCAATGTTCGCTCGGACCTCTCCACAGTCTCTCATGTACAGATTCAAGCGTGATCGTCCCGTATGTTTGCCAACGTTTTCACAGAATCTTACGAAGATCCCAATTCCCTTCCTAACATTGCCATCATGAAGGCAAATTGCTTAGATTTCAGGAGAAAATGTAAATGCAAAAGTGATTTTCACAGAAACGATCGGGGAAGGAATAAAGAGAACTGCAGAGAATCAAAGTGTTCAGATCAGCGACCCCTTCTACTTCAATCCCTGCTGGATTGAGATCGATGAGGAGACCAACTACGAGATTTATGTAAGATTTCGTAGAAAATTATTCATATCGTTCATTTTTCAATTTTTACTGGAGGTATCCTGCCCAAGCTTTTGTTCCTAATCGTTTCCTAGAGAATGAGCAGTTCTGATAAAATGAGAGTTTCTGCGTTATGGCCCCAAACGATAGCACAAACAAGCATTTCAGAAGTGCTCAGATGGAACTGTTGGACGAAAGTTCAGAGAACAATAATCGAGTGGAATCTTCTAATCGCACTTTTTCGAAGATTCTTCATTCTTCTTCGTTCTTCATATTCTAGATTAGATTACATTAGATTCTTCAGATCATTCATAGACACTTTCTTCATTTTCTTCATTCACCAACGAAGACCCAAGTAGTGTACAACTCATAGACCCCTCCCCTCGTCTAGTAATCATATAGTGTGAATTGCAAAAGTCAATCTATCTCTGCTACAGAACCCTCTTCGATATACCCTATTTCTGTGCCCCCCCCCCCGAAACAGTTCACAATTTCTTTGTAGGACGCATTTATGCGAGTCATGAATTAAATTAGTTACTGTGAAATACAATAAACGAGTGGCAAATCAGCATGATGTTGATTGCTTAGCCGTGTTCTGGGAAATTACGATAACCGGTTTAAATTACGAAAGAGGGGCACATTGGGTCGAGCAGGGGGTGATCTTGACTGGCTCGAGAATCTTTTGACCAGATGTGCGCTTAGGCCTGCTTCTCGAGAAGCTTCTTGGCGAGCTCCTGGAATTGACTATTTTATTGCGATTCCGATAGTGATATCTTCTAATGACAATCATCCAAGCTACCGTATCCCGACACCAAATCCATCTCATGCACTGCAAGATTTCTTGGACATCCTACTGTCGTATCCCTTCTGATTGTTCCGATGGTATGTATCAAACCCATCGATAGCTACCATGCCCATTCCCAATACTTCTGCAATGCTACCGTTCCTTACCGTACCTGGAACTTCTCGTTCTTAACAACGGAAGCGGTGATGGGGAAGTTCTTCTCAATATCGGCCTTAGCCTCATCGGAGAGAGCCTTGAACTTGTTGATGATCTCAGTTGCCTGAAAAATATTGATGAGATAGTTTTCTATAAAGCACTGATAATTTCGAGATGAGATACAACAACCCGAAAATCTGACTCGGAGCTTCCGTGCTCTTAACCGTATCCATAAATAGCAATGATATACCACGAAAAATTCTATCACCCTTCTCAAATTTGCTCTCGGTCAACTTTGAGAGGTCATTGCAAAATTAGAAGTGCGTTCTTGTTTGGTGAGCCAAAAGCGGGAAAAGTAAATACCGTACCTTGGCCTTGAGCGTCTCGAGGGACGGCTTGTTTCCGGCGATAACGGCGGCCTGCATCTTGCGAGCATCTCCGAAGATCTGAAAGATCAAAGATTGGACAAAGATCAAAGATCAATTTCATATGCCCAAATATTGAACCCAGGGGCGGTATTCGTTCGTCAAATTCGCCGTTGGCGAAAATATTTTCGCACGGCGAATTTAATTTCGCCAACCGCTTTTGGCGCGCGGCTGTGGGTGGAATGAAATTCGCCAGGGCGAAATGAATTGGGCGAGGGCGAAATCGAAATTTTCGCCCAATCAACCGCAATGAGAGGGATTTTCGCCCACAATATTTCGCCACTCTAATTCGTTCGGCGAAAAAAATGAGAGTTGAACAAAGGAAATTTGAGAGATATTCGCCAAAGATTCGCCAGGCGAATTTTCTTGATTTTAATCGAATTTTGATTGAATGGGTAGAGAGGAAAGAAGAAAATAGGTGACAATACATATCATATAAGATTAGACTGTCATGGAAGCGACAGTGATAATCCATGTTAGACATGTCAGTGGAATGACAGTCTTATCACTGTCATTCTTATCACTTCCATGGAATGACAGCCTTATCACTGTCATTCTTATCACTTCCATGGAATGACAGTCTTATCACTGTCATTCTTATCACTTCCATGGAATGACAGACTTATCACTGTCATTCTTATCACTTCCATGGAATGACAGACTTATCACTGTCATTCTTATCACTTCCATGGAATGACAGACTTATCACTGTCATTCTTATCACTTCCATGGAATGGCAGACTTATCACTGTCACTCTTATCACTTCCATAGAATGACAATCTTGAATGACAGAGTGACAGAGTCTAATGAATGTCTAATGAATCTAATGAATGACAGAGTGAATGTTATTCGACGCGAATCATCCATTATTAAGCTGCGCGAGTCATTCCGACCGCCTCGCGTGATCGTGAATGTCAAAAATGAATTTTCGCCCGAGATCGAAAAATTCGCCCAGCCCACATTTTCGCCGAGGGCGAAATTGAAGAAAGAATACCGCCCCAGAGATCAATAATACCGTACCTCCTCTGCGAACTTCTTGGCCTCGGGGTTCAGGGCATCGAGCTTCTCCTTAAGGTAGTTTCCGAGCTTCTGGGCCTTTTCGTAGAGAGCGGGAGACTTCTCCTTAAGGGCGTTCAGGGCCTGAAAGAGATCCGTATGAATTGAGGATCACCTAGTGTCTATGACTAGTCCACGTTAAAGAGACGTGAGAGGACACTTGTGAGACACTAGATCAGAAAATTTGAATTCTTGGGAAAGGATCTGAAATAGGTCAGATCAGTTACATACATCCTCCTCAGTCTTGTATTCCTTGTAGTTCATGGCCACCTCCTTAAGGATCTTCTTGTCTTCGTCAGTGAGGGAAGTAAGGAATTCCTTGGCCTGAGCGGGGATCAGGTCTGAAATGGATTACGTTGCCACATCAGCCTGGTATTTCTCCCAATCTGTACCAGTATAGAGAAATAAGCCAAACTAGCGAATATTATGACCGAATTGGGCAGCTTTCAAAAAATATATAATACCGATCAAAATCGTATACTAGCGTACCCCAATAATAAGATGAACCGTAGAAAACTGTGAATCAAGCGTACCCTTGTACTCGGCGGGGACATCATCGATGGAGTTGAAGGGAGCCGAGAGGGCGACAGCGGCCACGAAGGCGAGAAGGGCCACGGAACGGATCATAACTACCTGTAAAGGGAGTAGGGTTGGGGATGAAAATGAAAATTCACAATAAGAGCGGAGGGAGTGGAAGAGTTTTGAAGATGCTCAAAAGCTTGGATCTAATGAGAGATAGTGAAAAAGTGGTACTCTAGCAAATTTTTTGGTAAATTGGATACCGTCTCCTCGGTTGATCAAGAGGGGGCGGAAAAGGGTACAGATGAGTAGGTCAAAAGAAGCTAGTAGAATTTGAGGAGAATACGGTTAGCGAAGTAGGTCAAGAGGGGCAGAGAGACAGGAATGAGGGGAAGCAATGGAGGCTCTGATGGCTTGCTCTGCGAAAAGTTGCAAATTTATACAGACCAATCGGCTTGGGCGGAGTCACGAGACAGCATGAGGATAGTGGAGGGCGCAGAGAAGTCAGAGAGGCGAGAGACAGAGGGAATCGAGGAGAGTGCGAAGCGAAAAACTGTGCTTCTGATCTCGTTTTTGAACCACTGAACTCAAGTATACGACATTGATGCTCTCTGACTGACAAGGAAGGAAAAAGAGAAGGGTGAGCCTTCATCTCTTCTCGATTCTCCCGATGGTTACACGGAAAGTTGTAGATAGAATAGATGTATACATGTCATGCATATGGGAAAGGTGAGGTTCTTAATCTCTGACTGTATCTGACAGAATCACTAGTTACCATTCAAGATCTGGCCACGCTTTTGATAACTTTACGCTCGTTTTCCTCCTTGTCCTAGTTGCGGAGTATTTGTACTAAAGTATACGTTTGTGCGGGTTCAATATTTATCATTCCACGATTGCCGGTTGATTTATGATCAAAACAGCGATTTTGCGCGTAAATCTTAGCAATTCTTGACCATCAGCTTCTGCAACATGCATAGCCCACATCTACGGACCTCAGGACGAATTGCAATCGTCTGACGTAGCCATCTCCGAGAAAAATCTTTACTACATGATCTCTCCGTTCCTTCCCTATAATAAAGCAAATCAACATTAATAATCGACAGGAATCCGATAATTTTTGGATTCAATCCTGACTCTCTCCGTCGGCTTCCACTTCTGATCGTATATTGTTTAGGTTTACGATCGGAAGGAGAGGGCTCCTCTCTCTCTCCCTCTCCTCCTTCCTCCATCTCTCGTCAGTCAGAGAGTATGTCGTAAACCATGAGCTCTGGTTCAGAGAAGATGCTGGAATTAGCAACAGATGTCATTCCAGTTAACTTGAACTCCAGAACATTCTCGTTAAGAACTACGCAGCCATTAGTCATTAGTCAGCCAACTACGCAACACAGCAGTCTAATGTAGAGCAACGATTTTCCTAAATTTAAAGGTACTCAATTCTGAAAACAGCCCAATTGAACATGAGTGCTTCGCCTCAAACGGGAGATAAATATTTTGAATTTGATATTCCAAATCATTCTCAATCAATCGACCTTTGCCCCGTCAGTGCTTCTCTTCTTCTTGCAAGTCACTAAGCCATTGCATTGACGAGTGAGAAGAAAAGAGGAGTCATCTCTCTCATCGGTCAGACGGAGAAGTTTTGAGATCAAAGAGGAGAAGAGCTTTCTGAGGCAGAACAGACAACGATAAGATCACTTATTGATTAGCCCAGATAAGATGAGGGATCACCGCTAACATTAAGCACAGAATCTGAACATTTGACGTCATAATCCATATTTTTCGGCACTTAGTCACAAGATTACGTAGTTATCTTAATATCCTCACACTATGCGTTGTAGAGTAGTAGAACTCGATAGGCATTATGTCTCGGACATTTTCTCCGCACCCACGCCTGCCAAGATCTTACGTGAGTTCACTCAAGTTCACTGTATCCGCTCCATTCTAGTCTTAGATTCCCTCTAATTCATTGGCACTTTGACCCTCGCTTCTTCTTCTTGCAGCAAGTCACTTAGCGATAAGATAAACGAGCGAGAGGGAAGAGAGCGAGAGAAGGACTCTCTTCTCTCTCGCTTCAGTCCGAGAGTAGAGGACAGTGTAAGGTGAAGTGGCTCAATTGTCTGACTCTCTCATTCTGCCGCACTCTCTCGCTTCTCTGACTGGTTAGAGATAGTGTAGCATGAGGAATCGAGAACATTCTTCGTGAAGTGACATGTGCCGTCCTTCTGTCGAAGGGGATAATGGAGGAAAGAGAAGAGAATGGGACAGGATGAAAAGAGAAGAGAATGCAATCAAAGATGATCTACCATGGAATATTTGGAGTGTGGACTAACAGAAAACTCTAAATTATTCTTAAAAAAAAAGATATGAGGGCTAATTTGAGATCGCTGTCCCCACTTTGGAGGAGAAAAAAAAATTGTTCCTCCGGAGGCGATAAAGGGACAAAAAAATCAACTGAGGCGATTTTATATGATGAGTGGCTGAATGTGAGGCAAAATGAGTGGCTCGACTGAATTTGGAAATGGGAGTGGTGTCTCGATGCTTTCATACGAATCTACCCGCAATCCCTCAAGCTTTTCAGAGTTACTAATACCACAATATCTCAGAACACAAGGCGAAGGACTTGATCTACTCTAAAAAATATCGCCTCTCTAATCAGTAACAAGAAACTCCATTTTATTAGTAATTTCATGGAATATTTCTTCTCCAATCGGTATCATTTCATCGTTCAGAGA
Source organism: Pristionchus arcanus (assembly GCA_900490705.1). Taxonomy (NCBI): domain Eukaryota; kingdom Metazoa; phylum Nematoda; class Chromadorea; order Rhabditida; family Neodiplogasteridae; genus Pristionchus; species Pristionchus arcanus. Next base: position 45,396 of record LS487164.1, on the reverse strand, counting down.
CAGTAGAGATCGTACAGATCGTGTCTAAAGACTGTGTATGATGAAAGGGTTCAGAGATCTCAAGACCTAGAATATCGCCTTATTTCTTCTCGGATTGACTTTGAGCTTTGTGCAGATCACTTGAGGCTCATCGAGCTGACTCATCAGTTTCTATTCTTCGCTTTGCCTCATTCCTCTTCTCCTCGAGCACAAAAAGTGATGGACGAGGAAGCAGTCCCATTGCACTCTCGTCGTCTCGACTCTCTCTACTTTCCCTGCTCTCTCGCATCTTACACCATCTTCGCACTCCTCATCTCACTCAGTCTCTCACTTCTCCTTCCCAGTCTGCCACTCACCCCTCTGCCTCGTCCCTCGGCTAGTGTAAACTCCCGCTTCTCCTCGGAAGCCCCTGACCTCCGCACTTCGCACTCTCCCTAGGGACTCTCACCGTCTAACCCTCCTTGATTCCCCCAGTCTCTCGCTTCTCTGACCCCTCAGAGCTCTCCACGATTTACACGCTGTCTCGTGACTCCGCCCCAGCCGATAGGTCTGTATAAATTAGCAACTTTGCCAAGAGTAAGCCATCGGAGCCTCCGAAGCTTCTCCTCATTCCTCTCATAGGGCCCTGCCTATCTTGACCTACTTCTCTTACCGTACCTCTTTCCACCCCTCTTGATGTATGAACATTCCCTACTTCTTATCTAAGCCTTTCTCACCTATAATACTCTTCTCCTGCCTATCATGAGATACAATCTCTTGAGGAGCATTTTTCCAATTACATTCCCTCTGCTCTAGTCTAACTTCTCCAATTGACCCTCCATCAAACTACCTCATCTCTTAATCATTGTCTCTTACCTCTCTTACTTCTCCATCCCCCTATCGTTCTCCTTATTTCAGGTAGTTATGATCCGTTCCGTGGCCCTTCTCGCCTTCGTGGCCGCTGTCGCCCTCTCGGCTCCCTTCAACTCCATCGATGATGTCCCTGCTGAGTACAAGGGTACGCTTGATTCACAGTTTTCTACGGTTCACCTCAATACTGTAGTCCTTCTTTGAGGTATGATTACGGTAGTGAGTAGACTAGAGTACTGTAGGCAGCATTTGTGAGAGTAAACTGATGAATAAGACTTTCGAAGGTTACGGTAGATGGTACAAAACTATCCATTTCAGACCTGATCCCCGCCCAGGCGAAGGAATTCCTTACTTCCCTCACTGACGAAGACAAGAAGATCCTTAAGGAGGTCGCCATGAACTACAAGGAATACAAGACTGAGGAGGATGTATGTAACTGATCTGACCTATTTCCGATCCTTTCCCGTGATTTCAAATTTTCTGATCTAGTGTCTCTCAAGTTTAAACCCATTCTCTCTTCTCATGTCTCCTTATATTGTAGACACTAGACACGACACTATCCTCTAGACACTAGACACGACACTATCCTCAATTCATATGGATCTCTTTCAGGCCCTGAACGCCCTTAAGGAGAAGTCTCCCGCTCTCTACGAGAAGGCCCAGAAGCTCGGAAACTACCTTAAGGAGAAGCTCGATGCCCTGAACCCCGAGGCCAAGAAGTTCGCAGAGGAGGTACGGTACCATTGGATTCTTGATAGGACACCTTTCCGAAGAGAGATATGTGATAGTCGAGAAATCATGATATTGATTGCCTTTTAAATTGGAAGCCTTTTGGAGGAGGTTTGAAGTTCGATAGAGGCGATCTTAGGTATGAACACGGTTGAAAATAAACAGTTGAATCCTGCACTAGAGGATTGAGACCGTCAATTGAGTCGGATTGATCTTTGATCTTTGCCTAATCGATGATATCTCAGGTCTTCGGAGATGCCCGCAAGATGCAGGCTGCCGTTATCGCCGGAAACAAGCCTTCCCTCGATGAGCTCAAGACCAAGGTACGGTTCTTTCTTTTATTGGCCACTTTTTGATAGGTTAGTGTGGGAAAATCTTCGAAAGTGTGCGAGTGTTTGCAATAGTAGTAAGAGATGAAGAGTTTCACGATGACTGCTGTTTCATTGTTTATGGGCAGCGATAAGTCATCTATATCACCATTAATCAATAACAATTTCAGGCTGTCGAGATCATCAACAAGTTCAAGGCTCTCTCCGATGAGGCTAAGGCTGATATTGAGAAGAACTTCCCCATCACCGCCTCCATTGTCAAGAACGAGAAGTTCCAGGTACGGGTGTAGCATTGCAGAAGTATTGGGAATGGGTATGGTAGCCATCGATAGGTTTGATACATACCATCGGAACAATCATAAGGGATACGACAGTAGGATGTCCAAGAAATCTTGCAGTGCATGAGATGGATTTGGTGTCGGGATACGGTAGCTTGGATGATTGTCATTAGAAGATATCACTATCGGAATCGCAATAAAATAGTCAATTCCAGGAGCTCGCCAAGAAGCTTCTCGAGAAGCAGGCCTAAGCGCACATCTGGTCAAAAGATTCTCGAGCTAGTCAAGATCACCCCCTGCTCGACCCAATGTGCCCCACTTTCGTAATTTAAACCGGTTATCGTAATTTCCCAGAACACGGCTAAGCAATCACCATCATGCTGATTTGCCACTCTTTTATTGTATTTCACAGTATTTGATTCCATTCATGACTCGCATAAATGCATTCTACAAAAAAATTTTGAACTTTCTCGGTCAAAGCCACATAAATGGAAGAGGGTACGGTAGCTCAATCGAAAGGGTTAGCATTGATTGAATTTGCATTCCCTCCAATATCTTTCGCGTTCTTGTAAATAACATCACATGGGCTGACTCTCTTTGAAAAAAATGAATTAGAATTAGCAGAACCGATTGAAGAGACTCGTTCTTTCCGTGCATTTGATGTGTAATCGTCGATTTTTCACATATTTTCTGAAAATGATTAAAACATCGAAGAAAAAAATGGAACCTCCGCGAAAGATCATCTAAACTGCAGGCCGGTCAATAGGGTTGTAAGTTCGAGATTAATACGGGATTACACTGGTGCAAGAGTATCGCAAGGACGAGTAAGCGTTCGGTTGATTTCATATAGTTCTCCAATGCCAGAATAATAATGAATGCTCATTATCTGCTCTTCTTAAAGATAATTGTGTCAAAATCGTACAGAATTCAAACCTCCCTTCGTTTCTGACGCACGTGAAACATACTATTTGGTAAATTGCTACGAGGAATCTGGCTGAAAATTATAACCACTATTCTCAGTTTTGCGCAAACATCGTAATTGCACAGTGTAGTCAATTTTCACGATCTTTTCTGGGATTAGGAAGTATCGATTCTCTTATTCATATTTCGAGCTTAATCATAATGTTGTTTTGCATATATTTAGCATTTTAACGGCGAATAGAAAAATGCGCACATGAATTGTTTTTCAAAGTAATTTCTATAATTGCATTAACTTTTCAAATTAGAGTGCATTACGCCGTTTCTAAGGTACATTGACAGTTTCTCGCGTACAGAATATCCAATTAACTGTAATTAGTACGAGCAATTAGTGCTCCTGCTGCCTATTTTTGTATACTTGTGTTTGCAATATTGCAACAGTAGATGAACTGTTTCAATGAAATTACATGGACAATTTAAGCAAATAATTTAGATTCGAATGAGCTTCAACGATTCAGAGGGTGGTAAAGGAATTGCAGGAAATTGTGCATTCAATTTTTTTTTCAAATTTTTCTTTGTCACTCTTTTCTTCAAATTTTGTGTAAACGATATATCTCTCATATTATCTCTCATATTATCTATGTATTCCCTCTTAGTCACTCTTTAATGAGTGATGATTTGACAAATAGTGTTCGGACGCTTTTTAAAGCTATGGATCACGAAGTACCACAGTTTGCAGTGATCACGTAGCCAATTGAATGTAAATTTCAAACAAAGGTGGCTCAAAACCTCAAAATCTTCGACAATATTCTCCCAGATGTGAATCGAATGTCGACCTTCAAGGAATCCAACTTATTCTGGACGACTATATTCATACTCAATTCCAATTTGAAAACTTTGGCCATTTGTTGTTTCTATTTATCGGATGTTCTCTTTTCAATGATATTTGCAATCAGAAATGTGAACTAATATGCAACCATAGACTCTCATCCACCTTTTCATCATTTGATATCGACCGCTCAAACAGCCCAAACAACCACGTAATGATAATACTAAATTTCTAAATATTGTAAACGGTTTTGAGGTTTCGATGACGATCGCAAAATACTTTTGAATGTATGACGACGTGATACAGTGAGCACATTAAATTTTCAAAGGAAGCATCTATAGATTTCTATTTATCGGATGTTCTTCTTTCAATATACCTGCGATTAAAAAAATTGTTACAAACATACAAAAAACTGAATCGTGCACACGTGTTCGAATTCCAACTCAATTGCAGCACTCAATGGAAAGTAAGTTGTAGCCATCTATGGTAGCCAAACTTTGTACTCTGTCAACTACTCAATCAACATACCTCTCCGACCACCTCTCTGTCTAGACCACCTAAAATATGCCACCAAGAATGAATAGAAGAACCGCCTAGCTATGTCTAAGAAAGAGCGAGGTATGGGGGAGAAACGCACAGCTTTGGTAATTCTAATCAGTAACGAATGAATATGATCAATATTTGAGAATATTACTTGCAATAATCCAACGTTAAAGACAAACAGAATACGGTATCATGAATTCTCAGTACTCACAAACACGGAAGGTACTATTTGGCAAATTGCTCTGGGGTAACCTCGCTGAAAATTACACGCTGCTTACGCAGTTTTGAGCATCCTGCGTGATTCCTTCACGATTTTAGTGAACAATTCAGAGAAGGCTGTGATGTTGCACAAAACACGAAAATAGTTTATTAGGAATACACAAGTTTACAAAAAATATTACGCTTCTACTCAAGCAATAGTATCTGAACCTTGCATATGATAACATCAAATGAGATGATGAATTAAGATTGCAATAGTAATTCTTGCCTGTATATTATCACAAAATACTTTTGATAATTGTCTCCATAACAACTAACACAATATCGTTCTTGCTGCTCACTTTCTACCTCAAAAGTGTTTTGCATTCATTTTGTATTTTTATTATTCAAATGAAATATCTGAATCCTACTTTGTAACAGACGGTAATTGAAATTTTTTTTAAATACGCAGTGGATCAATGATCGTCAAGGCCTAGAAAAAGTAGGAATCGATTTTCCTTCTCTTTCTCTGAATCAAACACGTCGTCTGCTTGACTCCGCCCCCATCAGTGGGTATTTAAGGGCAGAATCGTGACGAGACTTGACAGTTATCGTCATGTTCAGTCCCACGTGTCTCCTTATCGCTTGTCTTCTACTCGCTTTCGTCGCTAAAATCGAGGGCAACAACAATTTCCTTCGCGCTAGACGCTACGATGAGGATGAAATTGACTGGGATGCTCACGTCACTCTCTGCGGAGACAAAGTGAGGGCGTTCGCGCAGAAAGCCTGCAACATCTGCGCCGACAGTAAGTTTTAATATATACCAGTTTCAAACAGTACTGGTTATTGCTAAAAAGAGCTTGCAATCAGTAGATAGGTAGATTTGATATAGTAGTAACCATACTTTGGCAGGTCCGAAGTTCGAACGACTGAGGGACCGCTCGAAGGGCATGGTCATCCTTCGATGCTGCACGTTCGAGTGCTCGTTCCGAGACGTAAACAACTTTTTTCAAAAAAATAGTTCCTTAATTTTAAAAAATAATGAAATTTTATTGCAGATCGTGACAAGCTGCTGCGAATAAGTCATCAACCGTACCTGGCATCATCCTTCATCGTCTCGATTCACAGTTTCTTTATGCTTGAGAGTTTTTAAGATCTGAATAAACCGAACCAGTTGTGTTTTGAGTGTAATTGACGCATCACCAGATGGAAATAACCGGCAATTAGCGAAAGGGAGAAGAGTTTCGAGAGCAGACAAGTATTGAGTGCTTCTGTTCGTGTAACGAGCATTGATCTTTTCAACGTGAAGTGAGAAAGTTTTATTTAGGATAAATTCGTTCTGGGGCAAAACAGATTTTCGACACGACAGTGACTCCTGATTACTGTACTCGAAAGAAGGGTGGGAAAGATTCTATACCTAGCTTGTCTCAAAACTCAATTCCAATATTCTTATTTTTTCGAGCTACTCGTCGTAAAATCGATATACGACGAAGAATATAGAAGTTGGGTTGGTTCGAGGCCTGCTCATTATCAGAATTCCCTCGAGGATGCGCCGGAAATGAGAATGAAGTTATGATTGTCTGACTTTCGAGAAAGTCGTAACCGAGATATTACGATTTCACCAAACCAATATCATCGTCTAAAATTAGACTTCGAAAACATAGTGAGTAGGGTTCGACAAAGTTTCGATTGAGAAAGAAATTCGCGTCAAATCCCCTTGAGGCCACTTGAAAATCTGTTTACGTCAAGCTCAAAAACCTTTCAAGACTGTCGAAGTTATGACGAGCTTTCGATAAGTACAACGTCTAGCCGTTCAAACAAATGGAAGGGAATGAGATTCTAGAAGTCCAATGTAGCCGGATTAGTTAGAAAGGAAAAATTTGAATCAATCATCAAGTTCTGAGCATTACAGTCGCGTCGTAAAAATCACTGCAAATCGCTTGGTAACAAAAAATGGAAGGAGAGGTAATTGTGTCTCTCATTATGTGCAATGTTTATCCGACATCGAAATGAAATTGACGAGCAGAGCGAACGAAAGCGAGAGCATCTAAATCAATCCTCACTGTCCCTAGCCATCGCTAATCCGGCGATAGTGGACTTGCAGATTCTCATATCTTTCCCCTTCCAATTCATTGAACGACTAGTCCACTTTAGTTCTCCCTCGTTGCCCACCCTTATAAAGCTTCCCAGGATGTTCTCAGTACTCTATCGAATTATCTGTCACCCTTGTCGTAATGGTCCCATCAAAGAAACTGATGAAAAATAGCCGACTTTCATCACTAAACCCGCAGTCCTTCCTGGCTTCAATTTTGAGGCACCGAGCCAGGAATCGTTCTTCGATGATGTCTCCCTTGCGTCAGAAGAACTCCGTATTCAGTTCCGATGTCCGAGAGTGATATCAATGATATCTAAAGTGATTTCGCTCTCGGGCAGGAGGCTTCCGACTATCCCAACTACATCAAGCACTTGCATACTAACTCGCCCGTACGCCACTATCTCGACGCTGTCGTTCGCTTTCATCCGAACTGTGTTTTTTCCGCCTTCATCCTACTCTAACGGTCGTAAAAGTTCGGCTTCGAATGAAACGTAAGCTAATTTCAGGTATACTAAGAGAATTGCCCCATTTCGAACTTTCATTTTTTGCTTTGTTTTCATCTTCTTTTATCGGGCTCATCTTCCATTTCCTCCGTCAGATTCTCTCCTCTCAGAATCGGGGTAATCTCTTCCCTTCCATAAATTGGCTTCTGAAGGTGGATGATGTGGTAGTCGCCCACACAATCCATTTGTATGCTAAGAAGCAGACAGCTCACTCATCCTACGTCCTTTTCGAAAGATGCTGCGATTCTGAGGATCTGCTTAAAAAGGTAAAAGGTAAAGGTGTATCCACGTCAAGCGATTTTACGTCGTAAGACAACGCTAGGTGGGACCCACTGGTAAGGCCAGCTGTTAGACGGACTACATACCCGGCTGTCCAATGCTTTCTCGGGTAGCCTTACCTTTCGCAACCGAGGTCGCTTCCAATTTGCCGACCCCGGGGGGATAGCAAGGCTTGGTTGGCCTCGGCGGGGGATTGAACTCGGTACCCTTCGAATGGCGAGCGGCGCCTTACACCACTCGGCCATCCCGCCATGTCATGCCTGCCTCAATCTTTTTATCCTGTCAGATTACTCGACTGTCCCTTATGCTGAAAACAGCTGACAGCGATTTGCATGAGCTATCGGAGAAGTTGGTCATATTTTCGGCATCAGGTCTGCGTCATGATGCCGAAAATATGACCATTCGCATTCTTTTTTCTCAACGATGCTCTCGAGTCATTGCCCGTGTTTCCTCTTCGCAGAGAGGCTAGGGATGGATTGGCAAGTCAGTGTCTTAAAATTGCTCTCACATCGATCTGGCCTGTTAGAAACTGCGTGAAATGAAGAGACCTTTTCTTGCCGATCCATCCCTACCTCAATCGCGCAATCTCATCTAAGCTCCATAAAATGTGGCGCTAACCTTGCTCCGTATAATGTCTTTATCTTGCTCGAAAATAGGTATTGTTGATATGCAAGATATGATCGAAAAATTGGACGTGATTTATCACTTCGAGCATTTTCTCACTTTTCTCTTCTGACCTAGCCCCCCCCCCTTGCACAAAACTCATTTCGATATAAGCGATTACGAAATCTGACCAAAATCTACACTGTTGACTTTTCGTATGAGTTTTTAACTAACCATGTTCAGGTCTATTAATTTGACTGCGAAATGTGCTCATCAGAGGAAGTAATCCGAGAATTGAAAGAGGAGTTGAATGCGGCCAGAGAAATAATGAAAGAGAAGGATGAAAAGGTTTGTCCTCGAAATTTCGTGCATACGTTTACTCTTAGTTAAATATTGATCTTTTTATCCTGTCAGATTACTCGACTGTCCCTTATGCTGAAAACAGCTGACAGCGATCTGCATGAGCTAACGGAGAAGTTGTTTCAGGTTTGATCTTTGATCTTTTGTAATATCCATAACAAGAACCTCGGTTTTTAACATAAGCAACTCATATTGAATTACATAGTTGGAAGAAGCTAGAGGATTCAGGACTGATAAGTATCGCTGTATTCAAATACTTTTCAGGAGGCCTATAATATGGTGAATCAAGAGAAGGCGAAAGTTGAGCTCTCGGAAAAACTGCAGATGGAGAGCAAGATGAAGGTAAGGAATACTTTTAATACGCTCCCTGAAAATCGGTGGTACTTGAATTCTAGTTGAAGTCTTTGCTATCATGGTTATAATTAAAATTGAAGGTTTACGTTCTTCAAGCCGAAGCGGACGCCCTTAAACTGCTCGTAGCTACTACGGGAGTCGGATTCGACCAGAACCATAACAGTTCTCCCCTCCACCAGATGAAGAAAGAGAGTCGACCGCTCTTTGGGAGAATCTTCGGCTGTGAGTGGTCTTTGATCTTTCTCTGACCTTGTGGTTAGACGAAAATATACGATTATAACGGAAATTATGACAGTACTTCGCAGCCTCAAAGACCAAATCCTCATTCGATAACGCATCACCCCTTAACAAATCAAAAAGCTCTTCACTCATTTCATCAAGTGTGGAGAAGGAAGATAATGTCAGTGAAGAGAAGAGTAAAGCCGACCATATTGCAGAGGTATATAGTGCTTGGTCAATTGATCTCTATCCCAAAGAACTGGCCAGAATCATTTATATTATTGGTTAGCCTTAATGTGGGCTATTTTGTCGCATTATATTTTATATTTCCGCATTATCATTCAGATAGATCCCATTCTCTTCCGAGAGTTCTGCTCATGGATGAACAATGGGCACCCAATTAACAGCAAACCCTCGAATGAATTTCTGATGAGAATCGTACACGAGGACATCCTCCCGTGCATGAACTTCGAGAATGCGAAAGTAAGGCGGTCGACAATATTTATATTGGACAAAAGGACATTCGCAGAAGCACAAAAACATATTTTTAGTTGGCCGAAGAAATTCTAGCTGGCATTCGTGTGAATTCATTAGAGATCGAACCAATCAATGAATCGGATATGACAAAGAAGTGAGTTGCTTGATCTGAGATTCTCCTTGACTTTCCTTACCCATACGAAAATCGCTTTATTCCCTTGCAGGACGTGTATTCTTAGCAATGAGTATCGACTATGTCCGTATCAATTGAGAACCTCCGAGTCAGCCGTTTGGATAACGATATCTCTACTGGTGCGGAATCGGGTATGATTCGAAACAGATTTAATCTAACGCGACGTTAAAACTGAATATTCAATATCAGAGAACGCTTGGAAATATTACATGAATCCAATGATCACTTCAAAAGATGCAAGGATCAAAGATCAAAGATCAATTCAGATCGCTGCAGTCTGTGATTTCTTCACGTATCTTCGCTATCTTTCGCTTGGAATTATCAAGGGAGACCTAAAGGACTGCTACTACGAGATTATCACCCTTAGGAAAAATATGGCATTGGCCAGACTTGGACTGGACTTCGTACCAAGATCTACCCAACGAGGATCCGTCTCCGACTAATTCCGAAAATATTAGTGATGATAATTCGAGAAGCCTTTAAGCCTATAATTATATCGCGCTGACAGTATGTGAATTGAGGAGAGACGCGTGGCCTGATTTGAGAACACTTGCATTCTCCTTTAGCTATAGGTTGATCGCTTGGCCTTGAACGAAACTCTAATCTCATTGCTCTTACACAAGTTTGCGTTACTTTCTCCTGCCTTACAGCCAAGCTTTGAAAAAAGAAATTGAACCATTTCAATACGGATAGCTTACTTTGCATACCACATTGCCTTTGGAATGAATAACTGTTGTGAGTTGAGAAGCCAGAATGTAAAACTCTATTTATTCCTAGTGTTCTCTCGTCTCTATAGAGCCGGCGATAGAGTACAAGAAATGAAGAAACAGCCTGCTCATGCTGACAGTCCAATTTTTTTCTGAGATTCTTGCCTTGCTATAGACTGATCCCTTATGGATTCTCGGTGTAAATGCAAGATTTCTCCCTTTCGATGAGTTGAGAAAACACTTGAAAATAAGTGAAGAGAGGAGTAGAAACATTAAGTTGGATGCCTTCCATTCCAATTAGCGTAGCATACTCACCTCTCCCTCATCCACACTCGTATTAAAATTGCGTATTAAAATTGGTTTCTTTTGTCAGTATTTACAGAAGGAATTCAATGGAATTCAATACAATCGAGGAAAGAGAGTAGCTAAGAAACTTCTAGTAGAGAATACTGAGCTTCAGATAGATCTTCTCACTCTATATGGAGAAATTAAAGAAGTACTGGATATGGTAGTTAATGCTTGAAACAGTTGTTCAAATCAACATTACTTCATTGAAATTTTGTTCTTTGATTATTGTGTAATAATTTTATCTGTTCGACTTAAATGTCAATAAATAATTATTCGGATGGCCAAGGCGGGATGGCCGAGTGGTGTAAGGCGCCAGCGCTCATTCGAAGGGTACCGAGTTCAATCCCCCGCCGAGGCAGACCAAGCCTTGCTATCCCCCAGGGGTCGGCAAATTGGTAGTAACCTTGGTTACGAAAGTTACACGTGCCCTAGAAGTCTGGCCAGCAAGGGATCACGCAGGCCTCGCCGTACCGGGCCTTACCTGTGTACCCCACCAGGCGTGGTTGTCTCAAGACAACTGCAAAATCGCCTTGATTGTGGAAGCAACTTTAACTTTAACTTTGACTTTTAAATAATTATTCGAAAATAATAAATAAAGAACATGATTTAATCTCGGCTACATGACAAATGCATTCCTATAACATTTATTGACAGCAATTATTTTATCTTTTTATAAATTTATTTATACTGACATCAAGGCAATGGATCGGAACGAGGAAACATCTTTTTGGAGGCGATTGAGATCAGTGATGGCAATAATACTAATTATTTCTTAAATATGGGTAGAGACCGCAACGGGATAGACGGAATCAATCGCGAGGGCATGTTTTAGTGTCCATTCTATCCCTCTTGGTCTGAATAAGATCATACTTTTTGCCGTTTATCGATATCTCATCTTTGAACCGAGTTATGGGATAAAACCTTGCGTTTAGAGCATAACAGAAAAGCCGCCGAAAACGGGACCAGACAAAAGTGGGCGGAGCCTATTTACAGCTCATTACCATATTCGAGAGCTATAGCTCCGCCAAGTCGTGAGAGACAATTCTCAAGAGAAATTTGGGCAGCAAGAGGCATGGTGTGTGCTATTCACGACAGGTTAGAAAGAGCGGGGAGAGGGAGGGAGAGGCAAGGGAAGAGGGTAAGGAAATGCGCGCGTTCGTACCGGAATCTTTGAAAAAGTTGTGCAAATCGGGGAAACTTCCGATTCGTGTGATTTCTTCTCTAAAAATCTTCAAAAAATCGAAATAACAATCCATTCAATGCGCACTGTGATCCGTACACGGGAAAGCCTCTAAACACCTATCTCGAGCTCTTTATTCGGGATTTTAACCCATTTTGACAAATCCGATCATAGTGCGCATTGGACCACTTAAAGAGGAAGCTGAGACCTATCCAACACAATTTTGATCGACCGAATCGGTTGAATATTCGAATTGCACACTCTCGATCCCACTTTTCGTCGATTCCCTATCCCTCACAAGTGGGCGGGGCTTGCGGTCTCTAAATATGGGGTGCAGCTCAAACCAACGTGGCGTAGGTTCGTGAATTATCGACACTGAGAACAATAGTTTCTTCATTAACGGCAACAGCAGTAGCTGAAAAGGACTGAAATGGCGTGAAAATGGTAGGTAACGTGATACCGAACTTGGGAACCTAAACCGACCTTTTGTGCCCTCGTGCATCTCCTCAGGCTGCTTCTCTTCATAATCTGCACACATACACACCTGTAGAGGGTTTTTTTCTTTTTTCTTTCTGCAATTTTTTTTGAGTATAAGTATCTTACAGAGAAGAAGATGATCATCATGAAAGCAAGCATAAATAGGCAAAGAAGGAAAGCATCCATTACGTAATGGCGGGCTATATGTATCCTTCAATGAGAAGTTCGATTATCTTGCTGACGGAATCAATCACGCATGAGTCACCTGCAATTCCCTCACGAGTATACAGAAGCTGATTGTCAATGACAAGAATACGCTCATTCATATTGATCAGATCTTTCAGATACAAATTGAGGGGCGTAATGGCATAAAATGTACGGCTTTCCGACAACAAAAATGGGCGCCCAAGCAGACGAACTGAATCTTTCATGGGATTTTTGTATCAAAATTGGGGGAGGGCATGCTAGGCAGTGTTCTTACTGTCTCTAAAAATAACGTAAATCGAATATACGTAAGCTAGCAAGAAAAGAAGTGTGGCTCGAAACTAATAAGCAACAGTGGGTCGCTATTTACATACCTCGGCAAGGTAGACATTCCCCGTATAGAAACACTTGAGAGTATCACATGAATGGAGTATAAGTCGCTAATTGCCGTCTGAATCCTAGCTAATTATCCCCTCGCAACATCATTCACGCGTATATCAGAAAATAATTTTGGGATAAATTAAGGGACACTGGACTTGAAATGACTAATGACCTTGACTTGAAAACCAACTGATCATCGATGATCACTACTAACTCACCTGATCCAAGAGAGCCCCCCTACGTTTCTCCGCCTTATTACTGCCGCTTTTTGGTCTATTTGCACTTCGGGCGTAGACATACTATCGTTATTATCTTCATGGGCTAAGGGGAAGGGTTAGCTTGATGGCTTCGTTGTTTTTCGTGCATACAAAGAAGAAATTTTGAACGAGTCGTGATGAATCCGTCCTACCCTAGAAGTTTTGTGGGGAGATTTTTCTCACTACCTCAAGATCATTCGAGCAGAAATGTCAAAATGGCCAGCCCGAAGAAATGGCCAGCCCGAGATACGGAGATTTACAGCATCTTAATTTGGCTTCGGTCTTGTTTTTGTTAGCTCCGAAGTAGGAGGCAATATGGAAACTAGTCTGAAAAATAATAGCAGTTTATTTACACATGTAATAAAAACTCTGCACCACTTTCTACTTTTCCGTCTGCTTCATTTATCCGCTAAGTATTCCGACGACGTTTGCATGACAGCTGAAACGTTTCCTGTTGTCATGGCGGCTTGCAGGTGAATCGCAACTCGAATTTCAAACAAACTTCTTTCGCCGACAAGTTTGAGTGCTGACTATTATCGTAAGGTTCAAATGCCCAACAGTTGCTCTCTTTTTGCCTAATTCATCTGTTCGAGGGTTTCACGTTGTTCCTTTTTCCTCATGGTGACCCGAGCACTCTGCCACCATATAGTCAACCAAATTATGGAAGAAATTTTATTTTCTCCATTATTGGTGAATGTGTAGATGCGAAAATACAACAGAATAGTTTGCCACTGGTCAATCTTCTTGTTGGATGATTGCATGAAATGTCCTCTTACGGTCAGACATCTAGTAGCAGTGATGACAAGTCAGCGCGCTCCTCGGATTGCGATTAGCATTTTTTCTTCTCTTGAATATCTGACCCACGATAGACCATTTCAAATGAGGGAGGCACTATACGAATTGTCATCGCTAATGCGCTGTAGTCGCATCTGAAGCTTTGGCTTGAGTGAAATCGGAATTGACAGTAAGCGAAGCTCGAGAGAGCAGTTAGAAGAGGGATGGTGGAGATCTTCTATGCACAGAGTGTACTATCACGATGCGCACTCTTCTCTCTGTCATAGGTCGGTTGATAACTAGATAAAACTTTTTTTTTAATTATCAAGGCCTGACGAAATTGCTTACATTTCGCATTTCTAAATGCACGATAGTTTACTCTCTAGGTCACCCCTCCCATAGCGTTAGCGCTTTGACTTTTCGAGATGTCTGCCCCTGTTTTTACAATTATTTCTCGTATCTATGAATAACCCATTTATAATATATTTTTCGTTAAATTAGCATAAATATTGTTATTATTAATTTCAGAAATGGAAATCTTTGCTGGTCTCTACGTCACTCTCGTCTTCATCGTTGTGTGCATTCTCATGGCGGTTATTTTCATTTTTAATATTTATTTTTATTTCTAAAATAAAAAAATTCATTTATTATTATTTCTAAAAATCTTCAATTATTTTTTACATGATTATTTCCGTCGAAATTGAAAACAAGTGATGGGAATTAGGGAACAAAAGTTAGCGCATTTTCAAAAAAAACTTTAAAATGTCTTCTGTTGGTTTTCTGGTCTTTTGATGTTTTCATCAACTAGTTTCACCGTAAAGCCGTCTCGACCTCTAGCCTCGAAAACACCTGCGTGCCCCAAGCGCGTGACAGGACACAGTCCTCAAAAATTACGGTAAAGACGCATATCGTGTAATTATGTTCCTTTTCTGACCTTTGAAGAACGAAAGAGGAGGCGGAGATAGGAAGAGGTCGGGAGGAGGCGAGTGACCTGTCTGCTCCCCCCCCCCTTTCTCTCTCTCTAACAATAAGACAATCGATCGTTTGCTGAGCATTTCGAGCGCGAGATAGTTTAATTTGAATTTTTTATCCGAGTGATATTGAAAGGATGCTAGATAGTATGCAAACCTTTTATGATACAAATATTCCTAAGAATATGTTTGACAATATTTATATTCAACTGATTGTTTCACCTCGAAGCTCTTTCGACTTCTTATCACCTGTATCAAAGTACAAAGCACGCAATGGTGAAACAAATCAATCTATCTATCTGAATCATGATAGGGTGTTGGATAGCACTCTAATCCGTTCTGGAGACAAAATCCTCCAGTTTATGGATAACGTGCACTCTTTGGCAATATGCAATCACTCGTTATTTTCAAGTTAAAATCTGCTGATGAGATGGTTTCTTCTATCTCAAGTGAGAAGATCCTCCAATGATCTCCGAATGTGGATACGTTGATTAATCTCAAAGTCGGCTCGGTTTCTGGCCTGAAAATCACCTGCCCCTAGCACAAGCCTGGCGCGAAACAAAACGGGCCAAACGAGCAAAACAGAAAAACTAGCAACCAGAGCTCACTGATTGAAAGTCAAGAAATGTACCCGTCAGTAAAATGTTACAAGAGAAACGCGACTGAAATGTACAAAGGATCCCGCTCACAAATAAAAAGAAAATAACGGCGTTTCGCAAACATTGTTCCTGGAAACATTTTAAAATTAAATCGCACCGTTAAATTTGAGATCTGCTACAATTGGCGTCGATTCGTGCAGGAATTTGAAGAGGTCTACCCTGATGAAGATGTCGAGGCCCAGGATGAAGGTAACCTTAAAATCGACAGAAATCGACAAAGCATGCGAAAAATAATACATCGTTCTCGATTCCGAGTTATTAAAATACATTTCGAGATAATTGTAAATAATTCCAGAGGAAACGCCACTCCAGGACGGCCCTCGTCTGTACCGCACAGACAAGGAAATCATTCAGCTTCTCAAGGATAACATGCTGGCGTGAAATCTCCTTCAATCTTCTATTCTTCTTATTTTCCTCGCGTTTATGATTGACGATAACTTTACAAACTCAGCTATTCCTTTCTTTATGTTAATCCCACCACGTTTTTAAATCAGGCCAGTACAATAAATATTGTATGTACTAATCTGTCCCGTACATAAATAAATGCATTCAAGAAATTTCATTCAGAATTTCAAGTAAAGATCGGAATTATCGTCATCACCACTATTATTGCATTTGCATTTGTAGTCTGAAAACCAGTGACACCTTTCTCTTTTTGAGTGTTATTTGGCGCTGTGTGACTTTTTAATGTTCCTCAAGATGCCCCCGCAAGAATTCAGTTATTTCGATATTCCGGTAAAAGGCTGGCAGTGTCTAGTCCGATTAGTGGAATACTCGGGTTGAAAATACTGTTAGGTATTACTGAAACCTCTCTCCGGCCACTTTCTTACTTCCACGCTCCTTGAGTGCTTTACTAGTCTCAATCGAATGGCGAACCTGAAACAGCACTGCGTTGATATCCAGAATCTCACCATTACCATAGCTAGTCAGAATTTTTTTAATTTGTCACCGGTTCACTAGTCATTTTTCATTTTTTTAGGTACGCATTCATTTCCAATCATTCATCTCATTATTGCAGTAGTCACCGCTCTTTACTCGCAATCACAATTGCAGGCCCATAATGCAGTGGTTTGGCTCTCTTCTACTGGCTATAATCGCAATCATGATTATGGTATGCATGGTGGTAAGCTCAACAGTTTATAGATTCGTATCTGTTTACGGTATTGGTTATGGAATTCCCACGTATTTCTTTATGATCAGAATATTTCACTTCAGTCGTGCTGCAATTGGCCATATCTCATCGAGGCATTGGATCGATTCCATTCAACAATACGGCATGGCGAGGTAGCTCGTGAAGGTAACAATTGAAAATGAAAGCATTCTTTCACACTTATCATACAATCTCATACCTTTTGCACGTCAGAAATTAAAATGTGCTAATTTTTATAGCAAATAATTTAATTTTGGAAACTCTCCAGATGTGCCTCTGCAGCCAATTCATCCAACTTCCTCAACATCAAAGAAGAGTAATCTACTGAAGCAGAACACTAATCCCGTCTAATTCTCAATCGCTATTCGATTTCACCAATTATTATTTATTTCCGGTTCAATGTGAGTAAATAACACTTGGAAGACAAGTTAATTAGAAATTAAAGTGATTAAGACACGCATCTCAACATGGTAAATTCATCTTTTTGGGTTTAGATAGTGTTTTTAGCCTTTATCTGCCTCTCTGGATAAAATATAGAGAATTATAATATAGTTTTATATTCCCTTTCTTACTAACTATCGCGGAATAACTTCTCTTGTACATGTAGAGACCGCAACGTGATTGACCGAATCTATTGCTAGGTCGTGTTTTGGTGCCCAATGTACCCCTCTTGGTCTGAATAAGATCATACTTTTTACCGTTTGTCAATATTATATCTCTGAGCCGAGTTATGGGCCAAAAACCATGCGAAATGGGCACAACAGAGAAGTGCCAGAAACCAGCACTAGGCAAAAGAGGGCGGAGTCTCTTCCGAGCTTATTCCCAAAGTTCAACGGTCATAGCTCCATTGAGTCGTGAGAGACAATTCTTGACGGAAATCGCCCCTTACCCAGGCTGCGCGCGTGCTATTCACGACGGGTTAGAGAACAGCGATAGGAAGGGGTGTGAGGGGGCGGAGTTTCGCGCAGCTTTGCATAAGGGACGCGAGATGGAGAAGGGAAGAGACGAAATTTGAATGCGCGCTTGCGGTAAACACCGTAGGTTTGGCTAGCGTTACTCGCGTACAGCCGATATTTCATTTGCAATTGGCAATTCGGGGAAACCATTTTTTGTTGTTATTTTTACTTAGAATTATCTTTTTAAATAAAATGAACAAGTCACGAACCCGGCGCTTTGATACGACCATCACAAGTGCCTAAATAACACTACTCGACCCCTTTGATCTCGTTTTTGACCGACTTACAATGATCCGATCATAGCGCCGGTTGGGTCATTTAAAGAGGATGTCACGGCCTATCTAACGCAATTTTGATCGAGTAAATTGATTGAGTATTCGCTTTGCCAACTCTCGGCGCAGGTTTTGCCCCCTTCCCTGTCCCTCCCAAGTGGGCGGAGCTTGCGGTCTCTATGTACATGAACATATTTGCGGAAATTATTTGCTCACACAATGCTGGGAGAATTTGCGGAAAAGTATCTGATGTCACACACCGGAGACAAAATTCATATCCGAGAGAATGAGTGATATGACTAGCTCAGTTTCATCTCAGATCATGCTGATCGTATTATCAAACCCTTTGATCATTTGACCATTTTACGTGCTTTTCTCGTTTCTGACGGGGCTCTTCGCAAAATGACGTTAATGGAAGGTAATACATCCCTTTTTCGGCACGTTTGATCCTTCGATCTCGAAATGTTTCGATTGTGTTATCTTTTAGGATGACCTCTTGCCGATTTCCAAGCCCTTGTCGTCCACTTTGGCTCTTTTCTTCTCAAATTTCCGTATTTTAGGGCTATTCGGAGAGAGATTCGGAGATGTCCAAGATGTCTACTGAATTTCCGAAAGGAATCATAATTGACAAAGAGCCTTGGCCGCCAATCTTTACTGCTGAGAATGTCAGGTTAGCTTATTTTCAACATATTGAAAGATTTGAATGATATAGATAGTACCAGTCAGATGTAGCGTTTCAGATCAGTGAAGACTATGGTCCCACGCTCCAATGACATATTTATCTGCAATTATCCAAAGTGCGGAACCACCTGGGTTCAACACATCGTGCATCAGCTGATGGGTGCGATCTAGAAAAGACAATTAGTAGTATATGTATGTGCCTCTGATCAATCGATAATTGAAGAGACTGTCAGACGGTTAGAGACAGATGAGGGCCCGCCCCGAGGCGTGTGTGGTCTCTCTTCATCCTCCCCCTCTCTCGCCACCTGTCCCCTCCCTCTCCCCTGCCCTGACCGGAGACCCTCTCGATTTACACAGTCTCTCACCTCCTGACCTTTGTCCCTCTCAGTTTGCGTTGTCTCTCGTCAGTGGGTCTCAACGCCTCTCTCTAAGCTCAATCGATAGCGAGTACCGGACGGTTATGGACAGCTGATCGGTCCGAGTGGGGTCACCCCTGTGGGGTCACCCCTGTGGTGTCTCTCTCGCTCCTCCGCCTCTCTCCCCTATTGATTGATCAGTCTC
This sequence comes from Pristionchus arcanus, assembly GCA_900490705.1. Taxonomy (NCBI): domain Eukaryota; kingdom Metazoa; phylum Nematoda; class Chromadorea; order Rhabditida; family Neodiplogasteridae; genus Pristionchus; species Pristionchus arcanus. The sequence continues at coordinate 26,083 of LS487164.1, read as the reverse complement.
TAGCTCTCCCTGCCTCTGACCAACTTCGGTCTCTTCTACACCGTTCCTGACAGTTCTTGGGTACAAGTGTACCCGGGGCGTTGTGTCAGCGGTGCGTTCTACCGTACAAATGGGTCTTCAGGAGGAATTTCTCGGGCATTTCACACAAGGAAAAAAGAAGCGAGCCCCTTCCCTACCCTCCCTAGGGGGGCCCTAAACCTAGGAGGGGGGTAATTTTCCCCTTCCCTTTTCCCTCACCCTTTTTCTTTTCTTTTCATTTTTTATCATTGCTTTGGTACATATAATAATAAGCAAATTTCTATACACTGAAATCGTAGGTTACTATTTCAATTCTAAACTTGTCACTGAAAGCAATTGGCTTGGCGCTCTGTATGAGCGTGGTAAAAACATTTGAAATTATTTCACCTTCACGACCGGTGTGATCGTTGTAGTTAACAAAGACATTTCCATCTCTAAAGGGAATCAGAGGATGTGATATAGCCAAGGAGTATCGTACGCCAGGAGGAAGGTCAGCACACATGAGGTTAATGAATTGCTGTAGAGATTCAGCAAACTGTTCGTTGTCAGGTTCGTAGGGGTCAGGAATCATTCTAAAACCATTGACTTCCATCCTTGCTCCTCTTCTACTGGTCTCATACGTAGCGATAGAGTCAATGGTGTAGAGGTCTGAAAGAGTCTGATTGAGACAAGCACATACCACCACTTCTTTACCTGATTCCATAATGATCGTTCACGTGGCACACCCGCTGGTTTGTAGCCATAAACACGACCAGACGGAACAGCTGGAGGCGAAGCGATTCAAAGAGATACACTCTTCCAAGCTTGCGCGCTACTCTAATGACACGCCCATCGGCTAGTGTCTCTTGTGTTATGTTCACGCTGCCTTCTCGTGTTCACGCTGTTTCCTTTACAGATTTCAAATATGCCCCGTCTGCTGTTTGATGATCCATTTCCCTCTACTATCTCCTTCTTCCACTCGGGAGAAACTGTTAGCGAATCGCGCGAGATTCGTACGGTCGAGGGGCAGGGCAAAAAGGTATGGTTCTGAAGTGTTTTTCACAAGTGTTCAGTTATATTTCAGACTTACAAGGAGGTAGTCACCTACTATAACATCAATATTGACCTTCCTCTAGGTAACCTAAATAATGATCAAATCGAACGAGCAGCTAAATCAGTAATGAATATTATTCGCACACTGTCTGATGAGTTTGGCAATCGTGCCAAGTTCACTTACAAAGTTACTCTGATCACAATTAACGAGATGATTGTTCATAGTACCGCACACTCTGACCTCAACAGCCACAATTCCACTCTCACAGATGAACTCATTGCTCGTCCAATGCTGTTCACAGATAGACAGGCTATTTACCTAGAGTTCAGCGCACGCAAAGTAAAATAAGGTTTCATCGATTGTATGGTGTTGTTCATACTTGTGATAAATTGTTGTAAAAACAACTTTATGTTCATTTAGCATGGATTCAATCACGCTGAGTGGTATCCTTTCTCGTGATCCGTTCACCAAACATACCTTTCTAGGATGTTTTGCCAGTGACCAACTTCCTGTTATTACAAACAATAGCAAACCGTGCTGTTTCATTGTTAATACTGATAGAAGCAGCCAGCCGGGTTCACACTGGTTTGGCGTATTTGTACGCAGGGCTAATGTATATGTTTTTGACAGTTTTGGCACTGTGCCAAAGGTGATTAGGAAGTGGTGCCGTGCACTTTCACGACCAGTTCATTTCAACGCAATTCCACATCAATCAATGGATGAAGTCACGTGTGGAGGGTACGCAGTCTATGCACTATGTGAACTGGGACGCGGAAGACGTTTCAGTTCAATTGTCAGGCACTTTCT
>LS487164.1:0-14661 GCA_900490705.1 Pristionchus arcanus | reverse complement strand
TTTTCTTGGAGACTAGGTAACATATCGGCATATAGCAATTAAAGTTTCTCGAACATGACTTTTCATTTCACTTTTGGACCATGAATCCGGGTTCATGGTGTTGGACCACTTTCGAGGCATGAACCCCGGGTCATGGTCCGAAAAAATGATGGTGGCGGATTTGATTCCAATGGTGATAAATATTCGTAATATGATGTTTTCATACCGTATGAGTATTTTCCGTTGGATATTTCATTAATTCCAAGAAGTTAGGTGGCCAAATTAGGGGAAAATCACGTATACCGTAACCTTTGAGTGCAAAAAAGAGCCAATATAGGTATTTTAAAAATTCTGAAAAAATTAACGTATATGTAACTTTTTACGAGGAATCCGAAAATCGCACTTAAAAATCCGCCGTTCTGAATTTTTTTTCAGGAACAAAAATCTTTGCTCGAAAAGTTGGATAACTTTTTTCCCAGGGTAGATAGCCTTTCACTTTTTTCTGTGAAAAGTTTCTATTTTTATTATCTTAAAGATTTTATACTTTGTTGGATGATTCAATGCCCCACAAAGAAATTTGCTTGGCACCCTCGTCACAATGAAGTCAACTGTAGGAATTTTAGTTTTTGAGATACGACTTTTTAAGGTCGATTTTCGAGTTCTACGTGAAAAATTACCCATAGGGCATTTTTTTCAGAATATTCTATTTTTTACTGTACGGTTATGGGGTGAAATCGCTTAGTTCTCTCAGATAGTGTCTCATATTGCGATGCAATTGCATCACCACGAATTCAGAAGGTTATTTATGTAAAAAATATTCAATTATTAGCTGTATTTTGAGACACATTTTCGCAATGAGAATATACCAAAAGGAGGAGGAGCTAAATATATATTTGTCGTCAGAAATCCAAAAGACGCCCTTACAAAGTTGAATACTTTTCATTATTTTAAAGCTATTTTCAGCTATTTCCATCATCACCATAACTTCAAGTGTTATGAATATGAAACGGGTTCTATCGACAAATTCTTTGAGCTTTTCATGAACGGGGAGGTAAATTCTTTGAGACAGTATATATTATGAGGCCGATTTCGTCCATTGCCGGTTTCCCAACAACATTTTCCGGTCCCATCAAGGTTTTCGATCTTATGTTCAGCTCGGCCATGGAGACTACTTTGATCATTTGGCATCATGGCTTGAAGGAATGGAGAGGAAAGAAGAGAATATCCTCTTTCTTAAGGTATGCTCTTAAGGTATGCTTAAGGTAGCGCTTTCTTAAGGTATCTTTTTAGTATGAGGATATGATGTCCGATCTTCGTTCAACTATTGTTCGAATTGGTAGCTTTCTTGAAGGAAATGCTGCATGGAAGGTCGTTGAAAAATCTTCGCTTTCTGCTATGAAACTGGATCAGAGCTGCTGGTTTCCGATTTTTTAGTTGGTTGATTTTCTTTAAAGTTTTGAAATCAGTTCATTCCGCTTCTTTTCCGCAAAATTCATTTTCAGTCATCGCGGCAATTTCATTCGGAAGGGAGGCTCGAGAAACTGCTAAGCAAAGAACAGTCAGAAATCATCGACCAGGTTATATCTATTCACATTTTTATGCAATTCTTATAACCATTTATAGCGCTTCAACCAAAAATTCGGTGAAACTGTGGCAGCCGAATGTTGGAGCTCGGAAATGGCCTGGGACGTGAGCCTATTGTTAAAAAAAACGAGAAATAGATATTTGTTAAGGATGATGAAATCTCATCTTCGTCACTCCGCTCCAGTAACGTCGATCAAGACGAGTCAATGGCCCTTTCAACCAATAAAATCAACTAAGACTACTTGGCTAAAAAGATACATCTCCATCAAATATGATAAAAACGTTCTTCGTTTTTGGATCTATTCGAGACAAGAATTTTCGAGTTTGAGATTTACAAGTTTGACACAAGTCTAAGCTAATGTTTCAAATGCATAGAGTCCGGCACGGAATTCAATACATGAAAAAAAGAAATCCCGTGATGGGCAATAATTGGCCGGTTGAAGTGTAAAATAAAGCATACACGGTCATTATATTTCTGAAAATTAGGCTACTTTTTAAAAAAAATTTGGATCCATTATATTTTTATTTTTGTGGCCGTCATTGAGACACTTTAGACTCGGAATGATTTTTATTTGCGGACTTCTGTACTTTATCTCCTTGGTTGCACTTTTCTACTCGTCAACCAATTCTTCTTCAAAGATAAATCACTGCCATTTTTTCGGAATCGTCACACAGAGCTGACAGATACACAACACCGGCGATTACGCTAGGATGGGATGAAAAAGAAAGAGAATGAGGATAGAATGATTGCAAAAAAGACCATTTTTTCTAGATTGTTCAATGTTCAGTGTCTGTTGATTGTTCGATTTTTAGGGTTATTCGCGACCACTCCCTTCTCCACCATTCTCCTATGTCAATTTCGCTCTGTCGAGGCTAATGGGCGAGATATTTCGAACAATTCCTAGCAAATATTCGCATCTCCCCTTCTTCTCTTTCCTCTCTTGTTGGATGCTCGGGGGCATTGTGAGAAGGAAAGCGGCGAGGACGAATTTCTAAATTATACGGCAGATATGGGATTCACGTACATGATAGATTATCTGCCATTTTAACCTTCATCGGAAGCGATCCATTTAGCACGCCGATTCCGTATATTCGGTGTGGGATGGCGTATGACGTATTTAAAATGACATATGACGTCAGATAGTTGACGTCTTTGATTCAATTATTTCCGAATATGCCATCTAATTTGCATAGAGAAATGAGGAAAAGCAATCACCTTGTAAGAAATAAGCAAAACTGAAATTGTTGAGCCATCTAAGATTGCTTTATTTCATTTGGTTAATGAATAAACGTCGTTGCGACCTATATATTTGATAATTGCAATGAGGATTTACTATTTCGCATCCTCCTCAGATATTGATCTCCGCAATGGTTACTAAGGAGAAAAAAGAAGGCCAATCCTCTGTCCCGATACCCCTCAAAATGACCATCTTGAAAGAAGAACGACCTTCTGATTCCCAATCAAGATCAGCGCGACTTTGCGACTACTGATACATTCTGTATTCTGTAATGGTGTCTAACACATATGTTTATCGCAATGGGAACGTGAAACGTGATGGATTAAGCGTTCTTGTTCTTCTGAAGGCATACAGTGATGTAATCGAGAAGGGGAGAAGAGGGGCTGTTGGCTCTGATCTCTTCCTTGGTGGTGCAGTTCTGTAATGAATACTGATATTGGAAATATCTTAATCTATCAACGGCTCCCTTTATTTACATCGCTTCAACTGTGACGAGTCTTCTAATAAAGTATAACAATTTTTTAAAATCAACAAACCTGCACCCACATTCCTTCTTTCTCGCTGAATGTGTACCCGCACTGAAATGATAAATGTAATAGTATCCTCTATCCTCTCCTCATCAATAAATTTCAAGGAAAAATCACAACTTCCTATCACAATACGCACTACCCGCAACATAGACTAGCCGTTCCACATATCCCATTAACACGGATCTTTCTACCCCCACCCCAAATACAGGAGCGAGCTTATCACCACCCTCCCTCCCCCATCTCCAGTTATATATGTTACCATGTCTTATGCCATAAGTCAAATTAAATTATGAAGATTACCCTCACCTCACGACGAATGGGAGTGCTTGTGCATACAGTAGTCATAGGAGGGCGTCTGGGGATGAGTGGAAGACGGGGAAGACTGAAGATGTCACCGTTCACAGCGACTGAAAAGAAACAATAAATATTTAACACAGAACTATGTCCACAGTAAAGACTAGGGTTGCCCATTCGGTATATCGGGATTTCCGATCACTTTCGCACCAAACGGTTCGAAACGAGTAAAACGTGCGCGAGTGAAAGCGTTTCCGACAGTACCGGGAACCCAATGTACAAACATAGTATGAGTATACATGTATGCTAGTACCTGCCATGAGGCCGATGAATGCCAGAGTGTAGAGCAAATTCATTGCGAGCAGTCCAGAGGAGCAGTACGGAGGAGAATGAGCAAGGAATTGACTCCTCCCTTTTGGCTTCCAAACCCCGAACGGCCCGCCCTTTTTCAATTTATGCGGCCGCTCTCTCTTTCTCTTTTTCTGTGATTATGGCGCAATCGTGCGTTATGAAACTGGCACTGTTAGTATTTGTGCATCAATTGTGTGGTTCAGTGAAGCGAGAATGAGTGAAAGAATTATGCTTGGTTGAAGCGATGGAATGTATACCAATGTTGATTGAAGAATTCAGCCCTGTGTAAGGGATACATGGGCCCGGTTTATCATAGCGCGATGTTAGATGATACGATCCATATGGGGGCTAGCTCAGTGGTTAGAGCACCCGTCACGTGAACGGAAAGTTCGATTCTCTCAACTGGTCTTATGTGCTCCTTCGACATACAACACCTATCTTTCGTTCCAGAATGATCAGACAGAGAGTGGAAGATGGATGGAAGGTTAAGCAAACAAGAGGAAACGTAAAAATGATGAGATAGTACCGATTGTGCGTATGTTGGGTGTAACGAATAAACTGGAAAAGCGAAGGTATTCGAAGTTCATTCCATTCCAGCCATTCTCCCACATCCTGACCGGTGAGGAAATAAGCGAAATGAAATGCCGATTAAATGTTTAGCAAAGAGGCTCTATTCACAGCGATCAACATTTGTATTTTCTAGAAGTAGCGCAGTGATCAACTGTCTGTTTGTTTGTCTGTAACTTTGTAAGCCTGCCAGTACAATAAAGTATTTATCAAATTAGAATTCCATCGAAATCGGTCTTCAGGTACTATTGGGAAGTGCTTCTACACTGTTCACTGTAAGCTTGAATATGTCGGAGGAAATACTGCAGCGAACCTGAACGAGAGATTTCCAATATTTTAAACTACTGTTGACTAGTTTTCCGACACGTTAATGTTAGATTGTATGGAATTCGAGATGAGTTACTAGCCCAATTGTATTTTTAAAAATCTCATGAAAACTCGATATTCCACTATATGCGTGCCCGATTCCATGCAAAATGTTTTCGAAGTGAAAGATGAACTTCAGAATTGTTCACTCTGCTTTGGTTAACCATGATCGCTCAGCCTAAAGCCTGGGATGGGTCTGCAGAGAACATGATGTCCTGATGTACCTTTCACAAATATGAGAGAAGTCGTTGAAACGCTACCATAAATGCGAGGACTTATAAAGCAAAATTTGCAAAAATTAGTTTTGAATAATTTCAGCCGTCTAGAAACTAAGTGAACGGAAGAGTCTGGTGTTTGGGATGGATGCGAAAGAATAATAGCAATAAAGGTCGAAACGATATTTATTCGGAAACTACATTAACCTAATCATTCTTGGATGGCTCGACAACTTAATAGATGGCTCAATTCTCATAAGGTGATTGCTTTTCCTCATTTCACTATGCAAATTAAGCGGTATATTTGGAAGTAATTGAACCAAAGACGTCAACTATATGTCGCCATATGTCATTTTCAATGCGTCATAAGCCATCCCACAACGAAAATCCGAAATCGACGTGCTATTTTTTTTTGTATGGATCAGTTCGATTAAGGTTTAAATGGCCGACAATCTTTCATGTACGCGAATCAAATGTCTGCCTTACAATTGGAAAAAGAAAAAGAATGTAATGTGGTCTGAGAGACGCTCGAACTTTTCCCATGAATTGGTGGAGTCTCTTCTTGAATGGACTCCGCAAGGAAAAATAAATCGCGGGAGGCCACCGAAATGATGGAGATACGACTTCGTCAATGCCGCCAGTCCTCAATTTCTTCAGCTCGCACGAGACAACTCAGACTCAGAGGAGAAATCTAATGGCAACCATCCCATCAATATCCACCTGATAAAATTGTTTATATTTCAAATGTCAACTTACACTATTGCTTCTTCATATCATCGATTTTTGCCCGCTAAAGATACTCGATTATAGTCAATCTTTGTTGGCTTCAAACTAGGGGTATTGGGGTGAAATTATCAACAAATGAAAGACAGGATTTAAAATTATTCTCAGCAACTCATTTTTTTCTAAATCTCGACATATTTACACGGTGTGGAGCGAAAGTCGGTCGACTGCTTTGAACACGAGTTCAACTGCTGTCGCTGTCTGGGAGTGCAAATGACGTAGTTACATCTTCGAACATTTTTTCGGGAGACACAGAATTCTTCCTCACTCTGATGTATCATCGGTATATTGAGTAAAAAGGGGCAGAGCTTTTCTTTCGGATAACGATAAATGGAACTCGTTGCATTTACATAATCCTCTTTCATGTGGCTATCAGTTCGTTTCAGCAGCCAGTGTTGATGATTCGCCTTTCCGTTCTCTTCCTATTCAGTATAGTTGTTGCCACCACTGTAGCAGATGATGAAGAACCCGCGGCTGTTTTTGTTGTGAGTTTCGAAATTGAGTTTTCCAAGTAATTTCATAAATTCGGTCAGTTCCTTCGAAGTGCAAGTATGGAACTGCCATTGCAGCATTTGAGCGATCAATCAAAAAGAATTTTCTTTCGAGGACGAGATCAGCTTTCCGAGGTATGAGGTAATGATCATTCGGCTGCGAAAAATTAAAAAAATGTTGTAATTTTTTTTCTTAAATTTCCGATGTCCCATCCGAGGTTGCACTAATATTTTTCATTACTTCCAGGAAGCTGCAATAGTTGCATTCCTCCAAGGGCGAGAGTTCCATAGAAAATATCCAAAACGGGGCATAATTGACTCGCGATATAATCCAAAACAGGTGGGATCAATTCAATTCAATTCAATGTTTATTCCGTTACGGTCATAATATCACGAGAAAACGACATATTGGGTGAGCGAAGAAACGGAGGTCCGTCGATGTAGTCGAATCGGTTGGGGGGGGGTCGGTTATTTGCAATTGCATCCTTACAAGGGAACCGCAAAAGTAGGTGTCGCTCCCGATGAAATTCATTGATACATGTCGATAACCACCCCTGAGGGGACTGTTATTTATATTGAACTGATTTTTCGCATTAACAGTAGTTGACAATCACCCGGTGCATTGGTGCAATCGGTTGCTGATATCTTCAGTTAGAACAGCAAGGTTTGATCGAAGCGGGCATCACATTGTCTAACAAATAAAAATATCTAAAAATGACGATGTCGCCAACAGTAGCATCAAGATATCGGGATATTGGCGTTCATAAAAAATGGTGTTCTACTCTCCAGATGCTATCGGAGCCGCAGCCGCTGCAGTCTCTGCACGCGGCCGACGTGGATCCCCTCTGTCTGCGGGTGGTATTCGAGCGACCGCCCCAGCTGCAGCTCCCGGGCAGCATCCAGCAGCAGCACATCAAGATGGAGGTACAGATATTTTTTTTAAATACACGATGAAAATAACATTGAAGTTATGCGCCCTTGCTGAGCATTGTAGTATGCACGAAGCCCAAGATCAGCGGCTTTGTGAATTGCTGTGAAACTACTATTTCCTGTTTTGTACAGATATATAAGCGCACTTAGCTCATTTGAAGCTCATTTTTTGTGGCATTGAAGCATGTACATTCTTGCTTCAAAAAAAAGCTCTGGGGTTGTGTGAGATTGATAGTGTTGTGCGTGTATAGATATTATACATCTAGATCGACGAGAAGCCCATCCTGCCGTCGACCTCTGTGTCGATGACGTCGACGGACAGCTTCCAGAGCATGCCAACGGGTGAGTTTTAGTTTCCTTCTTTTTTTAGTGTAGAATTCGAAAATCGACACTAGAAAGACGTATCTTCAAAACCCACCCTTGCGCAGATTCACACCCCTCTTTGCTAGAGGGTTTGTGGGAACTCATGAATATGAATGTTGGCCTAAGCATATTATGGTAATTAGTAAAGGTCTCGACGAACTGAATATTTTTGTGAAGAAAGTGAAGAGATATATCTTCATTGAAGAGTGTTATGTCGATTTGAAGATTTCGGCTCTTCAAAATTCGGACCGCTAAAACACCAGATTTCGAATTCAAAATATTTAATTTTATGACTTAAAATATCTCAACAGATGATATTTAGCAACTTTGTAACTTGTGGGGCGATTCCAAGCATTTTTACTTGATGTTGAAATTTTGGTCCCAAGATCCGAGGTTGAAAATAGTGAATAATCTGGAAATGCTTGGAATCGCCCCAAAAGTTCCAAAGTTGCTTAATATCATCCGTTGAGTTATTTTAAGACATAAAATTAATTTTTTTGAATTCGAAATCTGGTGTTTTAGCGGTCCGAATTTTGAAGAGCCGAAATCTTCAAATCGACATAACACTCTTCAATGAAGATATATCTCTTCACTTTCTTCACAAAAATATTCAGTTCGTCGAGACCTTTACTAATTACCATAATATGCTTAGGCCAACATTCATATTCATGAGTTCCCACAAACCCTCTAGCAAAGAGGGGTGTGAATCTGCGCAAGGGTGGGTTTTGAAGATACGTCTTTCTAGTGTCGATTTTCGAATTCTACACTAAAAAATATCCTTAGGCCAATTTTTAAATCATATGAAAACATTAAGAGGTCCATTTTAAGACACCATGAAAATGAAGAAAATTCAAGAGTAAAATCGCACTTTCTCTTCAATTTTAGACCATCGAAAGTGTGCCAAAGTTGTTTATTGTGTTTTTATATTAATTTCCAATAAATTAAAGCTTGATTGGGCTCACTTAGAATAGCGAAAACTTTTATTCACGAAATTCGTCCCTTGCCCAGCACACCAAAACATGCGCTCTTTTTTTTGCCATCCACCGATTTTTCTAATTTTTTGGGATATTAGAGATATATATAGGTACTTCAAAAAAACTTTACTAACTTTTTGCGGAAATCGGTATTCCCACAGTTAGCCTATCTTATCCGTCGTCAGACCGCTCTGCACGAGCGCATCGACCAGGAATGAGTTTTTGTGTTAAGAAATGTTGTCCGAGCTTCCCTCTATCGGTGGCAACTTAGAATGAGTCTTTATCTCAATTTTGAACCGAGTTATGATTAATTTTGTGGAGCCATTTTCACTGAAAATCACTGAGTGCTTGATCTTTGATCTACCGTAACCCGAAAATAAAAATCGATATCAAAAATCCGGAAGCGCAGTTTGAAAGAGCATCATAAAAAGTACTTATGAAATTTTTTTCAGCCCCATAGAAAATACTTTTGCAGAACCGCCGCGGGGTGGTCGATTCTCTCGCGATTCGTCTCATAAAAAGGGGTGGGAGATTGTACAGTAATGAGTGGAGATCAGAGATCAAGCCACTTGTGAATCACGGAGGTAGGGAAGAGAGTACTAAGAGATGAGGAAATTAACTTGCGGAAGTGATCATGTGAGAGGGCTACAGATGCGTGTTCTAAAGAATTCCAGGTGGAAATAACTCTAGAAGCCAGGGTCGACTGAGAGTTAGGGGGGAGGAAGGGCAGAGAGATTCTCAGGGAATGTCCATTTCGGAGAGTACGGTTTAGGGGGGCGAGAACGAGAAGAGAGGAAATGTCGAGTAAGTATCTATTATGGATAATGGAGTGGAGAAACACAATATCTGAGACAAATCTGCGCTGCTCCAGAGTGGTCAATTTAAGATCGTGCAAGCGCTCACTATATGAAGCGGGAGGAAAACCACAGCGAGAATACAGTCGACGGGTGAAATCTCGTTGGACTCTCTCTAATTCTTTAGTTAATTGAACAGAGCTAGTTGGGTTCCAAACAATAGAACAATACTCGATGTTGGGGAGAATAAACGTACTAAAAGCTTTGGAGTAGATAATGGGACATTTACTGTGGAAGGACTTGAACATAAGGTTCATCTTAGTGCGAGCCTTTGAGACAACTTTGGTAATGTGGTAGGAGAAGGAAAGGGTGGGTGAGAAATGGACTCCTAGGTCTTTGACAATAACTTTCTCTACATGTCTGTCTTTTACAATGGGTTCAACGAGAGGGACGTCATTAATAGTGAATATTCTACGAGGGTTGTTTAGGCCATAGTGAACAATGCTACATTTGGTCTCAGAAACTCCTAAGTTCCATTGGGCGGACCAGTCTGATACAATATCAAGCGCACATTGTAAATCATCGGAACAATTTGGGGCCTCAGCAAAGATTTTAAGGTCGTCAGCATATATGGAATAATGGATAGATTTTGGAAAGCGAGAGCAAATGTCATTAATGTATAGGATGAAAAGAAGAGGTCCTAGACAAGACCCCTGAGGCACACCAGAACGAACAGCTAAAGGAGGAGAAATAGATGAGTCTATGAAAACAGATTGAGTTCTATTGGAAAGGTAAGAACGGAACCAAGAAACAAGATGGTCAGAGAGTCCTAATTGGGATAGTTTAAACAATAGTAATCTATGGTCGATAGAGTCAAAGGCCTTGCGAAAATCTATATACACAGTGTCGAAAGCAGAGCGTTTGGATAGTCTCAAATAGTGGGAGTAAGTCTCTGCAAGATTGGTTGAGGTAGATCTACAATTGCGGAAACCTGTTTGGTGAGGGTCGAACAAGCCGTTTTTGTCTAAGAACATGGTTATCTTCTCTATTAGAAGTTTCTCGAACACTTTGCAAACAGAAGAGGTCAGTGAAATAGGCCGGAAATCAGAGACAGAGTTACTAATTTTCTTGGGAATTGGTTTGACAAGAGCTTGTTTCCACAAGGAAGGAACTTCACAGGTAGTGAGCGACTTGTTAAAAATAATGGTGAGGGGCGAGAGTAGGGAATGTTTACACTTAGATAGTACAATGCTAGGGATGTTGTCAGGAGTAACGTTAACTTTGGGAGCGAGGCTACGGAAAGCGCATAAGATGTCTACTGGAGTGACAAAAGGAATGTCAAAGACGATGGAAGGGGTCGGTACGGGAGGAAGGGGGGAGTGTTGGGGGTGTGAGAAAGCAGAACAGAAAAACTCGGAGAAAGCAACACATTTGTCGTGATTAGTCAGAAGAGTGGCACCACTTGAATTAATAATTGCAGAGGGAGTGGATTTTGGTGCCTTGAGTTTACTACTACAAAACTTGTAAAAGGCTTTAGAGTTAGAGGTGGTCACAATTCGACTTTCTAAATAGCAATGGTAACTGACTAAAGCTGATTCAAAACGTTGGGTCATTTTAAGACAAGCGAGACTATTCGGGGCAATTCTGGCTAGATGGTTACTTTTAGTGAAGAGAATTTTTACATTGCGAGGGTATCTAAACAAAGATGAGGTCTTGGAAAGAGGAACGTATGTGTCAAGGAGGTAGTTAACAAATTCAGTGAAATAAATAAATGAGTCGTTAACATTTAGGTCACACAAAGCTACGGTCCAATCATGGTTGAAAATACAACTATTGATTGTCGTCCAATCACCAAATCTATACATACGGGAGGGGACGTGATGTCGGGGTGGAGGGGATGGGATACGGAGTTCGAAGCCAATACTGAGGTGGTCACTTATGGGGAGAAGTGGGGAGACGTTCTGAATAATGTCACGATCACAAAATATTAGGTCTAGAAAGTTGTTTAGGCGGGTTGGGAAAGGGACGAATTGACTAAAGTGGTGGTCAGAGACAAAGTCAAGCAGGTCATTCTGAGATGGTGAATTTAGAGTGAGCCAGTCAATATGAGGTAGGTTAAAATCTCCAGGGATCATTATATAATTTTCTCCTTTTCATTTTAATTCGACTGTTATCAGGTCCAGATTATTTCCTCTCAAAGATTCACTGATTTCTCAACTGGTTTATACTTCGGTGCTGGATTATTTGGGTACACCAAAGATAGAATCCCGATCATTCCTTTTGTTGATGTTGACGTGGTGAGAAAGCATTCATGTTTTTTCCGAATTTATTCTCCCCAGAGAATACCATCCAATGGAGTCTCACATGCTCATTTTATGAATCAGATCTATCAGGAGAAAGCACCCGCATGTGATTGTGTGTTGAATTAACATGAAATTCACTCAAATGCTTTCTCCAGCATTCAGCTCATCCTTAATCGAAGCAGCGGTAGTTGAATCAGAAAATCCCGAATTTAAATTGAGTCCGAAATTGAGAAAATGTTTGGCAACTGGAGGAAGACGGGCATACTTCAAGGTAGGCCAATATATTGCTTGAATTATATCGAGTTTAAGGCGCAACTTCAATCTAAATCGTCTCAATTCGATTTCATTGCTTCGCTAATCGATAACGTGTCAGCAAAGGTTGGGGAATGCTGGAATAATGCCACAAAATGCGGAGAATATGGCAAATTCGAAGCGATTGTAATGGTTGGTTCGGACGATTTTTTTTTAAAGAACGCAAATTTTAATATCAGGAAGGAACTTCGCTAATCGCCTTTTCGGATGCTCTCTCCGCATTGGAAGAATGGAACGAACTCCCTCCAGCCCCGTGCTCTTCTTTTATCGTTGAAGTGAAGAATAAGCAACGACGGATTGAAGTAAGATGGATTGACATAGTGTTGCAAGTTCGGCAATGCTAAAAATTTATATTCGCACTTTTTCAACGCATATTTTATGGCGCAAGAGATGAATAGATGAAACATAGATAACATTGTATTGAGGTGTACTTCAAACGCGATGTCAAATCGAATTTTGAAAAGATTCGAGTGTATACATGGAAAGAATGGGAAGGTCTCAAAGACATGAATAAAAATGATGACCGAACTCGAGGTAAAAACCAAAGAAAACTATGAATGATTACTGTGTTCAGGTCAAATTGTTGGTCTGGTCGGGAAGGATTCGAAAATTGGAAAACCTTTCTTCGACGAATATTTATTTGAACGAATTGTTATGATGTTCATCGCAATTTTGATAATTGCGCTTTATATAATCATATGAAGTTGTTGATTTTCTTGCCATTGACAAACGATAAACTTCGCTATGTACCAATCGGCGTTTTAAATTTGTTATGGTTTTCATTGTTGAACATTAGCATTGGATTTTGTTAGTTCGCTTTATCTTTGAACATAACAGATCAAAGATTGGAAGCGTGCACTCAAAAAATGAGGATAAATAAAGCTGCAAAACCGATATAGCAGAGTGTTCACGTACATTCCACACGATGCCCATCGGAAGCATTGAATCACTAAGCACAGAACATTTTGCAAAATAGATATTTAAGACCAAACAACCAATTTAACCGAAAAAAATATAGATTCAACAAACAAAAATACGGAAAATTAAAAAAAAAATATCAAAATGGACACCAGAATTAAGTTTTGCTTTCCTGGTTACGATCTACGATTACAACTCTTCTGATATTGAAGAAAATACACCACTCATTCACCTTTCCATGTCTTCAAGCATATGTTCGTGTACTCGTGTATGTTTCGAATATTGTGTTCTATTTGCGCTCAACCTGTTTTGCGGCTGAAAAAAGTAAAGTAAAGTAAATTACTGAGCCGGTTACTAACGCGTTACGCGTCGTCGACTACCCCACGTCTGCACTGCAACTGGGGCCTAACCCGTGAGAACAGTGACCTGTTGCTACAGACTGAACGAATTGCAAGTTTCCCAGAATATGCCTGGAATCCATTTTTACAAGTAATTTTTTTTGAGTTGAATTTTGAGTTGACTGGAAAACATAGTCATGGATGACGATTAATCCAAAATCTGGTTTTAAGCTGTTCTTTGTCGGGATTGCTCTCTTTGTAAACCTAATTTAGAACATGAATAGCATTAAAAACTATTAAAAATGAATTTCGAAATTTTTTATTTAGAGCTGGTGTATTTTATTTTTCTACTGTAGTTTTGGGAGAAATTTCATGAATATCAGAATCAGTCAACCACACGCTTGCAAGGACGGTTGCACTATCTCTCGTTATTTCTCTCGTTGTTTGCTACTAGAAGTGGAGCATGTCGTCAGTTCATTTTAGCCACCTAGTCCATTTGTGTCCTTCCTTATTTCTCTATGTTTCTGTTCTTCAAGTCACTTGGTTCACCGATTCTCTTCTCTGCAGGATTCTTCAAATTTCGAGATCTTTTTATCATTTCTAAGCTTTTGGAATTCCAACATTGAACTTCAAACCACCTATTCCTACTCTATCAAGCAGTTGACAGCCAAGTACTCTTCTCCTGCTTCCTTAATTCGCAAAAGCTTTCTCTGACCGGCGATGAACTTCTTTTTTCATGAGATCAATAGAATAAAAGCAAGAAAAATTGAAATATTGGAAGATCAAAGATCAAAAATAAAACAAGAAGAGGGTCTGCAAAACCGCTTTAGCAGAGTGCTCGCGTGCATTTCACACGATGCTCATCGGAAGCTTAGAATCACCAATCACAGAATTTGTGCAAATCAAAGATGGAAGATCAAACAATCTATTTTGAGGAGAAAACTATGTCACGAGAATGAAGGGATAAAGCATTGGACAGTCGGGAAAAAGTCCAACAACGTTTCATAGCGACCCTGGCGTGAACTGCATGAGTTGGAATATCACTGGTAACGATTTGGACCTCTGCAATTGCCTTGAACAATCTCTGACATTGGAATAGCAGTGATTTCCCGAAGGATACAAGTGCCATTAAGAGGCCGGATCTGAGAAAATTCACCATTTTGCCCCCTCCCCGGGCGTTGCGCCAAGATGTACCGAAATCTCTAACTTATTATAGAGAATAACGGTTAGGTGTTCGCGGTGTAATTGAGACAAGGATCAATTAATAAAAATAATTCATTAAATTAATCACGAGTTACAATAAATGGGGTGAACTAAGGTGACGAAAGTAT
>LS487163.1:2676-24028 GCA_900490705.1 Pristionchus arcanus | reverse complement strand
TGTGTGAAAAGGTGTATGGGTACTGGAAACGATCGCATTAGGTACTTTCGGTTCTGCCCTTACATAACTCGGCTTTAGTGCCCCGGCTGTCTTTCCCTCTCGCGCGAAGTGAGATGGTCTCACCCCATGTCTCTGATGGCTACAGAAGAAGAGAGACTGTGCGAAACGGAGAGAGCAAGAACAATGCGAGAGTCCGTATCTAGTGTTGAGATGACCATTGAGACCATTGAGATGCAGTGTACCGGGCAATAATTCGGGATGAGTCAAGCCCCGAGAGGGGCGAGTGGAAGGAAGGAAGGAGGAAGAGCCCCGAGGGGTGCATCACCTGAGGGGTCCGCTTTACAGGAGGGATCTGGGCTACATAATCGGATAGAAAGTTCGCACTCGGAGTTTGAGCTACGTAATCTGTTAAAACTGAATTTGAATATCGTGGTAGTAATATTTTCCACTCAAGTCCCACCTAGCTATTCATTCGTGTGAAGAAACTCTCCATGACCATGTGGCACTTATACACAAACGCAGCAAACTCTCTAGCCTTCCCAAAACAACTCCATGCCTTTGCCACATCTGTTACGATGATGATCTAGACCGATCGCGATTCTTATCGTGATCTCAAGGGACTGCAGTAGATTAGGGAGTTGGTGATGACTAAAGAGGCGAGATAGCGTGTTTATTGAGGAGAGTCCCGCGTGGCCAGTCACCAAACCGTTGCCTCTTATAGATGGAATGTCCATTGCGCAACCACCTGCCTGGCTGGCGTTGATTGAGCGATTCTGGGAGATTTTTGGGTGGATCCTCCCCCTGATTGAACGATTCATCATGGGAAGATAGTAGAAGATCCTTACATGGTTCAGCCAGCACTTCTCAGATTTTCATTCGAATTATTCTCACTTCAGCTAAATTCAAACACAGCGATGCAAAAAAGTGGCATCCCATGAACTCTAATTTCGAGGAGGATTAATGATTGCACATGTGGCGTTCGCTAATCGTGCTCGGAAGTAGCAACGCAAAAACAGTAATTTCCATACTTCCTTTGAAAAAGTACTGCAAAAAGTTTGTTGTTCACTGCCCAACTCATAACGGCCCTATGTATGAATACTTATTCCCGACTTCACATCCGGCTGCTCATCTAGGGTCGTAAACCTGGGGCCAATCGGCCCATCCAGTGCCAGGGCCGCGACATCTCTCATGCAACATGGGGGATGAGTTATTTGTGTCGTCGTCGGCCGGAGAGGGGAGATCGTAAAGATATCAAGGGGCATAGAGCCGGGGACTGATGATGATCCGCGAGAGACAGGGGGAAATTGAGAGAGTAATTCGCTACACTGCACGAACCCGCCCCGAGGGAGAGATTGCAACACAGTGGACAACAAGAGGTCGTAAAAGGATCAGTCGTTTGTCATGGCGATCCGGGGCAACCGGAGGTGCCCCTGGGATCTTGATTAGTCTTTGGGATCTCGGGGTACCGACTTCTAGAATTCTGGCTTCAGATAGATAAAAGAAAAAGTTGTTTGCATTTGCCTCGCTAGTGTGAGCTCTGCCAAATCAACTCATGATCTTTATGAATAATCGCTTGATGACCCAAGGGAAATACCCGCCACTGTCACCAGTTGGGCGCTAAATGAATCCTAGCCATATCAAGATAAGCCAGTCAGGACCTGTAAATATTGCCAGCCGTGCCCCTTATGAGCGTGTGTGTGCATGTGTCAAGGACCGCGTTGAGGGGGCTTTATGAGGGAGGGATAAGGGAGATTGATGAGTGCCCAGACAGTTATGGTAGGCGAGAGAGCACGCGAAATCGAGAGAGTCCCTGGGCTCAAACACGGGAACACATGTAGTAGCACCAGCCCCAGCTGCGCCTAATCCGGAAATCGGAAATCGCGCCCCCGGGCAAAAACCGGGAATTGCAAATCTGCGGAACCGCGTTTTTGCCACAACAGAGCCGTAAATTGCGTGCGCGCCTATTTGACGGATGCGCGATTGGCTGTCAATTTTTGCAGTATAGCTTTGAGCGATGAGGCAATCTGTTTGGTGGATTTGAAATAGGGATGGGGGGATTTAGAAGCGGGGCGATTTTTTGCTAGCAGTGTTCCCAGAGATGAATTACCCAGAGTGCTAGGGCCATTTCTCAGAGAGTTCACTTGGGGGAGACAAGATAGACTGCTTTGAAGGCTTCCCAGTGGAATCAGTGCACTCGCTAAGCCGGCCATCATTCATTCCACCCCAGAAACTCTTCCCCCCCTTCTCGATGGCTTTAGTAGTTGACTGGTACATCCCTCCAGTGACATGCAAGCCGGGTTTCCGGCAAATTGAAGACCGGAAAATACAAGATAATGAGAACCGGAAAGTAGCGATGAATTGCAGAGATCATGTCTGTCCACACGAAGAAGTGGAGATCGTTACCGTATTCGAGCCGTGCGTCAAGGCATACACGAAGTGAGCTGATCGAGAAGTGATTTTATTTAAATTCAATGAAAATTTAGATATGTTCGAACGCGAAAGCCCGGCTGCCAGGGGCTCTTCCGATCGTGTTCCGTAAGACAACCAAAGTAAGTTTTGTAAAGGAAAAGGCCTGGAAAATCTGCAGGCAGAATGATCGCATGACCTTTCACGCGTCTAATGGTTATGGGATCAACCGCCCAGACTATAGAGTAGATCAGAGGGTAATCCGACAGAATGGATGAGGTTAATTAGAGACCCCCGGGATCTTATGGTTGAGTAAGATTGGGGATGAGGAAAGAAAGAAGGATGGCGTAATGTCGAAGTTTCCTTTCGTGTAGAAACACTCGAATGTCTGAAATATGAAGAAGTTTCAAGTCCAGTAATCTCCTTTCAGGACCGTCTACCTCCACTCCCTTCGCAAGGTCAACCGAACCAGGCGACAAGTGGTGCCCGAATGCTGCGCCGGTTGGGTCCACGTGCCTGGGCACGGCTGTACCAGGGGTGAGTTCTTGGTTCACCTGGATCAGTCTGGTTCCTCATAAGCGGCCTAATTGTTCCTCTACGATACTCTCTATTAGATCATGCCCTATTAGATGGGATACCAATTAGGTGAGAAGTGCCAGAGGTTCTTGTCTTTTCGTTTTCACTTATCTCTCGTGAGTCAGAAAGACGAGGGAGCATTGCGAAATCAGAGAGACCATACATCATCTGGATCCGGAGCCCGAAAGAGCCTTTCAACTTGTAGCCTGTAGGCCTTGTAATGCGAACCCCGTTTCGGTTACCCGAACCTTCTATCCTCGTTCACGTAATAGCCCTTCCTTATTGGCAGATCTGAAAGGGATCCGTCTCTCGATTTCATCTGATCCCTCATTTTCTCTCGTTGCCTACCCTCTCCCTAGTTAGCCTCTCCTCTCGCCGCCTCGGTTCTGTATCTGGGCCAAACCGTTTCGCACCGGCACCTCTCTCAGGATCCTCTAATGGAGTGTGGATGATTTAGGGGGGGGGGGTGAAAGGGAAAGTCATCTTCTGATGGGGGAAAACATACGCCTTGGTGAGTGTCGATTAGGAAATCTCTAATGACAAACATTACCAGCATAACTCTGGGTTTTTCAATTCATCAGCTCCAGTCAGAAAACGTTTTCCTCTACCAACTGATGTTGTTTGTTTCCTGCATGCCCAATGCCTGATGTCAGGATAAATCTGCTTCTAAAGTAATCAGTTATCAAGATCATAGGGACTCATCCCTCATTGGTTAATTTGACTCTCCCTTGGGAGTTGATTGCGTGCGGTGCCTTATTAACCGGCGATTGATGAGTGATCGGTCAATTGGACAGGCAGCAACATATCGGCACTGTTTAAAGGGGTAGGATCCGCACAGATGGCGCGCAGTCATTTAGTTATATCATGATCTTGACCCGGGCAGGGTGGCCCGAGAGAGTACGCGGAATTGAGAGAGTCAGGGAGGTCCTGAGGATGAAGGAATGGCGCCCAATCACTCACTTGTCAACAGGAGGCCGTTGGGATAAGGGAGGACTAAATTATACGTGGATTTGAAAGACGGTAACACGAGGGAAATTTGAACCACGTGAACCGAACAACCTCCCAGAACATGAAAAGAATAGTAGATGAGGAGCCGAGGTTGTCCTCTGAATTATGGATAAGCGCTAACCGTTTGGAACCTGGAGAGGGGCAGCGCTAATTAGGAAGGGGGATGAGGAAGATATGAATTTTCGAAAGCTAACTACCGGAGATAAATCATGTTAGTAAAATTTAGCTGAATAAGAAGGGAGGGTGAAACATAGTCGAGAAGTGAAACATACACGAAAAGAAAAATAATATCATTAAATTGTATTATTCTATTAATTTCCAGCCAACTGCTCCGCCGACCTCTGCCACAACGGCGGCACCTGCCTGCCGATACGGAACGGAACCGACCAACTGTGCCAGTGCGCAAGCGGATTCACTGGGGCAAGGTGCCAGTACGGTAAGGGATCCAAGCCAGTTCTTTCGTACCATATCGTGTGAAACAAGACGTTTAATTTTTCGATCAACGATCATGGCAAGAATCAATGCGACACACTTGCAATGAAATTTGTCTGCGGAGTGAAACATACATTGTTCTTGATTATGAAAAGTGATGAGTCCCAGTACCTATTCGATGGATAGAATTAATTTCCAGATGAGAACGAGTGTCTGGTGAACAATGGAGGATGCCACCACGATTGTGTGAACACGATCGGAACGTACTACTGCAGGTCAGTAGAAAAAGTCCGATTAGACTTCACCATGAGGAGAATTTGCCAACGTGCAGTATAAATGAGAGAAAATACTCGAAGAATAAGGAATAATATTAAATATTTTAGGTGCTGGCCGGGTTTCGAACTTTCAGGCAACGGAGATGAGAAGAAATGCATCGGTGAGTGTTATTCTTTATATTATATGATATTATTTAAATTAATTAATTAATTAAATTATTAAATTAATTAATTTTAGATGTGAACGAGTGTGAAACGGAGAACGGCGGGTGCTCCCATCGATGCGTGAATACGGGTAATTCATTCTTTCTAATCTAAAAAATTCTCTTCACTGGGGATGTTTCACCGGAATCAGAAAAAGTGCTATTCGGAGGCCCAAGCAATCACTGCGTAGAGCAAAGTCAATCTTTTTAGGAACTAAATTAAATTTAAATAATTAAATATATTCAGAGGGCGGTCACCACTGCGATTGCCCATCCGGGCTCGTGCTCGCGTCGAATGGAATCAAGTGCGCAGAGAGCAATACGTGCGCAGCGGATAATGGAGGCTGTGAGCATCGGTGAGCAATAGAGTTACGAAAACTGATGTTTTCGAAATAATATAAGTCAAAAGTGGATTGCTATGAACCGTTACAACAGCAACTACGTGTTCCCATATCGAATGGAGGAGGCTATCTAGGGCATATTTCAACCATAACTGTGATTGATTTCAGATGCGAGGAGCGTGACGGGAAGTTCCATCGGTGCGCGTGTGCACTTGGCTACAAACTAGCTGAGGACAAGCGGAAGTGTCATCGTAAGTATCTTTCACTCAAAAACAGATTTCTAATGAAATGCAAACGTTTTCACAAATAGGTTTCACTGTGCTTACTCATATTTTATCGCTAGCGTTTATTCAATATCGTGTTGCAACCAATGCTAATGGAGTGTGGATGATTTAGGGGGGGGGGGTGAAAGGGAAAGTCATCTTCTGATGGGGGAAAACATACGCCTTGGTGAGTGTCGATTAGGAAATCTCTAATGACAAACATTACCAGCATAACTCTGGGTTTTTCAATTCATCAGCTCCAGTCAGAAAACGTTTTCCTCTACCAACTGATGTTGTTTGTTTCCTGCATGCCCAATGCCTGATGTCAGGATAAATCTGCTTCTAAAGTAATCAGTTATCAAGATCATAGGGACTCATCCCTCATTGGTTAATTTGACTCTCCCTTGGGAGTTGATTGCGTGCGGTGCCTTATTAACCGGCGATTGATGAGTGATCGGTCAATTGGACAGGCAGCAACATATCGGCACTGTTTAAAGGGGTAGGATCCGCACAGATGGCGCGCAGTCATTTAGTTATATCATGATCTTGACCCGGGCAGGGTGGCCCGAGAGAGTACGCGGAATTGAGAGAGTCAGGGAGGTCCTGAGGATGAAGGAATGGCGCCCAATCACTCACTTGTCAACAGGAGGCCGTTGGGATAAGGGAGGACTAAATTATACGTGGATTTGAAAGACGGTAACACGAGGGAAATTTGAACCACGTGAACCGAACAACCTCCCAGAACATGAAAAGAATAGTAGATGAGGAGCCGAGGTTGTCCTCTGAATTATGGATAAGCGCTAACCGTTTGGAACCTGGAGAGGGGCAGCGCTAATTAGGAAGGGGATGAGGAAATATATTTCCTTTTGAGAATTTTATTATTTTGATTTCAGCCAATCAGTGTCTCATCAAATCAGGAGAATTTAGCTGAATATAATGAAAGGGTGAAACATATTCGGGATTCTTGAAGGACAGTGGATTTTGAAATTAATTTGTGCTGCCAAGCTATTCTTTGAACGTTGACGTCTAAATTGCGGAGTAGTAAACCAAATTATTATCGAACATATATGTTTTGTTTTATTTCCAGCCAACTGTTCTGCCGACCTCTGCCACAACGGCGGAACTTGCCTACCGATCCGGAACGGAACCGACCAACTTTGCCAGTGCGCCAGCGGATTCACCGGAGCAAGGTGCCAGTACGGTAAGGAATTCAAAAGTGTTCTTTACGGAAAAATATCGTGTGAAACAAGTCGTTTAATTTTTCGATCAACGATCATGGCAAGAATCAACGCGACACACTTGCAATGCGATTTGTCTGCAGCGTGAAACAGATGATTTTTGAATCAGAATATTAGATGGATAAACGAAAAGTAATATTTCAGATGAGAACGAGTGCCTAGTCAACAATGGAGGCTGCCACCATGATTGTGTGAATACAATCGGAACTTACTACTGCAGGTCAGTAGAAAAAGTCCGATTAGACTTAATCAGGAGTGAATTTTGTGAACGTGTCTTATGAATAAGGTGAAACTCGAAGAATAAGTAATAATATATTTAAGGTGCTGGCCGGGTTTCGAGCTGTCAGGCAACGGAGATGAGAAGAAATGCATCGGTGAGTGTTATTCTTCATAATATATGATATTATTTAAATTAATTAATTAATTAAATGATTTAATTAATAAATTTTAGATGTGAACGAGTGCGAGACGGAGAACGGCGGGTGCTCCCATCGATGCGTGAATACGGGTAATTCATTATTTCTAATCTAAAAAAATCTCTTCACTGGATATGTTTCACCGAAATCAGAAAAAGTGCTATTCCGAGGCCCAAGCAGTCACTGCGTGGAACAAAGTCGAACAATATTGATAGTTCATAAGTGAACTTTTTCGTAACTAAATTAAATTAAAATAATTAAATATATTCAGAGGGCGGTCACCATTGCGACTGCCCCGATTTGCACGTAGCGTCTGAGAATGGTCTATGTAAAACGATCGGGTCTGGAAGGGAAGAATGAGAACGATCGTTTTGAAACGAGATTATGGTAATGGATTATGGAAGGGAGTAGACTGAGAGAAGAATGAAGCTTAATCGTCCTTCTCTCTTGCATGCAAATGCGACAAAATGCGACGAGATTCTCAGACGCTACGTGCAAATCGTCGGTTCCCAAACGTCGGGTTTCAGTCTGATCTTTTCGACTCGTCCATTACCATAATCTCGTTTCAAAACGATCGTTCTCATTCTTCCCTTCCAGACCCGATCGTTTTACATAGACCATTCTCAGACGCTACGTGCAAATCGTCGGTTCCCAAACGTCGGGTTTCAGTCTGATCTTTTCGACTCGTCCATTACCATAATCTCGTTTCAAAACGATCGTTCTCATTCTTCCCTTCCAGACCCGATCGTTTTACATAGACCATTCTCAGACGCTACGTGCAAATCGTCGGTTCCCAAACGTCGGGTTTCAGTCTGATCTTTTCGACTCGTCCATTACCATAATCTCGTTTCAAAACGATCGTTCTCATTCTTCCCTTCCAGACCCGATCGTTTTACATAGACCATTCTCAGACGCTACGTGCAAATCGTCGGTTCCCAAACGTCGGGTTTCAGTCTGATCTTTTCGACTCGTCCATTACCATAATCTCGTTTCAAAACGATCGTTCTCATTCTTCCCTTCCAGACCCGATCGTTTTACATAGACCATTCTCAGACGCTACGTGCAAATCGACGGTTCCCAAACGTCGAGTTCCAATCTGATCATTCCGATTCAACGGTTGCAAAATTCCTGTTTCAAACTTGCGTGTTCTAAAAAAAATGTTCCTATTTGGAGGGGAACCAGAGCAGGTATAGGATCCGAATCCTTGCTCCCAAAAAAAAATGAGCGCGCTAAATTTACAGGGCAAGCAATAATTGAAAAGTTCAGTGGTAATTGCAGAGATAGCTAATGGATTTGTGATTTGAGCCTACTTGACTCTCAAAAAGAAGAAAAAAATCAGGAATGGACGGAATTCAGCAGTTTATTTTCAGCCCTCGATCCGTGCCAGGTTAAAAAGGGCGGTTGCGCCCATCACTGCGTCAACGATAACGGAAGGGCGAGATGCCAGTGCTACCCGGGCTACCGACTGGGACTGGACCGGAGGAGTTGTCAGGGTAAGCAGTAGCGCTCCAGGAATGACACCGCCGTCTCTTCATTTTGCAAAATCTCTCTCGACAGCTCGGTTGACGAGAGAAAGTGCGAAATGAAGTGATGGCGGAATCGTTTCTCGAGCTCTAGTAACCAGTCGATATCGAAACGACACAATATTCTTCGAACACAAATTCCTGCACTATGCCCTTGAATTTCCAAACTTATTATTTATTTCACCAAAATATTTCAGACATTGACGAGTGCACTCTACAAAATGGTGGTGGTTGCCAGCACGACTGCGTCAATAGTCACGGCAGCTATCGGTTTGTATTAATTCATTGTTATGTTTCACTAGATCTGCATAACCGTTTGTTTCGAGTTTACGTCGATTTTGAAGAGCTTTTCGTTTAAAAACATTTTAAATAATCAGATGCCGGTGTCGTTCGGGATTCACGCTCAACGAAGACGGACGCACGTGCGATGAGCACATGAGCGGTTGCTCGGTGGGTTATTTTCCAAATTTTATTTTTTAATGCGATTTTTGTAAGGCGTATTTACTAAAATGTCATGTTTCACAAGTGCATGAAACGCGCTGGGTTAATTGAAATTTGATTTCTTTCTCGAGCCGGTTTTAAATAAAATAAATTGATTTTAAATATTGCAGGTCGGCAACGGTGGTTGCCAGCACGATTGCTTCGATCAACCTGGAGGTGTTATTATTATTTTTATATTAATTAATGTAATTAATTTAGGTGGGCACATCTGCAAGTGTAGAGATGGCTATGAACTGAGGGAGGATGGGCAAACTTGCAAAGGTTCGAAATACGCGATTGAACAACAGCAAAGTTCTGTTTATTCACTGCTACTTTATGTTTTCAATGAAATATGCAAGAATATTCGTTAAATCTGCGCTCATTCTGCAATCTTTTAGTTGCTTGGTCCTTTGTCCGATTACTTATTTGTTCCATGTATTCCAGTTGTATGATCGCATCACAACTAACCCCGATCGCTTGATACCTAATACACAAAACCATCACACTGTTCCTCAGTTAACGCTCCTCCCTAACCCTCTCCTCCTTCCTTTCAGCGCTCCTCTCTCCTCGCTCCTTCCCTCCCTTCCCCACCCTAACCACTGTCCAATCGGACGACCCGTACCGTACCAATCCCTACATCGACGGGTCGTTGCTGGACCCGGGAGCGTGTCTGGTGAACCAGCGAGGCTGCCATCGGCTGTGTCTGGATCAGAAAACGGGCCACCTATCGTGCCATTGTCGCCGAGGCTTCCTTCCCGAACGCAAGGAAGGACGCCACCTAACCTGTGTCGGTACGCCCGTGTGGTAGTCTATGGTACCAAGCTAACCTGTGGTAGTCAATGGTAGTCTGTGGTAGTCTGTGGTAGTCCTGGTCCTTGTGCTAACTCGTCCTTGTGTCTCTGTCTAGTCTCTGCGCATCTAATAGTTGATTAGACAGCTAGTTAGCATAGTTTTCTCATCTCTTTTTTCACATTTGAATTGAAATAAAACATATGCTTTAGACATCAACGAGTGCTCCCGTAACAATGCCGGATGCTCCCAGTTGTGTGTCAACACTCCCGGTGACTTCCATTGTGACTGCAAGCCGGGATACATGCTAGCGTACGATGGCAAGACTTGTGAAGGTTAGTTATCGTAGCCTACCACATCGAGGAACAGACAACAAAATCGAATCCCCCTACAACAGAAACCAATGTATGTATGAATTACCATTGGAATAAAATAAGTCCTCGACATCATCTCTTGATGTACTCATTTCAAATGGAGAAGGGAAATATTGAGTGGAAAACTTCTTTGATAATCAATCCTCGATCCAAATCCTGGGTGTACTCTTTCTACTGTAGACGTTGATGAATTCTTCAGAACATGCTGCATAGCATAAGTCAAAGCAATGCTTGAAGCAAATAAATAAAATCAGTCCTCGATTCAATCCCTGGGTGTACTCTTCCTACTGTAGACGTGGACGAGTGCGTGGCGAACAACGGCGGCTGCCAGCACACGTGCACCAACGAGGCCGGAGAATACTCGTGCGGATGCGAACCGGGATTCGAGTTGGGTGTGGATGGCAAGAGTTGTCATGGTGAGGAGCATTTGCCGGTTCAGGGATTTACCGGCTCTGATATTCTTCGAGTAATTTATGAGTGGATTTTATACTGTGATGAGTTGCAAAGCTGAAATGTATTGAGAAGCTATGGATTTTGATTCACACACACCAGACATCAACGAGTGTCTGGTGAACAACGGAGGTTGTGCTCAACTCTGTCGCAATGATGGCGGATCGTTCCATTGCGAGTGCTTCATCGGATTTGCACTGGCAAAGGATGGAAGGAGCTGCATTGGTAAGATAGATAAAAATTACAGAACGATAATGGAAGAATGGAATCATTAAAATGAATTAAGGTAGTTCCCAAATTATGAATCAAAACTGTGGCAGTACTGTTACTATTTTCTTTGTGCTGTTCGATCAACGGATATTTGGGAGTGCAAAAAATTACCCGAAGCTTTCAGCCAGTCTGGGATCCGACGCTGACAAAGCCGCACTATCCAGTAAGGGAGCAATATCGTTGCGTAGCTAGAGTGCTCTGATGCTTCTGTCGTTGCTAAGCTAATGAATTTGCTTTTGTGATCCCTTCACAGTGCTGATAAGCTATCAAAATTGTCTTAGCTGAGCTATTCAACTAAGAAGCTCATTGAATAGCCGCCTGCCCACGCTAAGCTCTACTGCTGGTCATTGTTATGCTATTGAATCAGCTATAAATACGGCAGCTAAATCACGAACATTGGTTGTTGCTTTCTGTACCCTGTGCTCCTCCGCTTGCAGAATCGGACGACCCTGGTCGTCTCTCCTCTCGTCGGGACGATTCCTCCGGGCACGATGACATGGACGCGTTTGCGTACCGCGTGCACGCGGATGGCGCGTCGCTCGCGGATCGCGCGAGAGCCGCGCCAACGCTCTGGCTGGAGGCGCTAGAGCAGCAGAGGACAGGTAGAGCTTTGTCGCTTCATTGGCCGTTTGTTATGTGTGAGCAGCTAGGCATTTCAGTTGCGAAACGTGCGCGAAATTCGAAAATCATTTTACCGTATCCAGGTTGCTCGGATGGCAGATTTGGGCCGCACTGTGAGCACTCGTGCAGGGACTGTCGGAATGGAGGTACGGTAGTCGGGATACTGTATTTTAGGGGAACTGAAGAACTATCGATAAATGACTTATCTCCAGGAAAGTGCTCGTCGAACAAGCGCGGTTGCGAGTGTGCGCCGGGATACACTGGAGAACTGTGTGATGATCTATGCCCGGAGGGTGAGAGATTTATGCCGAGCAGACATTTAAAAGTATTTGCGGACATGTGTGCTCGAATCCGCGGAGATGCAGTGAAATGAAAAATAATTATTATTTTAAAAAAAGAATAGTAGTATATGTCGTTGAACGATAAAACCGGTTTTATCGTTTCAGGACAGAACGAAGATTCAAGTTTTATCGATTCAGGACGAAATAATTTTGTTCTTGAAATTATTCTTAAAATGGAATGTATATTGAAAAATCATTGAAACAACGATGACTAAGCGAATTGGAATGTATGGAATGCATATTTCCATAGTTAGTAGGGTTCCTGGATGTTATTTGACGTGATAACTTGGAAAACGTTCATTGAAACAACGGTGACTCATTGTTATGAAATGCCTGGAATATGTGGATCGCAAAATATTGGTTACTGGAACAGCGATGACTCATTGGAATGGAATGCATGGAATGTGTAATTAATAATTGAATATTTAGTTTAGTTCCCGGGCGGAATTTAACGCCATAAATGTTCAATGGAACAGCGATGACTCAGTGGAATGGAATGTGTGGTTCATTTCTTGCAATTGCAAGAAATGAAGGATACTAATACTACTCATGAAATCATTCTAAACAATTTTATTTTAATATTTTTTCTTCCTGAATTGGCATTAATTCTTTATTTTGTATAATATATAAATATCGTTACATATTCCAATATTGGGGGAGTGATGGTATAATGGATGTAAATTATCTATACCAAACAATCACTCCCTCTTTAAAACGTTCTATTCCAGCAAAAGATTAGAACAAGTCTGCGTCAATCAATAAGCAGCAGAATTATGTCAAGGAGACAAGCAAACTGCAGGTAATGTTTACTTTAAAATATCGCGATGATGAGTCATGACCAAAAAAACAGGTTGTCCAATATGCGCACTATAAAACCAGGTAACACTAGGCTTTTTGCTTCATTTTAAAATAATGAATTTTCTTGTGATGTCGTTAATTCCTTTCTCTCTCTCAGTATGTCGACAAAACATGACTAAAGAAGTGAGAACCGATGACACGGATGCACTTGTTATAGAAAAAGACGATACGCTACTTCAAGTTAATGAGCACAACACTATCAAGCTAGCAGAAAATGTGCAAGGACTTCTTTTTGACGACACAAACCGTGTAATTTTCTACAAGCAAAATGGAACTGTTCATGCATCTAATGCATCGATTGCTTCAAATGTAGCAGATACTTTACAGTGTTCATCGCAACAATTTAATGTTACTCTGGATGTTACTGTACCCATTGTGATTGTGTTTATTCATGCTATAATGTATATTGTACTGATCACGTTTCTTATTTTGAAAAGATACTTACCATATTTTAATGGTAAAACCAACGATAGAACAAAATCACCTCAACAATGTTCGCCAGTTTACCGATCGCTCACAACTGTAAATGGATGCAATGAATAAATGTGTCAGATCAGATCTCGGAGTGAAATCAGAAAGTTACCTGTAAAAATGTGTCAAGTAGGGATCGCCTGTAATCAACAACAAAAACAATGTATCATCTTTATGGTTTCACTTTCTCGACATAATAAACAATTGAATTATCAAAAATATTGGTGCATAATCGTCTATCATCCCTGGTTGTTGGATGGAGATCAATCATCAAATATCCATAAGGATGAGATTTGACCGCATCATCGTAAGCTTCCAAGAAATAGTTTGACTTACCAGGAAATAACTGCTTTGCATAATTTTGAATCTGTAGTGTGTCTCCAGTTGATTTTGTCAGACAAATATATGTGCTGTTGGCCCTAGCCGTTCTTTCTTGAGCAAACAAAGATTGGACAATATTAATTATTGAGCAATTGCAATGATGAGCTACGCGGGTAAATAGATTATTTAGTTCATTCTTATTCTTGACATAATATGACATGAGATCATCCAATATCAACAGTTTATGCTCCTTTCCTTCCAACATTTGCATGTCTGGCGGTCCATAATGGCATTCAACCTTGTCTCCCTTTGGGAAATTTCCAGTGTCTATTCCATAGCACCAAATTATACGATCAATAGGTTTATCAAACATTTTGACTTCATTTTCTAATATTTTTAACAGTAAAGTCGTTTTTCCAGTTTGAGTAGCGCCTGAGCAATATAGTAAGCATGGCGTCTTTATAATGAATTTATC
Source organism: Pristionchus arcanus (assembly GCA_900490705.1). Lineage (NCBI taxonomy): Eukaryota > Metazoa > Nematoda > Chromadorea > Rhabditida > Neodiplogasteridae > Pristionchus > Pristionchus arcanus. The sequence goes on along the minus strand of LS487163.1, from coordinate 9,897 downwards.
GTTATTCATAGCCTTCAAATGGTCAAGTCAATTTCATCTAAACAGTCACGCCTATTTATTCTCTTCCAATTAGCCCTAGTTGCAATCTGTATCACAACAGCGTTGATCAATATTACGCTATTTCCTAACAGTGATAGCCGTCCTTTTTGGCTTGGTCTTCTTTCTAGCTGTTTAACCTTAATTATTCCATTTCCTATTGGATATGGCGGATTTTTTCATAACCCTTCCGTCCAACGTTCCGGAACATCCAACGAATTCCAGCTCGTCTTTCCTAGTCCGACTACCGGAACCAATTAAGCTTAAACCAGAAAAGTGGAAATGTGGACTGGCAGAAATTATTTACACAAACAGCTTCGAAAACGTCCCAGATCCGCTCAAGTTTACGGTCGTTGACAAAAATGGAAATAGAACCGACTATTATCTTCCATCTGGTAACTATCGTGATGCATTAGCACTCGTCGACTCTTTATCGTCTGTCACTTCTAGCAGGCGGAAACGTAATGCTCCCTCAGGAGAAAGTAAACCGCTCACAATAGAAGAAAAACAAAAAGAAATGGAAGAGCAAGTTAAGGCAGGCAATGTACGGCCCGCAACAGCAGAGGAGATTGAGGAAAAAATTGAACAGATCAAAAGACGAAAAGCTAAAGCTGCAGCATTAGTTGTGGGTTCTGCAATTGCATCAGACATTGCCGCTTACATTCCTCCTCCTAAACCACAATTTCCAGAACCACAACAGCCACCGACTCAACCGCCTTCTGAACAAGCACCAGCACCTACTAATCAACCCTCTGCTACCCAGCAGTCCAGTAATCAGCATGATGATACACCTAGGCCGAATGAGAACAACTATGTAGATATGTTTGACAATATGATCAATAAGCTTATCAAACAGTCAGACTCAGCCAACGCAAATGTACTCATAAGCGCAAAACAAATGACTGACAGTTTGATTGAAGAGAACAAGAAACTGCAAGCGCTTTTGCAAGATTCAATTAATATCTCCAAGGATAATGCTTTGACCATGGTAAAGGAAACCGCTCACAATAGAAGAAAAACAAAAAGAAATGGAAGAGCAAGTTAAGGCAGGCAATGTACGGCCCGCAACAGCAGAGGAGATTGAGGAAAAAATTGAACAGATCAAAAGACGAAAAGCTAAAGCTGCAGCATTAGTTGTGGGTTCTGCAATTGCATCAGACATTGCCGCTTACATTCCTCCTCCTAAACCACAATTTCCAGAACCACAACAGCCACCGACTCAACCGCCTTCTGAACAAGCACCAGCACCTACTAATCAACCCTCTGCTACCCAGCAGTCCAGTAATCAGCATGATGATACACCTAGGCCGAATGAGAACAACTATGTAGATATGTTTGACAATATGATCAATAAGCTTATCAAACAGTCAGACTCAGCCAACGCAAATGTACTCATAAGCGCAAAACAAATGACTGACAGTTTGATTGAAGAGAACAAGAAACTGCAAGCGCTTTTGCAAGATTCAATTAATATCTCCAAGGATAATGCTTTGACCATGGTAAAGGAGGGTAAGAATAATTCGGCAAATATAACCAAAGCACACCAGAAGAATACAAATATTCTGGTAGAGGAAAACCAGAAACTTCAAGCGCTCCTCAGAGAAACTATTGCTATTCAAAAGGCTAATGCGGCAGATTCAAAACGAATTGCAAATTCCTCAAACGTTCGAGGATTTTCTCTTGGTCGTGCACAAGAGCAATACTCAAAGTATGGATTCTCTTTCGATTTCGATCCTCTTTTGCAAAGAATCATAATTTATGTAAACAGAAACGTACTCAAAGCTGTTGAATTATCTCCTGAATTGGCTTATCTATGTGGATTTTCTTCGAAGTCCGAGTTAGAAGTGTTTACTCTTGATGAGTACAAGTCCATTGCTACATATTCTATCGATTTCAACAACAACTTGTCGTCAATTTTTGTTTATGCTGACTGTATTCAACCGTCGATCGTCGGAAACTGCAAATCTCAACTTCTTCGTATCATTCCTACTTCGGATCAGTCTACGACCATTTCTACAGTTTTCAACCCCATCCAATACTTTTCCATGAACAAGGAACTAATTGATACGATAAGGATTATACTTTGCGATTCATTTGGAAAACCTATAAAGTTTCATTTTGGTGCGACCATTTGTACACTTCATTTCGTTAAAATCAAGTCATAATGCCTGCAATTAATTGTTCTTCAGAATTTGATTATGATAAAATTGATTTTCTAAGTCTCTTGCAAAATAACAAGCAGTTTGGTGGAAGATTTGTCGGTATTCGCAATCAAAGAGGCAGAGGCATTGCAGGGATCGTCAAACGACTTCGAATTGCTATTCCATCTTTTCTTGAATCACCAATCGGCAAGGAGATTAAGCAGGTTGCGACAAGCGTCGCTAGTGACGTAGCTAAAGGGTCACCTGCATCAGATGCATTTAAGCGGGCTGGTAGACGGACCATTCGTAATTTAACCGGACTTGGTAGTCGTAAAAGAATCAGTAATTCTACGTATCCCACTGAAAAACGTTCATATTTTGTTCCCGCTCCATAATGCAGAAAATTTTCAATCCCAAGTCTAAGCGATCAACTGTTCCCGAGCTTGATCTTTTTAGCATTCCCGATACTTCTGTAGGTGTTGTTAACAGCCGATATATTGAATGTCCGTTATCAAACTCTATTTCTTCGGGTACAACACAAGGACCTATCGAGTGGAGATATAATCTGCAAAAGAATTTCCTCAATCTTCAACGTAGTTATGTTCAGTTCACCATTGGTATTAGAGACAAGAATGGCAAAAAGATCAAAGTGGACGCAGGGCAGACTCTTCCACTTGCGTTTTGTCAGATGATTGGCAAAACTCTCTTCAAAGAATTTCAAATCTATCTAAATGAAATTTTGGTGGAAAGTTCTTCGCCGCTGTACGCATGGAGAAGTATCATCGAGACTGAGCTCAATTTTGACAAGGAGACAAAGAATAGCACTCTTTCTCTTTCTGGTTATGCAACAGATGAAGTTCTCAACAGCCCATCTTCGTCTGGACATAAGCGACGATCCGAATGGATTCAGAAAGACGGAGAAGCACAGTTTGCCGCAACTCTTAACCTCAACTTGTTTAATCAACCACGACTTCTCCTCAACTATGTAGACTTTAAGCTTATCGCATATTTGAATGACCCCAAATTTGTCATTGACTCATTTGAATTGGACAAGGATTTGAATGCGCCTGATGCGTCAACCTACACATATGAACTGCTGGATATGAAGTTGCTTCTTCACGAGTATGAACTGCACGATTCGGCTTCGTTGGCAATTGAACAACTTCTTAAACAAGAAAAAATGATTACATATCCACTGACAAACGTAGAAATGCGCAGTTTCTATGTAGCTCCAGGACGATTCGATACGCCAGAATGTCGCTTACTCACGTCGGCACTGCCAAAACGAGTTGTGATGTGTATGGTTGATGCCCAATCTTACCTCGGTTCTCACGTCAAGACCCCATTCAACTTTGGACATTTCGATGTCAAGGATGCATTCATCGAATGCGGAGGAAGAACTATTCCGTCCCGTCCACTTAATCTGGATTTTGAAAATGGTCGGTACATACCCGCCTATCTTAATATGCTCGAAGGAACAGGCATGGGTCGGTCTGTTGGAAACAATGGAATTACCCGGGAAATGTACAAGAACGGTAGTGCCTTCTTTGTCTTTGAAATATCTTCAAGTCTAGATTCTGAAACATTTGATCTCATTAATCTCGGAACAACTAGTTTTAATATTAAATTTAACAAAGCTACGCCTGTTGGTGGTCTGTATTGTATCCTCCATTGTGAATATGACTCTGTACTTACCATTGACGATAATCGTGTGCCACATGTAGATGCACTTATTTGAATAAACAAATTTATCACGATCTTTGTAGTTGAATATACAATCAAATAATCTTTAAAAAAAAACAAGGGGCCTATGGGAGGGGTGGGGCAAGGAACAAAAAGTTCCCCTGGGAATCAAAGATCAAAGATTCCCAAGGGCCTAGGGCCTTTCGTAGGGCCCTAGGGGGTTCCCTAGGACTAGGGCCCCTTTGTAGGGGGTGCGCGGTGGAACAATTAGGCTGCTCTTACAAGTTCCTGTTCGTATACTATTCCTGATATTTCTTCTCCTAATTTATCGATTAAACCATAAGTAGGGGGTGAACCTGCTACGGCTTGAATAATTTGAAATACCTCGTCTGTCCATCCACTTTTGTATCCACGACGGAACGCCCTGTTCTGATGACTCATTCTAACAAATTCGCCAACTTTATACTTTGGTTTACTCGGAGGTGGTACCGGAATTTCGGCCGGCTTTCTCTCTCCGGAAAATACTTGTTGAGGTGTACACTTGATCATTCGATGATAGGAATTGTTTATTGCCTTTGTCAGTTTTTCGGCCACATCTATCCATTTTTTCGTACCTTTAGCTGTAAGATACTTGAATAGACGGGTTTCCCATGTTCTATTAAATCTTTCAACCATTGCGCATTTTATGTCCGAATTTGGATGAATGAGATTAATAAACCTAGATTTAAGATAATCATTCACATTAGAGTTGATAAACTCTTTTCCTCTATCACTTACTAAGAAAGTAGGATACAATTTGAGTCGTTCAAATGTGCTTTTCAATGCCGCTGCAACTTCTTTTCCAGTTTTTCGATGGAGTGGACAGGTTATCGCGAATCTAGAATGACAATCAATCATAGAAAGGACGAAACGATACCCCTTGTTCTGTCGAGAAAATGAACTTAGATCGATCAAGTCGATTTGTACATGCGAGAATACATGTTCCCCTCTAGTTTGTCGACGTGGAAACGTGTATCGTACTTGCTTATGTCTAGAATATACTGGTTGGCGTTCTAAAAACTGTACAACTTTCTTCAGTGGCTTCTTACTTGCATTTTGCAAAGGTCCAGCGGACGAATATGCTGTAGGTTCTTTGAGATTATAGAATAGTCTGTTCAGCATCATACAAATAATTGCAATTCAAATTTATCTGTAATAATAAACTTTTTTGACAATATCATGGCATTTCAATTCCAAGACCGTACATAAAGTCTAGTTGACGAACCTTTTCCCGTAAGAGGTCTTCTTGTCACTCCCTTAGGACGCATGTAATTCGGAAGTTCCAATTGTTTGAGTTCCCTCTCTTGCTTAGTAAGCGTCTTCTTATTTGATTTTTTGGTCTCAGGCTTATCGACTCTATTCCCTTCATTTTCTCTAGGAGTTTTCTTTGGAGAAAATTCCAAAGCTTCATCCCAATCCAGTGAAGGCGTTAATGTATCTCTTGGTATTCTTGTGGGAGTATTTGCAATGACAGGCTGTACAGTTTGTTCTTCCTTGGGCAATGAACTGAAATTTTGAATAACCTTGAAATCATCGATATACGGTTTACGTGGAGCAGTGTAAAAGTCTATGAGTGGCTGTTCTAAACGATGGAAGTCTGTGGTAAACGATTCTGACCGCTCATCTTTTAAATCGTTTTCCTTTCTGAAATTGATCAGACGTGCTAGTCGGTCTTGATACAACCTCATTTTTTGATGAGTTTCTAGATCTCTTTGATTGATTATATCGTCTAGTCTTCTCTCCATTTCAATTGCATTCGCTTCTTTCTGTGTTACGGCAACAAACGGTTGAACTCGGGTAGTATGTTTCATTTCGAAGACAATACAGCTTGAACAATTACGCGAATAAAGTGATGTGCAAATGTTAGCAACAGGTCACGGGCCTTATCGACGTCTCTACACTTGCCAATATAACGAATTATCGGCAAGAATGGTACAATTATGTTACGCTCGGCCCGATTAAATGCAATTTTATGAATATTATAAAGAAGTTCTACAAGACAACCAACCTCGGATTTGTTTGCACCTTTTATTGACTGTCGAGTATGTCGAAGTACTTTTAGAAGAAAGTCGGAATGACGGGCTACACGACTATTCATGACGAAATTACTTTGACTGAAATAGTCCCATCGACTGGGCTTTTGTAGAGGCCAAAACTGCAGATTTTCTGATATTCATCGGTTCCCTTTCCTACCTGATTTATCGTTGACTGGACTGCCGGAGTTAGATGGACTTTGCAGTGACGTTTACGGGAGAAAGCAGATGAAAATACTCGATTGCAATCTCGACAGTAAATTCTGGAATGTGTATCTGTCATATGCCTCGCAAAGTCATCGACTTGAATATTGCAAATGTTACACAGAGAAGCCATTGCACAACCACCTACTATCACTGCAGAGAGGACAAATGAAATGAAAAGTTACGTGCTAAATACTTTCGTACATAAATATCATCCCTTTTTATACTATGAAACGTTGAAACTACTGAGCGGAACGATTTGTTTTTGAACAGCATCTCATTAACAACGAATATGCAATAAGCACCACACGTAATTTCGTCAATCTTTTGATGTTTCTCACGATTATAGTAGCAACATTCAAACTGCTCGCAAAAGGTGCGTATATTTTTCACTGTAGGTATACCTCCAAACGAGTCAAAATAATGACAAATTCGGTTTTTTACGACAATTACTAACCAATGCGTTCCCCTCTTTTCCGATGAATCAGTATTTACAATAAGACCAAACGTATCTGGTTTATCGTCAATGCAAGGAAGGCAATCTGACGGATATACGCCAAGGAAATTTGGAATGTGGTTCAATAGCGAACTAATTTCAATGGATTCCATTCTATTAACTAATTATCTGCCATTGAACTTGCATTTAACTATTCCGTCGATAACAATCAATGAAAGACTGCGACAATTTTGTTGAATAAATGTAGTAACGTCCTTAATTTGTATGCCTTCGTTGATATCACGAAGAATTTCAACAAGACAACCTGTTGACATTGGTCCTTGTCGAAGGAAGATAATAAGTTCGATAAGACGAGCTAGACCAACAGATTCGTCCGGATGAAATGCCCTGTACATAGCACAATGAGAAGGCGAAGAGAGCGAAGAAGAAGAAGTCCAACAACTCATCACGACTGAATGGCTTTACAAGTGATAACTGCGGAAGTACTTATAGTGAATCCAGTCTACGACTCACGAAAGTTGCCATCGTTGAGAAAATTCAAGGATTCAGAATCGACTTCTGATTATGCTGACTGTATTCCCCTAGATGAGACGAGTTGATTGATGCCAAAATCGCGATATTTCACGAA
>LS487160.1:244759-290916 GCA_900490705.1 Pristionchus arcanus | reverse complement strand
AGAGCAATTCAATGGTATATTTTAGATCGCTGTGCGATAAAAATGAAGGTAGTTATGGTCATTTAAAGTTTGGAGATAAAAAAATCGATAAAATCGATAATTGACCAAACCAAGTAGATGAACCTCCTCCTAACCCCTAAGGGTACCCACCAACCAACTTTCATCGAAATCGGAGACCCAAAGTTTTTTCCTAGTGGATGGCATTGCTACACTCTTACAGGAAATCCGTGATATCTTGTTCACACAGTTTACTCAGAACTTACTACATCGTTGTTGAAATTATTTTCCTTCAAGTATGTGGAAATAAATCTTTGTTTAGATGGTTGAAGCTCTTGCAAGTTACGGTGCTTCACTTGGCTCGAAGGATTTGTGGATCGGCATTGTATGCAATTATGGTGAATGTTTGGATCGAAAATTGGATGTCGCTCTACAGTGATCACCTGCACGAGGAAAGTGCTTCGGATTTCGGCAAAACTAAATTTCCTTTGTCAGCTGACCAAAGCATTCTGACCCCCTTTGTTCTCTCCAGAAAAGGGTGAACAATGGGATTAAGATTTGAATTTTCCCGTCACACCGTACTCGAACTACAAATCGGTATCAGAATATAAAATGTTTCTGAAGCTTATCCGGATTTCAACCGTTCTGTCTAATCCAGAATGAGATCGGAATATGTTTCAGAAACATTTCATATTTCAACCTTGCAGTTCGATTATAACCCTTTTCTGTCGGTGTAGACCTTTTGGTTAGAACAATAAATAAAGTAACGAATACGTTAATTTTGAATACATACGGAGTAAATAAAGAATGAATGAATGAATATAATCAAAATCGATCTGTTTCAGAAACACTAAAATGGGAGTGGGAAGATGGCGAGCCCGTGTCGTACTCTAATTTCGCAGCTGAGCAAAGTTTGTTGTGCATCTCAAACCTCAATTTCATCTTAATTTAGCCGGTGATTGCTCACAATCCGTTCGTTTTGCGCAATCAGCCAGCACTAATCAGTGGATACGCCTGAATCCGTATACATTAATGGATGAATATGTGTGTATGAGGAGGTAGTTTAAAAAAATATTTAATGAAAAAAATACGCTGTGTTTGCCTGTGCCGGTCACCAATGTTTTTGTATAGCAAGTAAAAGAAATACATAAAAATGTGATCTACGTCTGCACATGCCGTCTTCTAAATCTCTATTCATTGTATATAATACAATAAAATGGCATCGATCTTTAGCAATAGGGGATACTCGGTAATTCTTGTCATAATGTAGAAGTACTGTAGTCTTCTTAGTGTAGCATGGAGAGGACAAGAGGGAAAGACACTAAGAAGACTACAATCGATCTTTAGGGCACTGCCATTCATTCCGCCTCTTCCCACCGCCCCTCCGTCGGAAAATTGTCCCGCGGGCATGATTCCCCTGGGCGAGTGGTGCTACGGAATCCAGCACCCGTTCCCTGCAAGAGACTTCGAGGTGAACTGAACACCTTTGAATTATTACACTTGCTATTGAGTGTTCCGCCTTTGCCTAAATTACAAAATTACAATTCGAAATGGTGAGCGGAATAATTTGGTCGCTTCCAAATTTTTTTTATTCGATATCATGTCTTCATTTAAAACTCTTTTTTTCTGCGCAGATCCCCTCGATCGAACCAAATTTCAGGATTCTCAATACATTTGCAACGGTGCATTTGATGGTGGCACGCTTCCCTCCGTGAACTCTGATCAGGTTACTTATTCGTTTATTTTTGTTTGAATTGACTGTTTACAAGTACCAAGGTTCATGTGGAACTGTTACTGATTAGGATTTATCACCCGCTCGGCACCATGAAAGTGAAGAAACAGTATTTCTTATAGGAAACGATGAATCTCATGTTCATTCGTCGGTATTTCCTTGGAAGTGACTCGGAAGCGCTGTGGATTGGCTTGGAGTGCGGGGATAATGGTAAGAAAAATAAAGGGTGAAATTGGAAAATTGCAGTATTATTTGAATTAAATATTACTATATTGCAAAATTATTAATTAGAATAATATAGGTAAATGGAAGTGGTCAAATAACGAACGGTGGATCGGATATAACAAGTTCCAAGATCAAGAAGATGGTGGGGTACTTCGATGTTTTATTTGGCCGAAAAATCGAAATATGATCAAGTTTTCAGTGGATTCGTGCGCAAAAGATGACAATATCCACTTTATTTTCAATCGAAATGGTAGCTGGGAAATTGGATCAGGGGTCCTGTAAGTTACCAATCATTTTGCATAAAAAGTCATTTTTGAATTAATGAAATGTCAGAGCGAACTACATAGTATGTACAGCTCGATACGAAGAGACTCCTATCACGGGACCAACAAATCGTGAGATATATTTATACATTTTTGACAAATCAAACCAGTGCGCATTCATCATGGATCTTGTGATTTTTAATTAATAGAAGGTAAAAATTATTGCAGCGCCAGAGCGTTGCCCGAAATTGTTCTTCGAGCTCGTGTACGGGCAATGTATAGCGTGAGTTTCAATTTTTTTAAATCATCGAAGTATAAAATTGTTCAGCAAAGCCTGGAAAGAAGCTGTTACTTTCGATTCCAACATCCAATGGTGCAAAATCTCTTACTCGTGGCTACCGTCAATCGCTTCTGACGAGGTGCTTGCTGTTTAGTACTTTCTAGACCAAATCTCGCTCAAAAAATTGCGTGAATGTTCTCCAGGAAAACAGTGCTTTCGTGGCAGTCTTGGAGAGCAACACTGGGACGAGTTCAGTATGGCTTGGATTGACATGCATCCCAAACGAAGAGAATTCCGAAACAGGCAAGCTACACTTTTTCATCGAAAACTGTTATTTTTTTATTTACAGGCACCTGGGAATGGTTAGATGGAGCGAACTTCACGTATTCCAACTTTGCAGATCCGTTTTACGGTAATTAAAAGTTTCCTAAAAGCTTCACACATAGTAATAATAGTAATAATAATTCGAATCTACGAGAACGCGAGTGCAAATTAAAATTATGAATCATAATAATTAGTAATAATAAGCCTGAAATTAACACGTCCTTTCACAGAGCCGGGATTTTGTTATCCGATGCGCAACGAGGTTTTCACATTGGACATCGGAGGACAGTGGAGTGCTCACAATCGGAAATCGACATTAAAGCGGGGAATATGCGTGATACCGTGCGTTATGTTACCTTATGTTCAGACTGCGTAGGCTGGAGTAGATAGCGGAAATGTCTGATTTGTGAGACGAGGGAAACTGCGACTCTTTTGCAATTGAAGAAAAGTGCTAGTAATAGTAGTCTTACATAGTAGTCTTAGTCTTAGTAGTCTTAGTAGTCATACATAGTAGTCTTACAGTATAAGTAGTCTTACATAGTGTTAATGAAACCCAAGGTTCCAGGGCAGACATGTCTGTATCCACTCCCGTGCCAGTGTTTTGCGACGAAGGATGGGAATCGATCGACGGCGCATGCTTCATATTCGACACCTCAAAGAAGGAGCTGTCTTGGGCAAACGCCGAGAATGAATGCCAGAAGATGGAAGCTAGCCTGCCTAGTATAATCAGTAGGGACGTGAGCGATTTTGTCCCTCTTAATTAGATTTTATGAGGATCTTCTAAGGTTGAGATTGTAATTTATTCAGCAAAATGAGAGAATATTTCACATCGCCCATCCCCTGATGTCAGCTGCTAATGAGCAATTCTGGATAGGATTGCTGTGCGGCATGGATGGTAGGCATTTCGGGCAGTAGGAACTCCACACATAAGAAAACTCGGTTCCTGTTACCACGACAAAGGGTATTTCAGGAAACTTTACCTGGCTTGATATTTCAGGAAACTTTACCTGGCTTGATGACACTTCATACGCTTATAATAATTTCTTGACTTTGCGTGAGTATGCAATTTTTGCCCTAGTTTCACCGATGAGATTGCAATAAAACTTATACGAATCGATTAAGAGGAATAAGTGTTTTAGTCATTACCCGTCAACGATTTTCATTTTAGTTTAAATTTTTCAGCCGCTGCATGCTCCGAATACACTAATTACGCGTATGCAAACGACGGGCATTGGATTGCAAATCATACAGAAAATGATGAGGCTGTGTTACTTGTGTGCTCCAAACCGTGAGTTTTAATTGTTTTTATATTTATTCATAAAGATTACGTCATGATTTCCTTTCCTTTTCATTGTTAAAAAAGTCTCATTATGTTTCAGAGGCTACTCGGTTCCTGTTACCACGACAAAAGGACCGATTTCTCCAGTGTAAGTGTGTTGTAGTTATATTTCACACAATATTCATATAAGTTAGAAAAGTTTGTTGCAGCCCTCCCAGTTTTCCCGCATGGGCCATAATTTTAATCTGTGTTGGATCTCTTCTCGTGATTGGTTTTTGCGTCTTCCTGGGTTATATGATGGCAAGGAAGCGTATCGAACGACTAAAGGCTGAGGTATTCCAATACTAGAAAAATTGGAAAAAATCCATTTTCTGCAAGAAGAACGGTGCGATGCTTTGATCAGCATTTGAATAGAATTGTTCCCAAGAACATTCATTACAGTGCACAATATAACATTACAGATTGATTTCGACAGTCGCGCGAACAGCAACAAACTGGGGAACAGTCTGCACCCGAGCAACGTCGTTTCTCGATATTACAACCTGCCAAATCGATCTGACGAGTGGGAAATTGAGAGGAAGTTCGTCAGTATTGACTACATGAACAAACTGGGAGAAGGCGCTTTTGGGAGCGTGTTTCTGGGTGAGCATTTAGCATCTTCTAGTATTCGAATAACATATACTATACTCGTCATACAAATATTTAGGACGAGTCCTCGCAAAGAACATTCCACTCGCCGCTGGCAAATCAATCATTGAAATGACCGCTTTGAGGAATGATAATGACTCGGTAGCTGTAAAGATGTTGCATGGTATAATTTTCCAAAATATAATAAATTTTAAAAATTTTAAAAATAAATTAAATTCAGAAAACGCGGATACCACGGCTGAAACTGACTTCAAAGCCGAAATTGAATTAATGAAGAAGATTGGGTATCATGAACGGCTTGGTAAGAGGTTTCTTGAAATAGGAAGGCATTGCGAATATTCGCAGTGAACTTGCTTGCCTGCGTTACACAAAGTGAACCGATCCTTCTCATTGCCGAATATTGCGCGAATGGCGATTTGCTTGAATTCATGAGGCAGAGGTGATTCAATTAATGAAATTCATTATTACAATCACCCCTCAGGAGAAATTACATGATTGAGCACACGTCTCATTATGACGAAAACAAGATAATCACAGCCAAGCAGCAAATCATGTTTGCGATCCAAGTCGCTTATGGATTGGTAAGTCAACAACAACAATATGTGTAACATAATTTTGATTTCAGGAGTACCTAGCATCGCAAGGTTTTCTCCATAGAGACATCGCTGCTCGAAATATCATGGTAGATCATCAAGAAACGTGCAAAATTGGCGATTTCGGATTGTGCCGTGCGATTGAAAAAGAAAAAGAAAACTATCAAACGCAAGTAAGCTAGTAGTTCTCTGAATAGCAACAAATGAAATTTGTACAGGGAGGGAAGTTGCCTCTAAAGTGGATGTCACCCGAAGCCATTGACAAGTACTTTTTTTCAACCGCCAGTGATGTGTAAGTATGCATGGTATTCAACAAAACATTTAAACAATTCAGATGGTCCTACGGTATTCTCTTATTCGAAATAGTTACGCTAGGCGGGACTCCCTACGCGGGATGGCCGGCAGCAGATGTGGGTTGAATAATAATAACACAAAAATAATAAAAATATTACAGCTTCTAATTAAGCTAAAGCGTGGTGACAGAATGGAGAGGCCGGACAATTGTAGTGAAAAATTGTGAGTAGCCTAGTATTTTTCAAGAATAAAATATTAGTCTTCCCGGGTATTAAATTGTTTTTGATATGCTGTGATCACAACAATGGCGCTTGAGATTTGCGTACGGTGATAATTTGTCCCTTTTAACACGAATTTTCCAGATTCGACGTAATGCTGCACTGCTGGGCCGAGTTTCCCTCAGAACGGCCATCTTTCACTAAATTGAGGAAACGGCTGGGAGTGTTATTAGAGGATGTAAGTGAGCCAATATTGTCAAATACAAATATATTTATAAATTCCAGGTCAATCAAGACGACTACTATCTGAAGCTCAACGCACAAGCCAATTATTACGTATTCGAAAGCGAAGAGTTGTGAAAAGCATGTGTTAATTTGTCGTTATCCCTACGAGTATTTTGTTGGTCTCACTTTTTAATTACGTTAATCTGGTAAAAGATGTGCCTATAAGCGATGCGCAACATAACAACAAATGTTTTGATAAACTTGTTCTATCGATATCAGAAAAGATAACAACAGATACAAGTTTGCCTGCGGATAAAATTAATCGATATTCTTTCGAAGTGCAAGGAGAGTCAATTCCACATTGGAGATGATAGAGCTTGCGCAACGAGGATCACCACGCAAATATCACATCATAAGCCGCTCACGACGACACCTTTCCGGGGAGTGATTCCCCGCTCTCCCGATTTCCCTTGATCTTGTTCTTCTCTGATCGCTGAAGAAGTGATAGGAATGGTGAGAAGCTGTGCGCTTCTTCATAGCTTATTCCGGGCGCGCTTGTCCGATTGATAAGACGCGATAGAATTGTAGTCGAATGCGCCTAATCGTGTCTCTTCTCACAGCCGTTGTTGCATCCTTCCAGAAGACTGGTGAGTTTCAGTTTTTATGATACCTCGAAATATCACCACCTAGAATTTAAGACATTATTTAGCCTATGATGTCCTTTCAGAAGGCTTCAGTTTCATGACATCATTTAATTACTTCTTCTTCGAAAAAAATCATGATTCATTCACCCAATTTTCAGACAGCACATGCCTTAGCGGATTTCAACCATTGACTGACGGCTGGTGCTTTGCCACGCTGGAAAGAGGCACATACACGTTTCAGGTTTGATTTATGATTCATATTCTCATCTTTTGATCTCTTGTTTTAGTTCTTCCCATTTTTTTACGCTTTTAGACAAATAATAGACTAGCATAAATCGTAATTTCATGAGCCATAAAAAGACCATTAGACTGTTATCAATCGCGCCCTAATCAAACAATGAATGAGTGGACGAGTGCAAACAAGATAGAATCAAATTCGACGAGCGCTCAAGCGAAATTTAGCCTATCCAACAATTTAGCAAACAACTAAATGCGACCCAATGGACCGAAATACCCAGCAGTGTCTCTTCTTAGCAGTGTCTCTAATCATCTAAAATCGTCTCATAAACCATGTTTCTTTTTAATTTATCTATACTACAGTATGCTGAAGACGCCTGCTACTCTGAATTCGAAGCTCACTTACCTACTCTATCAACTGCCGACCTGAACAATGCTGTCGTTGGAGTTCGCAACGAGTTATTTAACGAGAACTCGTATATTTGGATCGGTCTGAACTGTTCGGCTGATGGTTGTGAGTTTGCAGCCCCTTTTTCCTAACAAGAAAAAAAATTTTTAATAGCAAACTATCAGATTGGTACTGGCTCGATGGAACTCCGTATGACGCGACGCAGGCCAACTTCGACCCCGGCAGTCTGCTGGTGTTTGGTGAATCATTTCTTTCCTTACTGAGTTAACTCACTCTAGTAGAATTGCTTCCATACATCTGTATCCCAACAAAATCTCTTAATTATTTTTAGTATGTATATGAAATAAAATGATGTTTTCAGATACTTTGCATTGCGATCCAACTCTGACGACGACCTTCACCCTCACACTATACGGATACTGGCAAGCACTGGCTGCCGAGAGCCAACTGTCGCACGTTATTTGCACTGCAAGGTTCGTATTAGATTTTCATTATTCATAAAATAATGAAAATCTAAATCTATTTGAGCCACCATTATTTCGATGAAACAGCACAAATAATATTATTTCGTGTATTTATAAAATGGAGCCTCTTTAGATCCAGCGATTCGAATAACACTCCATCACCGGACGGTATGTACTAAAAATGTTTCCAAAATTAAGAAATACATCATTTCAAGAAGTAACATGTCCTGAGGGCTACACTCCGGTTGATGACAACGGAGAGATGTGGTGTCTGGTGTGGAATCGCCCTCTGCCGCCGGCCACATTTGTCAACTTTGATGTAGGTTATTTATTTTATCAGCGCACGTGGACTGGCCCAGCAGACATGCGTGTGTTTGAATAACCCAACCTTTTGTACACTATGCGCTTCACAATGCGGTTACTCTGCTCTAATTTTGTGTATACGTACATTTCTGTACATTTCTGGAAACGGGCAGACTATTTTTTCAAGCTAAAATAAACACTTAAAATTACTTCCAGCAAGCGAAGGATCTCTGTGAGCAGAGGCAGGACGAAAGACTTCCTATTTTGCGATCTGCTAAGGTAAAATAGTATTTTGAATTCGATTTTGTTGCCTGATAATCTTCTTTTTTTTGTTGTTTGTAATGCATTTCGTTCATTTCCTTACTTTCTTATATTCAAGTCATTATTATTTATAATTTTCACTATAGATGGTCGACTCTCTGGACGATTTGCGCCAGAAGAATCATGCTGCCACACTGTGGATCGGCTTAGTTTGCAATCATGGTGCGTCTTTTGACAATTCACGAATTTCAGAGCAACAATTTAAGGAAGACCAGTGAGTAAAAAATTCATTTTCGTGTTTATGCAGGCATAAAAATATCAATATTGGACTGCTAAAAATAGGAAACATATTATTTAAACATGAAAAAAAATATTCAGAGACGCTCGAGTGGGAATGGGAGGACGGCGCGCCGCTCGGCTATCCGGACAACTACACGAACTTTTTGGTCGCCCCATGTTAGCTTTTATTAACATAGTTTTATCTCAAAGCCAAGTTTTCCGTGCCGGCTCTACAATCGCAAATCCATCGCAAATAAATGACGTTCAGCCTACCCTTGCACCGATGACACTCGTTTCGCGCAGTCAGTTCTGAATAAGAAATGGGTGGAAGAAAATCCCGCATTGCGCCGAGACTCGTACGTCTGCGCTCGCAGGTTTGCAGATTTTTTTTAGTTTACATTTTTTCAATTTAATTAGAATTGGAATCATGTTCAAAATCCTCTGCTTCACCATGAGAAATGAGAATGGACAAGATTATTCACAAATTGCAAAGCGTGTATTCCAGAGCCTCAACCTCCCTCCCACCCCTGCCCACCCTCCCTCCATCAACTCAGTGTCCCCACGACATGACCCTGCTTAACGATTGGTGCTATTCGTTCGATCTTTCACCGGTCGGAGACAGTGACTATGAGGTCAATAGTGTGGAGAATGGAAAGGAAGAGGAGGAGGTGATGTTGAAATCTATCGTTGCAAGTGTCAATTCGTGGCGCTTCCGGACGTTCCCTGCTTTCCTTATTTGCTTCACCTCATTCCGTTGCTCTGTGCTTTTGTGTGATGCCGTCGTGATAGGTCTTCTAACTGAAGCTGCTTTAGCACCTCCACCATTACTGTGAGACACGATATGGAGGATTCCTACCGTCGATCGGCTCAGAACAGGTTTTTTTTTACAAGTTTGCAAAAAATTCGTATGTATTTTCAGGAATCGGAAGACCTTATGTTCCTACGCCGATACCATCTCGGAATCGATTCAGAGAACCTGTGGATGGGACTTGAATGCGGTGACAAAAGTAAGGACTCTTGATCACCGCTACCAATTTCTCCTATTTCGCATAATGGGCCTCTGACATTCTGTTATATATTCCCCCAATAAGCTGCGATATTGATCAATTGATAGTAGGTGAAAAATGGTGTTCTTCAGATAAATGGATATGGACGAATGGCGAACCGTGGAGCGATTACACGAACTTCGTTGGCGGCGAAGCTCGTAAGATTTGATTTATGGATTTATTTTCTTCGATTTATGGCCCAGTCTGTTCTCGCAGATAATTCTTTCCCTATCATTCTCGCTCCCAAGCCATTCGAGATTCAGAGCGCTTGACCAAAAAAAATTCCATAGTTTTTAGCCGTTTCCTGCATTTACGACAGTCTCGATCACGGTCATCTATTTGATGCAGATGGCGGCTGGATCGATGGGTATAAGCAAGAGTGAGTCACCCGTTTTCTGCTTATATACTCTATTCGCATTTCCCTTGAAGAGCAACGTTTTCTGTTTCTAAACTCGATTCAATTTTTTCTTGAAGAGCAAAATACGTCGCTTGTTCGAGAAGACCGGAAGGATATGAGACAAAGAGCACGGTGGTTACAACGACTACGAAATCTCGTGCGATATTTATACAATTTTTTTATAATACCATATTATGTTGGCTTCATGATTAAGTTAAAAAAATACCTTAAAAATCCCACCTTCAGCACTGATCTGCCCGGGTGACTACACGAAATACACTGTTAACGGCGAAGACTGGTGCTTCGTGATGAACTATCCTATACCACCGGCTGTTGGAATGCTTTTCGAGGTGCTATTTGGGGAGCTATAAGTCACTTGAATTACGTTAATTGCAGGATGCGGAGAAAATGTGCGACTACCGAGTAGGCGAGACATTGCCTCTGCTAAAAAGTCCGGAGGTAAATTTTTTTTACTTAGAATTTTTTGTCTTAAATTTGTAATGATCTAGATGGTGGATACACTCGGCATATTCCGAGAATCTCTGGGGACAAATGATTTGTGGATAGGAATTGTGTGCAATTACGGTGAGTTGTTCAAATCTTCCTTCCCTTTTCTTCGTTTTTATAAAATCTCCACCAATAAAAAATGAAAAATCAATAATTCCAAATTTTGTATATTCTAGAAACCTTGCAATGGGAGTGGGAAGACGGCGATCCCGTGGATTACAACAACTTCATGGATGAGCAAAGTAAGCAAACAATATAAAAAAAATTTAATTTCAAAAATCATTTAGTAGTATATTATATTTTCAATTATTTTTTTACAATTAACGTTACAATTATCCAAACTTTAGTCGGTGAATGCACCCAACAAGATCGCTTCGTGCAGTCAGCGTTAACCGAAAAATGGATGAAGATGACGTCGTATGCACTAATGGACGAGTATGTATGCATGAGGAGGTAACGCCAATTTTGTATAATTTCCATTCTTTAGAGTATTTTTTTCTCAATGAGTGCTATTAGGGAACTTGCGCTTTATCAAATAGCACTTGATCATGATTTTTGCAGAGCAACGGAGTCCATTCCGCCACTGCCTACCCTGCCCCCATCTCCTAACTGCCCCGAAAACATGTATCCACGAGGTGAGTGGTGCTACGGCATCACGAAACCGCTCACATACACCAACTTTCCGGTGAGCTTATCACGTTCCATATGTTTTTTACGCTTACAGCTTTCAGACCGCCGAATATTTTTGCGAGCGCGATTTCCACGCATTTCTGCCTTCAATCAGCTCAGAAAAGGTTCGCCAGAGCATGTATGCTTTTTTTTGCCTCGAAATAACTTTTTTAGGAAACCGAAAATCTGATCTTCGTTCGCCGATATTTTCTCGGTGTTGACTCTGCAGATTTGTGGATTGGCGTGCAGTGTGGAACAGATGGTGAGAAAATTACGTAAAATCCCTCACTGAATTTATATTTTTTAAACTAAAAAATGTTGTAGTTGGCGCTGAACTGAAAAATATTCAGATAATTGGAACTGGTCGAATGGAGAACCTTGGAATGGATATAGCAAGTTCAAAGACCAAGAAGACGGTAAGAGCGGTTATCGAACGTCTAAAAAATTGTAAGCACATAAACTTCACATTTTTAGTTGATACCTGCGCTCATGAGAACAAACACAACAACTTCCTATTCGACAAAAGTGGGCAATGGATTAACGGGACAGACATAAAGTTTGTGCTAATTTTCATTTTTTTAAAATTTGAGCAGTTCGCATATTGCAGAGTCAAATACATTGTGTGCGCAATTCGGTACAGCGAGATAACCATTCCGACAACCACACAGCCACGTTAGTTGAAACATTATATACAATAGCATATGTGGACATAATATATATTTATTTCCAACATCTCTTGCAGGTCCCGAAAGGTGTCCTCCAAACTTCTTGGAGCTTGTAAATGGCACGTGCATTACGTGAGTGTTTCACAAATTACTTTAAATTACATTTTTTCTGCATCTTTTTATATGACATGATCCGATATTTTTCCCAGAAAAGCAGGGAATGAAGGCGTTACTTTCGACGTCACTATCGATAAATGCAATTCATCCGACGCAACGCTACCCTCTATCTCATCTGAGGAGGTGAGATAAAAACGCTATATTTTTATAACTGTGAACAAGAATATATTGTAACATATTTAAGGAAAACAGTGAATATGTTGATCTTATGAATACGTGGACTGGAGTTAGTTCGATCTGGATCGGGCTCTTGTGCATTCCAAATGATGACTTTGACGGATCAGGTACAGAATAGGGTTGGCCAAACGAGGTTTTTTAGACATAGATCATGTTGCGAGCTCGCTACGCACGAGAGAGCGTAAGGGGAGGGAAGAGACCCTCTTCCTTTCACACACTCTCAAGCAGCTCTCTGACCGCGCCATCTCGAAGCGAGTGGTAGCGAGGCGTAGCGGGCTCGCTACCTACCTCCTCCTCATAGCGAGCCCGTAATCTCGCTATCGTTTAGCCAACCCTAGTACAGAGCATTTTCCAATTACAGGCACCTGGGCCTGGCAGGATGGAACGCCGTTTACTTATTCACACTTTATCGATACATTCACTTTTCGTAAGCTCGTTTGGCATATTTATCTTTATATCATGTTTATATCATTTATATCATCCTGCAGATCCAACATATTGTTATCCTGATCGCAACGAAGTTTTCACATTGGAGATCGGAGGCGGCTGGAACAATCAAAATCGTGAAAAGGCAAAAAAACATGGAGTCTGCGTGGTGCCGTATGTCAACAACGACAATTGAAAGCCAAAATGCAGAAATGCACGGTGTTCAGGGCCGATTTGTCTGTAACCACCCCGGTTCCGGCAATTTGCGACGAAGGTTGGGAGTCGATTGATGGAGTCTGCTTCAACTTCGATAACACGAAAAAGAAGCTGTCCCGATTCAACGCTCAACAGGAATGCGAAAAACTCGGGGCCAATCTGCCAAGCATCACGAGCCGAGATGTCAGTCTTTTCGGCGGTCTTTCGAACGGAAATGCGAATATTGCAGCAAAACGATCGAATCTATTACGCATCGCACCAAATGATGTCCTTTGCCAATGCGCAGTTCTGGCTTGGATTACAGTGCGGGAAAGACGGTAACGGGCTCCATTAGTTTGCATAGACTTATAAATTTTTCCAGGAAAATTCACCTGGCTTGACGAGACACCGTACGGGTACAACAACTTGCTGCCACTGTGTGAGTAGTTATAATCTATTTTGTTATCGTGAGATTATTTTCCGTTCCACTCGTAGCTGACCTTTGACAAACGTTCGAGGGGCGGAGTTAGGGATGAGGCTGGGAGGAGGCGGTAGATCAAGTGCCCTCCTCCGCCCTTCCTTCCCTCTTCCTCTCTCCCAGACAATCGATAGCTCGCTAACCAGCACATCTCATTTGCTCCCCTTCCTTCCCTCTTCCTCTCTCCCAGACAATCGATAGCTCGCTAACCAGCACACCTCATTTGCTGAGCATTTGAAGCGCACGATAAGTTGCTAAAACCAAATATTTTGTTGATTTCAGTCGCGACCTGCTCCGATACTAAGATTGGCTATGCGTACGCCCGCGATAGTACTTGGATTCAGAAGGACGGCGAAAGTGGCGAGGCAGTGTTCCTTACCTGCTCCAAGCCGTGAGTTCAGCTTGTTTCACTATTTCCCGTTGGCAAATTGGGACATTGCTGAGTCCGGAACATTCAGAGGCAACGCTGCACCCGCCACCTCAAAGGCTACGTTACCAACAACAACTGTAACAACCACTGCTGTGACCACAACCTCTGCAACCACAACGACTGCTTCGACTACCGTATCTACCACCACTGCCACCACAACTACACAGAGGACAACTACAACCGCAGAGCAACTAACAACAACAACCACGGCCCAACAAACAACAACGACTACACCTACTCCTTCGTGAGTTATTAGAATTGTAGAAGGGAGTTGGCCTGGCCTTGCTTGCACTTGGTAAAAGTTACCTCGTGGTATCTAGAACAAGAGGTGCATGTATACACCTATGCTTTACAATTAGGGATTTTTCGTGGTCCCTGTAATCGCGAATTCTGATCAATTTTCGCTTTCAGCCCACCTCCCGGCTTCCCCACCTGGGCGATCATTCTGATATGTGTCGGCTCTGTGCTCATCATTGCAATCTGCGCGTTACTCGGATACCTGGCGAGGAGGAGGATCACCAGACTGGAGGCGGAGATCGTAAATGTAATTTTAGCTACTAACATTTACCATTCTTACCTTTCGGATTGACTTTATTGTGACCAAATCATTTATTTAAGGTGTTACTTATTCTCGGAGCTTTTCATTGCAATTTCAGATCGAGCGTCACGAGAGTCGCACAAACAGCAACAAGATCGAGCACAGTCTGTACCCGGGCAATCCCATCGATCGCTATTACAACCTGCCCAGTCGAACGGATGAGTGGGAAATTGAGAGGAAATTTGTAGGGATTGACTACACGAACAAGTTGGGCGAGGGCGCGTTTGGAAGCGTGTTTCTAGGTGAGTCCGAATCTTAAATTTTATAACATTATTTTTCGAAAACAACACTAATTCTTCATGCATGATTTTTTATTGAATAAAATTTCCTATTTTTTTATTATGTGTATCATTTTTTTTGTGCTGCATGCCCTGTAAACGTTCTGTACGTGCGTGCCAAATTGAAGATGTTCATTTGAACAATATCTTACAGGACGAGTCCTCGCCAAAAACATCCCCCTCGCTGCTGGAAAGTCCATTGTTGAGATGACTGCTCTGAGAAAAGATGATGACTCGGTTGCGGTTAAAATGTTGCATGGTTAGAATTTGATTGTTTTCGAAAAAGTCAGGAAGTAAGATTGTAGAAAATGCGGACACCTTGGCCGAAACCGATTTCAAAGCGGAGATTGATTTGATGAAGAAGATTGGGTATCATGAGCGACTTGGTGAGATTTACCGACCTCGTAAAGCGAGAAATATGTTCCGATTTCAGTGAACCTTCTCGCTTGTGTCACAACAAGCGAACCAATTTTACTTATCACGGAATACTGCTCAAACGGAGACTTGCTAGACTTCATGCGAGAACGGTACTCTTTTTTTGCAGATTCTGAAATTTATTTTTCCCGATCAGACGAAAATACATGATCGAGCACACTTCTCAATACGACGAAGATAAAATCATAACAGCCAAGCAACAAGTCATGTTTGCGATTCAGGTTGCCTATGGTTTAGTAAGTCTTCCATCTCTAAACATCATCTAACGAGCACATAAGCACTTTTAAACCATCATGCAATTTGTTCAGGAATACCTAGCAACTCGAGGATTTCTGCACAGAGACATCGCTGCTAGGAACATAATGGTGGATCATCAAGAAACGTGCAAGATTGGAGATTTCGGACTGTGTCGAGCAATCGGAAGAGAAAATGAAAACTATCAAGCACAGGTGCGTACAATACTTCCCTGAAAACATAAAAAAAACTATTACAGGGTGGCAAATTGCCTCTAAAATGGATGTCGCCAGAAGCAATTGATAAATACTTCTTTTCAACTGCGAGTGATGTGTACGTTTCTCTAATATTTGTATTTATGCATCCAATTTATTTCAGATGGTCATACGGAATTCTTCTGTTTGAAATCGTTACTCTTGGAGGTACTCCGTACGCTGGGTGGCCTGCATCTGATGTATGGCAAGATTATTATTTTAAAAAATAGCAATAAATAAATAAATTTCAGCTTCTGAACAAGCTAAAGCGCGGCGAGCGAATGGATAGGCCGGACAATTGCAGTGAACAATTGTGAGATTACTTAAATATACAAAATACGATTGTTTTCAGTTATGTTTTATCATTTTTCCAGATTCGAAGTAATGTTGCAATGTTGGGCCGAGCTGCCATCAGCGCGGCCAACTTTTAGCAAATTAAGGAAGCGGCTGGGAAAGTTATTAGAAGAAGTGAGATTCACTTTTCGAAAATCTCTTGGATAAAAAGTTAATTCAGGTCAACCAAGACGATTATTACTTGAAGCTCAACGCTCAAGCGAATTATTACGTTTTTGAAAGCGAAGAAATTTGAAAAAATATATGTTTTTGTATTTATTTGTTCATTACTCTATGAGTATGCTGCTGATCTCACTATTGTCTTTATTTACTGCGTTTTATAGAATAAATTTTGATACTTTACACTAACATTACACTAACATGTCAAACTATTATTGCGCTGATTATAATTATAAGATTAATTATGCATTCATACGACGGATATTGGTGCAGGTAAGTCCAGGTACGGCGAGGCCTACGTGATCCCTTGCTGGCCAGGCTTCTAGGGCACGTTTAACCTTCGTAACCAAAGTTACTACCAATTTGCCGACCCCTGGGGGATAGCAAGGCTTGGTCTGCCTCTGCGGGGGATTGAACTCGGTACCCTTATTCAAAAATATATCAATTCATATTTCTTCAGATGAACGCAAATGTCGGAGCGTAGTTAAAGTACAGTTCAGCAGATACAATGTTCTGGATCGGGATAATTTGCAACTATGGTGAGAATCAATAGAGTGATCTCGTAAGCTCTCAAGAGACAAATTAGAATTTGAAGGATTTGCAAATTTAGAATACGATAATTGGATATGGGAGGCCAATCAAAAATTTAAGTTTCGAATAAGGCCAACCTTGTGAGCAATTTTGCTTTTTTTTAGCTCGATTTTACCCGGCATTCAGGAGAGCCATTAATTTGAGTAAAAATAGGTTCGGAAGTTTGTTCTTATGGGTTGTTGTCTTTGTAGACTCATCACGTTCCGAGTCCGATGTGCGGTTCACGTATCATAAGGATGAAAAATGGCATGCCACCCAGGATGATATGCGAATACCTAGGATGATTATGTGCATGATAAAGTACATTTATTTCTGTAGATAATGCGTTTTCGAAGTCGTCCCGCAGTCGCAGTCGCAGTCGAAGTCGCAGTCCCCAGGGGTGGTCCCGCACGACCACCCCTGGTCGACGCATCGATGTTGAAGTTTAAAACTTTTTGCCCCTTCCTCAATTTATTAAACAACTTGGTCGTCCAGATGGTAATGCTGAGAAAAATGTTGGCAATGCAGATAGAACAGGTGAGGACGACAATTGATTCAATGAAATTTGTTTCACAATAAATGCAATATATGTACAGTCCGGTCGGATGAAAACGGGATTCCCCGCGCATCCCCGCGCATCCCCTCACGTCCCCTCGCCTTCTCACGGCTTCAGCTTTGGAATAAGCGGGTTCAATTGTTGATACACAGACTCCTTGTGTCCTTCCTCATAGTTTCATGCAGAAAGCAAAAATAAAAATATTCACGTTTCCATGAAAAAAATATTTGAATAAACAGGTAAGCGTTGCGCTCCACCTAGACTTACCGTAGTTACGAATTCTTGAAATTTGTGAGTTGGCTTAACTACGGTAAGTTCAGGTGGAGCGCACAGCTTACCTGTATTTCCAATTATTTTTTCTCGAAAACATGAATATTTTTATTTTTGTTTCTTACATTGATCGATGACGAAGGACTCCAGTAATCTGATTTTCAACAATTTAACCCGATTATTCCAAAGCTGAAGCCGTGAGAAGGCGAGGGGACGTGGGGGGATGCGCGGGGATGCGCGGGGAATCCCGTTTTCACATAGTGATCCGACCGGACTGTATGTAGCACAGATTCACTGATTCTCCTTGATGCCTACTGCTGTGTACAGCCAACCAAATCGAAGCGAAAGTCATCGTTGTGAAGAGTATTTTTCGATTAGTACAGCATACGTGTTAATTACAGAATTAGAAATAATTTCTTAATGAGGGCAATACAATTCGGAAAAAAGAGCTACAGACTGCAATTTCACTCCAACACGTAGTAATTCGCTTGGGCGTTTAGCTTCAGATAATAATCATCCTGATTGACCTGCGAATTTTTTAAATGATTTTTTTTAATATTAATAATTATCACATCTTCAAGCAGGACTCCAAGTTGTTTTCTCAGCTTGCCGAAAGATGGTCGATTAGCTGGTAACTCAGCCCAGCAACGTGACATTACATCGAAACTAAAAAAACTGCTTGAAAACAATGAATTGTGGTATACCCCTAAAAAGTATGCTTTGTGAGTCTGAAATTAACAAACAATCAGCTCAAGAAAAAATTGACTTACAGACTCTCATTACAATTGTCCGGGCGTTCCATGCGATCACCTTGTTGCAAGCGAATCAACAACTGTAAAATATATAGTATTTTCATATTGAAACTAGAAAAACTAACCTCGGAAGTTGGCCAATTTACGTACGGTGTTCCACCAAGAGTAACGATTTCGAAAAGCAAAATTCCGTAAGACCACCTCAACCGTTTTTTTCGTCGTAAACATGGGTATGATTTAGGGGCACTCACACATCGCTCGCAGTGGAAAATATGTATTTTTCAATTGCCTCTGGAGACATCCACTTTAGGGGCAATTTTCCGCCCTAAATTAATGATGCGAACACTGGCGACGTCTGGACGAAATTTAAGGAGGCAATCTCTCTCATTTCGACCACTCTGGGACGAAGAGAGAGTGGACCATGAGGGGGATCGCCCCTCTCATTTTTGTCTAGAAGTCGACACTGTTTGCAGTATAAAGTTTGTCATGTGAATGTAAACAAATAAATTGCCTGTGCACGATAGTTATCCTCCTCCTTGCCAATCTTTCTGCACAAGCCAAAATCGCCGATCTTGCAAGAATCTTGATGATCGACCATTATGTTCCTTGCAGCGATGTCACGATGCACAAATCCTCGAGATGATAGGAATTCCTGAAGTTGATTATTAGAAATAAACTAAATTACTAAATTAGCAACCCACCAAACCATAAGCTACTTGAATAGCAAACATAATTTGCTGCTTGAATGTGACAATATGTAGCTCGTTTAAATCATCCGGTTTTTCTAACATATGTTTCCGCCTGGAAATCATTCAGTAATTTTACATTAATTTAGCTTAACCTTTGTCTCATGAAATTTAGAAGATCTCCTTTTGCGCAATGTTCAGTGATTAGAAGAATCGGTTCACTTTGAGTTATGCATGCTAGAATATTCACTGAAATATGTTTCCCGTGAAACGAATTCAAGAGACTAGCAAACCGATCCGCTCGTGGTAGCCTATTCTCTTCATAATTTCCATTTCTGTGCGAAAATCCCGTTCAGTTAGTGCGTCCACAGTTTCTGAATTTATTCCTATTATTAATTATAATATTTTTAAAAAATTTTCATATAGTATTTAGTTATACCGTGCAGCAGTTTTACTGCAACAAAATCGTTATTAGCCTCCAACGTCGCAAGCTCAATAATCGATCTTTCCATGCCAGACGGAATGTTCTTAGCGAGAACTCGACCTAAATAATAAATTCTTAAATAAACGGGCTATATAAGTCTTACCCAGATAAACGCTTCCGAAAGCTCCCTCCCCGAGCATTTTCATGTAATCAATACTAACAAACTTTCTTTCAATCTCCCACTCATCGCTTTTGCGCGGTAGGTCATAATATCGAAGTGATTTCGCATGTGAGGTCACTTTATTTTTCTTCCTATCATGCAGTCGCATCTAAATTTGATATTTCGTAAGTAATTTCAAATTTTTAATAATATTAAGAATGATATTGTACCTCAATAAGCTTTGCTCGTAAGTTCTGAGCTCGACAAACACAGATAATTATCGAAATAATAATTCCGAAAATCGCAATAGATCCCATAGCGATTAGGACTATCTCCCAAACGGGTAGGCTGCGTGAAAATTCCATTTTTTTCATTATCTCATTCGTCAAGAGAGATGACACAACACTTTATGTTGTGTCATCTTTGATAGATACCTCACATCGTCAATACGGGATGTTGTCGTGGGAAGGGTAAGCGTCGTCGGTTCATTGCTTGTGGAAGGAATGCTTGACGACGTATCTGCGCTTGTAGAGCTGTGGTCGGATGTAGCGTCGGTAGTTGAATCTGAATATGCCTACAATTTTAGTCCCACCATACATACTAGCATCGATTCCAACATGCATTTTCAACTCATAAATGGAAAATGGAGGAAAAATCAAGACAAACCGAATTCAAGCTCCGTCGTTTGAGCATAGGAAGTTGAAAAATCAAGACAAACCGAATTCAAGCTCCGTCGTTTGAGCATAGGAAGTTGTTTCAAACGGAAGAGAAATTGTTGTGTCCTCAGTGGCTGTTGGATAGGGCACGCTGCATTTATGTCACAATCACTATACTTTTTTGTGAGACAATCACTTTTTAGAGCATACTGTTATCCGGGATAGATATCCTTTATCCAGTGGTGCCCAGAATTCATCATTATAGAAAAATCCTCGTGGATCATTAGCACATGGAATATCTGAAAAAGTAAGTGAACAATTTATGCAACAAATACGAAAGAGTTCCACTATAGATATTAGGAATCAAATTTAAAAAAAAAGTATGTTTATATCCCTAAATTGGTCTCAGTGAGTTTCCGCGAGTTTGCTGAGTATTTGCGAGTTGGCTGACTGCCAATGCAATGACTAATTTGCGTACTATGTGCGAACATTATCGCAAATATTGATATAGTCAACGCCACATGCATAAATGAACAAAAAAATTTCCTTACCTTCAAACATAACATTGCTGTATGAATACGGTGAGCCATCTACCCATTCCAAATCGTCTAAAAGAGTTTTTTAGTTTTACAGATTAAAAAAAAATTGATTGCGTACCGTTTATGCAGACAAGTCCAATCCAAAACGGACATTGAGCGGGATACGCAAGCATATATTGCTCTGTTTCAACATACAATCTTTGATTTTGCTTAAATATACCATTCACATATTATATTGGAGCATTTAGGTAACCTCTTCGCTCAGAATGATGGGTAGAGTTGCGTTCAAACTCTTACAATATTCATCCGCCAATGTCCAATTTCGTCTTGAATGATCGG
This sequence comes from Pristionchus arcanus, assembly GCA_900490705.1. Lineage (NCBI taxonomy): Eukaryota > Metazoa > Nematoda > Chromadorea > Rhabditida > Neodiplogasteridae > Pristionchus > Pristionchus arcanus. Next base: position 269,810 of record LS487160.1, on the reverse strand, counting down.
TTTCGAACAAATAGCAAATGCCATCGACCAAGTACCATCCCTCATCACACAGATCGGTAGGTTCAGGAACGCTGGGCTCAGCGCTGAAATATACTATTCCAGTGGAAACCCATTACCCCAACCACTAGGAAACCAAAAAAAAGAGGACAACCCTTTAGCAAACCAAATCCCCAACCACTGTTTAACATCTCTGTGAAAAAAATGATGAGACGGCGGCTCAATATTCGAGCTCTGCAGAGCAGACATGGGTACTTTCTCATGCACATGATGTCCTCGTCGATTTGCATATCAGCATTGTCAGCCCGCCAGGTGCCCGTTGCGCCCTCTTTATGGAACACGTATCGGTCATTTGAATCGGTGCAAGAAGATCCTAAAAATGAAAAGCATCTTTAAGTTTTCCGCATAACAATTGAACCTCACCAGGATCTTCATCAAACGCCGTGAAACTCAGTGATTGATTATCCGACCACATCCAAGTATCCGTTTCTGGTTATTTTTTTTATTAATTTTTAGTTCATTTTTTTTTGTTGAGATTTTGCGCAACGAAGCAGGAATCTCACAACTTCCTTACGTAATTATTTTTTCTCACCATAATTGCAAACGATTCCGATCCAATAGAGCGGATGCCGTGTTTCACCGACCATCGAATTTACCTGAATCGATGTGATGTAAAATATAAAGATTGAGCAATCTATTACATCCGAAGAAGGGATAATTGGTAGTGAATCTCCATAAAAACTGCAGAGCTCAAAAGCATCCTACAAATAAACTTATCAAATGAAAAAGATGAATGAAAACTATAAATGCTAGTCACTGACACTGAAATTTGCTCCAGTAGGCTCTATAGAATCTCGTATGATGTAGCACAAATATCCGTCATCGATTTTTTCCAACGAATAATTATGGTCAGGACAAACGTAGCCTGACTTGCAATGTGTACTTATGATATCAAACGCATATAGACGCAATGTAAAATATCAGAGGTATTCTGAAATATCGCAGGTGCCGTTTGACAAACTGTTCAAAGTGCATCGATTCGTTCCAAATTTTCAGGGTTGATGCATCCATGGGCCTAGAATGTTCGGCTAGCTGGTTCGGAAATCCTGCTCCGGAGAGGTCGGATATTCAAAAAATCATAACTTCCTTCAAAATTGAGATAGCGACTTTTTTTTAAAGTGAAAAATGCGTCTCACTGAGTACAATAACTGCGTGCAAGTTGAAACGAAAAAAACTCTTTGCAAAACTTGAAAAACCATTTTTTGGAGCAGAAAAGTAGTTAATAGTTATGATTTTTTGAAAATCCGACCGTTCTGAAGGAGTGTTTCGGGTAAGAATGAGTTTGCGGCCTATTCCAGCTATCCGAACATTCTTGGTCCGTGGATGCATCAACCCTGAAAATTTGGAACGAATCGATGCACTTTGAACAGTTTGTCAATGAGGGGTCTGGAATTCATGCAATCTCTCAGAAGACCTCTGATATGTAAGAATAATTTGTGAGAATAATAAAATATTAATAATCTCACGAGTATCTGCCAGAATCGGAGAGAAGCAGTTCAGAAGGAATAAACCAGCGACAATAGTGACTGGCAAGCGAAAAGGGCAGCTCGGAGTCATCGTAAGATGAGGAATGAGCAGATTATGATTGATAAGAAGATAAGGAGGGGAGAGATCGAGATTAAACCAAAGGTGTGAAAAGAAGATTACTCCTAGAAAAAGAGAAGAATCATCACGAAAGTGTACAGCTGAAGCTCGAGATACAAACTAAGTGATATGGAAAGATACACTAAACAAATTTATCATATTGTCGTATCAAGATCATCATTGGATACGATAGTACACTAGGTGATCTCTCACAACAAGCAATTTCATAGGTTTTAATAGATTAGATTGGCTTTACTTTGAGATAGCCGACAGTTTCTTACTTATAGATCATGACTGTCAAAAGCTGCAGAGAAAACAATGGACATAATATATTAACCACAATAGTGAGACCGGTATTTAGGTTTGATGAGCGATTTAGCGATTTTGGTGATTTGGTCTATTTCTCATCGTGATTGTGAGTTTCTCCAATTTATCATATCGTGAGATTATTTTTCATTCCACTCGTAGGTGACCTTTGACAAACGTTCGAGGGGGGCGGAGAAAGGAAGAGGCCGGGAGTAGGCGAGTGATCTACCTGCTCTCCTACCCCCTTCCTCCCCTCTTCCTCTCTCCTAGATAATCGATAGTTCGCTAACCATCACATCCCATTTCACATCCCATTCAAACGCACGATAATATGATAGTAGTACTTCTTGAAGATGTGTGCTATTTAAAAAAGTCGGTTTTTCGGCAAATGATGAATTTGAATCCCCCGTTAGAAAACCCCGTTAGATCAATTTGAATGAGTGATTTATCTTCCGTGTTGCATTCATACTTTCGTCAGAGATTTTGGCTTACTGGATCGTGCTTGTTGTTGCATATATGAGGCCGGTTGCCTAAGAATCAGTAAATCGCCTGTGATGGCTGGCACAGTGAAATTTTATGAGTTTGAGAAAACATGGGGAAATAGGTTCTCGAGGGTGGTGATCATCGCTGTCAATTTCATTTTGCACCAAACTGATCGGTGCAGCCGTGCTGCAACCATGCTGCATGGTACCTTTATTCTATATCTCCGTTCTCCGTCAATGAGAAGTTATGAAAATTTAGTTGCGTATGTAATCGGCTATGGGGAGTCGAACCGTGATGTCCTCGTTTATAAAAAATGCTGTTTTTCACGATAAAAAATATTTTCTCGAATACTAGGGGCTGGGGAAACTAGCTTTTTACAAAGGCAGATGCGCCTCATTCTGGGGATCATTTTTCATATAATAGGTATGGGGGACATATTTTTTTCTATTTCATTTCCCATCATCATTCACTGTTTTATTCCTCCCTGCCGCGCTCTTTTGAGTGGTGAGTGAGGAATGAAATGAGTTTCCTTTGTTCTCTCTCGCTGAGTGTGAGTAAAACAGTGAATGATGATGGGAAATAAAATAGAAAAAATATGTAGCAAAAAACCGAAGGTTTTTTTCCACATACCTATTATATGAAAAATGATCCCCAGAATGTGGCGCATCTGCCTATGTAAAAAGCTAGTTTCCCCAGCCCCAAGTATTCGAGAAAAAAAAATTTTATCGTGAAACACAGCATTTTTTATAAACGAGGACATCACGGTTCGACTCCCCATAGCCGATTACATAGGCAACTGAATTTTCATAACTTCTCATTGACGGAGAACGGAGATATAGAGTAATGGTACCATGCAGCATGGTTGAAGCACGACTGCACCGATCAGTTTGGTGCAAAATGAAATTGACAGCGATGATCACCATCCTCGAGAATCTATTTCCCCATGTTTTCTCAAACTCATAAAATTTCACTGTGCCAGCCAATTGTTGATTCTTAGACAACCGGCCTCATATATCGTTGATCTGCATCCAGAGTATCTCGAAATTTTCATTCAATTCCTTTGTTTTGAAGGGAGAGATGTTTTGAAGGACCAAGCACAATGCAAGGCACACAACCGAAACAAATGGGTATCGGCAGATCATGAAAGCAAAGAGCAGTGGCTACGCACGTTATAAGCCGATACGAGTGAGATTATTTTCGCAACCGTGAGCAGCAATGAAAATGATGTCGGATTGTTCAAGAATGAAGGGCACTCTATGGAGACGGGGGTCCCTATGGAAAACTTTCCGTAGAAAATATCCTTCTGAGATGAGCCAAGAAGCGTACACTGATTTAACTCAAACTCAATGACCGTGCTAGTTGTTACGTAATTGAGACACTACTGTCTCATTATTGTGGTTAATTAGTTATGTATGTTCTTTTTATAAATTTATATTTTGATAGTCATAATCTTCCAAATAATAAAAAAATCAATAAAAATCTATGCATTTGAGTTATGTGTGAAAGCCTAGTGGCCATGTTATCGTACCCAATGATGGTACGACTAATTGTAAACTATATCTTCATTTCGTACATCTTATCTTATAAATTCTTTTGTATGGAGCTTCAGTCGTACATTTTTGTGATGACTTGATGATTCTTCTCTTTTTCTAGGAGTAATCTTCTTTTCACACCTTTGGTTTAATCTCGATCTCTCCCACTCCTTATCTTCTTATCAATCATAATCTTCTCATTCCTCATCTTACGATGACTCCGAGATGCCCTTTTCGCTTGCCAGTCACTATTGTCGCTGGTTTTTTCCTTCTGAACTGTTTCTCTCCGATTCTGGCAGATACTCGTGAGATTATTTGAGATTTTTATATCATCAGTTCTTTCTTTAACAATTCTGATATAATTCAACCAATCAAAGCTTATTAGTGGTTTCGCATTCTTCGGGCTGATATCAGCCGCCATCTCTTGTCCAGTCTGATATAATTAAATTGGCAGATTATTCTTGCACCGAGTATGAATATAAGATGGTGATATCAGGCGAAGACGAATATTTTTGTATTATCTTTTGAGATTCTATTGTCCCTAATGGGGCGAACTTTACGGTTCGTGAACAAACCTGTTTCGAAAAATTATGTCGATTTTTCGTAGGAAGCACTCGAAATTTGCAATGCTCATGGAGAATCACTGCCGATTATCAATTCCATTGATGTAAGAACATACCCAAAAAATTTTAGTTACATTATCATGAGTTTATTGTCCATTCCACGCATAGCTGACCTTTGACTACGATTCGAGGGGTGGGGCGAGTAAGAGGCCGGGAGGAGGATGTGTCCTCCTCCCCACCTAGTCCCTCATTCCTCCCATACAATCAATAGCTCGCTAACATCTTGTTTGCTATCATTAAGCATTTCAAACGCTCGATACTTCAGATGGATTCAACTATCGGACAATATCTACAGGACGAGCATCCTTACTGGATTGGGATAATTTGTAACTATGGTGGGTGAAAATTCGCCCCGCAAACTCTCAAGAGACAAATGAGAGATGCTAGTATTTAAAACTTTAGAAACCGATTATTGGATGTGGGAGGACGGACAACAATTGTACTTTTACGACTTCGAACCGGGTGAACCTGGTTAGTGATTTTTAAAATTTATTTATTTATTTGTATTTAATTTTTTAAATATATGATAATATTTGTTTTATCCGGAATTCAGGAATGAGATCCACGATTTCAATTGAAATTTTTTTGTAGACGCATCATGCTCCCATTCTCACAAGCGATTCACATATCAAAAGGACAGACAATGGCATGCCAATACTGATGACGTGCGAATTCCTGGAGACATTATGTGTATGAAAAGGTATATTTATTTCAGTTGTATTCAGTTACAGTTTCAGTTTGAAATGCATGAAAAAGTACATGCCCGGGTATCCACTCCTAGTCAATGACTTGATGTTGATGTATAGATTGAATATTTTCTAATTTTCGATGTAATTTGATAATGCCATTTGTTTTGCTAACAACAATATGTTTCTTTCTTCATATTTTCAGTGCCGAGCGCAGCAGTCCTGTGCCTACGAATTTGTGCGATTCAGGATGGTACTTGATCGATGGATTTTGCTATTTGATAAATCAAGGTGATGGCCTAGTCCAAAACTGGAGTTTGGCGAAGGAATATTGTGAGAATTTGGACGCCACGCTAGCCGTCATTCTAAGCGAAGAGGTTCGAAACTTTCACATTTCAAGTGAAGAGAGGTTCGTTTAAGCAAAATCAAAGATTATATATCGAAACAGCTCAACATTCTTTAAGTCCCTATTCCTATGTATTTTGGATTGGGCTTGTCTGCACAAAAGGTAAACAATTAATATCGGAAAAAGATACTACCCCGAGATTCAGCTCGGGAAAAATAAATTGAAAATACAATCACATAAAATTTAATATGGAAAGTAGTATACTGTAAATGCAGTATTGATAAAAAATTTCTTGATATCACAAGTAAAATTAAAATTTAAAATTTTGCCATCACAAGAAAAATTTACGGAATTGATTTTCCCGAAAAAAATGATGACGTCCCACTGCGAATTCCCAATGCAAAAGTCCCAATTGAAGTTGGCCCAAATTAGTTTTTCCACAACGTTTTTCTCAAATTAAAAAATTCTACAATGAAATGTTAGAGAGAAAAATAAAACGTTATAATTATTAAGCTGATCCGTACGTACGAATCAATAAACAATTTGAAAGAAGGGACCTTGTTTATGCTACTTATTATTTTCTAAACGCCATAGTAGTAACTGCGATAACGTGAATTTTAGAAATGATGAAATGCTAGCAAAAAACCATTATTAAAAAAAGCTGAGCTTACATGGGAACCGTCTGAGGACACATATCCCGATCTTAATGAAAATTTTAGGGATAATAAGTCGAAAGCGCTGATTTAAAATCTGTTTCCAAAATCTGCAACCGAAATCGTTGAGGCGAGTTGTCGACTTTGAAGTTTTTCTCGAAACCCGTTCGCGCGAGACGTAAGCACTTCCCTCGATCCCCTTCCCATCAACACCGGTGTGGTTAGGAGGGAGGACTATCATACAGCAGTCCGTGATTCTACTCCATACTATGTAATGACATTCTTCTGCAGTTTTTTTTCGTCCCGAGCTTGTTTTTTCCTCCCGAAGTCCCGAGCGTTGGGAAATCTTTTTTCACATCCATTACGGTTATGGTGAAAAAACACACGAAAACAAGCATTTTCAAGATAATTTCTCCCTTGAATTTTCCCCTCTATTGAATGAGCTCTCTAATGGCAAAAAATATCGATAATTTTGAAAAAAAATTTGAAATCAGCGCTTTCGACTTAGTATACTCTCAAATTTTCATTAAGATCGGGATATGTGTAATCAGACGGTTCCCATGTTACATTTTGCAGCTTAATATTACAATATTCTCCTAATGCAGCTGAATATTACAATATTCTCCAAAATTAAACCCGATCATTCAGGTGATATTTCATGGTTGGATGGCTCGCCGTATACATACAGTCATTTTCTGAAAGAAAGTGAGCCTGCATTTGGTTTGACCTAAAACATGCAGAAAAGTACAATCTAAGCAGCTGGCCACATTATTTTTCTGCCTTTTTTTCACAATTATGCGATCAGATAGGCTGAAATTTAATTAATCGTAATTAGTTTTTGCAGATCCACGATGTGCGAACCAAGGATATTACTATGGAGGAGATTCATACTGGGATGGGCCATTGAATGGACATTATACATTAGCTGTTACAGTATGCTCCAAAAAGTCATTGGGACTAGAAATAGTAATTGGCATATACATCATTGTAGTGCATCCCTTCCAATGTCAACTACTGATGACACAACGACTTCATTTATTTTCGATACAACATCCCCAGCTCAACCGCTTGACCGTGAGTTTTGGTTTATCTTGTGGGACTAAAATTGCATGAATATTTAGATTCCACTACTGAAGACACGACTTATTTTGCATTCGAAACAACCTCCACTGCTCAATCGTCGGAACGTGAGTTGGAAAATAATAGTGCCGATTTTGAATATTGAATGGCACTTTGACTTTTAAAAAAAATTAATCGACGAAAAGGATAATAACAAGGTTTTCAAGATTTAAATACCGAAACCACATTCGACGATAGTTCTGAACTTACAACAGCGACTCTGCCTACGCAAACATCTCAAATCGATGCTCAGAGGTTTTTTTTTGAAGTCGGGTTGGCTCTTGAAGAATGTGAATGTGTACAAATGATTTCTTCGCACAGCCTACCTTTATGGGAGATAGTTCTGATCGCTATTGTATCCATTGTGATTTTCGGAACATTTATTGCGATAATTATCTGTGTTCGGCGATATTCTCTGACCCTACGAGCGAAAATTGTTGAGGCATTCAATATTTGCCATAGCCAACCGAAACATCGAATCTATAGATGCGGCTGTATGATCGAAAGGAATCAAAAGTGACCTCACAAGCGAAATCACTTCGATATTATGACCTACCGCGCAAAAGCGATGAGTGGGAGATTGAAAGAAAGTTTGTAAGTATCGATTACTTGAAAAAGCTCGGAGAGGGAGCTTTCGGAAGCGTTTATGTGGGTAAGAGTTTTTAGATCGATTATTTCTTAAATGTAATAGTAAATTTTAGGTCGAGTTCTAGCGAAGAATATTCCTAGTGGCGTGGAAAGATCAATTATTGAGCTTGCGGTGTTGAAGGCTAACAACGACTTGGTTGCGGTAAAGCTGCTGCACGGTATGAATTATTATTTAGGTAATATTTACATAAATCGATTTAATAAATTAAGAAACTGCGGATGTGCTAACTGAACGCGACTTTTGCGCTGAAATTGATATTATGAAGAGAATAGGCTACCATGAGAGGCTTGGTTTGCGAGAGTAGATTTCGCAGTGGAAAATTAACAGTATTTCAGTAAATATTCTAGCTTGTGTCACACAAAGCGTGCCGTATCTTCTAATCACCGAATATTGCTCTTATGGAGATCTTCTGCATTTCATGAGACAAAGGTAACCAAAATTCAAGAAAAAAAACAGATTGATGGCCAGGCGAAAGTATATGCTTGGAAACCCGGATGTCATAAACGAGAAAAATATTATCACATTCAAGAAGCAAATTATGTATGCTATACAAATAGCTTATGGATTGGTTAGTCACTACCTCAGTTTCTATTAGTTGCAATATTTAGGAATTTCTTTCGTCTCGAGGATTCATTCACAGAGATATCGCGGCGAGAAACATAATGGTAGATAATCAAGAATCTTGCAAGATTGGCGATTTTGGATTATGTCGGGCTATCGGTAAAGAGGAGCAAATGTATCATTCACGGGTAAGCATACGGATAACTCGTCCAAAAAAACTCACTACACTCAAGGGAGGAAAACTACCGCTAAAGTGGATGTCCCCAGAGGCAATCGAAAATTACTTATTTTCCGCAGCGAGTGATGTGTAAGACTCAGATTGCGAGAAACTCAGATAACTCATGTCATATGCAGTTGGTCGTACGGTATTTTATTATTCGAAATTGCCACACTTGGAGGGACACCATATTCTGATTGGCCTGCATCCGAGGTTGGTTAAGCATACATCGAACTCAAATTTTGATTATTTATAGCTGTTAACAAACCTCAAACATGGACACCGTATGGTTCGGCCAGAGAGCTGCACTGAGCAACTGTGAATTTCTATAATTTTCTTTTGTTTTCTTTTTTTTATTCTCGATATTTACAGCTTCCAAGTTATGTCTGATTGTTGGGCAGATACACCCTCAAATCGACCAAGTTGTACCAATCTGAGAAAACGTCTTGGATTCCTGCTTGAGGATGTGATAATCATTAATTAAAAACAAAATCATTAAAAAAATTTCAGGTCAATCAGGATGATTATTATCTGAAGCTCAACGCTCAAGCGAATTATTACGTGATGGAGTCGAATTGCAGTTGAAAGCATGTTATTTCTCGAGATCTTTATTGTCCACGTATAAAATACATTTTCCCGTTCTGCAATCAACAAGTGTGCAGTACTAAGTGTTCTCCACAGTGTTAATTTTCGCCTCGATTTCGTTAGAAGCTCATAGTAGTAGTCGAAGTTCCGGCGAAATCGTTTCTACAATATTTTTCCGATAGATGCGATAATTGCGGAATTGCAAATTTATCAATAATACGCATGCATACCTGTTTCATCTGTATTGCTAACTTTTTTCTCAGCATCGAAAAGTCCGGTCGACACGAGGGGTTGATCTTCCACCACTCGTTCAGGAGTTCGTACCTGTAGATAACACTTACAGAAAATTATATTTTATATAAAAAATGCTAAATAGCAAGTTTTTCATTAATAGTTTTTCGTTAAATTATCGTAAGACATTCGTGCGACATATTTCACCCAAACGCGCGACAGTCCTTACTGCCACTATAAATATCGCTTCTAGGTTCGAAATATTTTTGGACCGAGTTGCCATCTGCTCGAACAATTTTTCCTAAACTAAGAAGCGGCTTGGAGCTTTGTTGGAAGATGTGAGGATCACTTTTCGAAAATCACACGTATCATATATCAAAATTCGATCGGGGGAAAATGTTGAGGAACTTCACTATTGAAGTCTATGAATCGGATACGGATAGGAAGGCTGTATTGTACAATTGTCTCGGATAGTGTAAATGCATCATAAACACATCACTTTCGTAGCACACTAGCCCCACAATCAGTTTACTCTTAGAAATGCATTGAGACATTATTTATGAAAACATTTTATAAAAATGCGATGGTTTCAAGTCATTCCGATGCGTTACTCTCCAGCACGTAGTATTCCGCATGAGCGTTCAGTTTCAGATAGTATCCGTCAGGATTTATCTGCAATGATGTAATATATAAATAAAATAATAGCAATGATGTAATATGCAATGATGTAATGTATTCTCTCACTGGTTTGCCTTACCTCTTCCAAAAGGCGCGCGAGCCTTTTTCTCAGCTCGCCAAACTTTGGCCTATCGCGCGGTTGCAACTGCCAGCAGGCACAAATCAGTTCGTACCTGAATTGCGAAGATGGTCAGGCCACTATTTTTGGGCTCCCCAGATCGGATGAGGAAGATCAAGAAAACCACAAACGGCAGATATGAACTTCCCTGCATTTGGTGCTCGCTGACAAATGAAAAAAGAGACTACCAATAACTACCAATCGTAGGTATCCTCTACATTTTCATAGTCATGTTTAATTCTGCGTTACTCACATATTATCGTTGCAATTATCAGGCCTCTCCATTCGTTCGCCACGTTTAAGACGAGTCAGCAACTGAAATTGTATTATTACTTGAATTTGTTTTTTTTTTTTGGAAGAGCTCGCAATATGTTCAGCCGTCCCTTCATTTCAAACATTACTTCTCCACTAGAGCTGATGCGAGAGTGTGTGAAAAGAAAAGACGGCGTTCTAGTTTTCATTATTCGAAAAAGATACCTCAGCCGCCGGCCACCCTGCGTACGGTGTGCCGCCCAGAGTGACGATTTCAAAAAGCAACACGCCGTATGACCAACTAAATCACAGTTTTGAAAATCCATTTGTAAATTTTTTAACGATAAGATCTACTTACACATCACTGGCGGTCGAAAAGGTGAACTTGTCAATCGCCTCAGGTGACATCCATTTCAGCGGCAGTTTTCCGCCCTGACATTGTTGTTATTAATTATCGCAAAAAATAATATTTTAGAGTAAATTATACTAATTCGAGTGCACAATAAAGCTCGCAGTCACTTCATTTCATGTACTCTGTCGCCACTCGACCGATCAAGTGTTTGTGTGTGATATGAAGAGACGGCAATCCGTATTGGTCAATCGAATAAGAATAAGAAAATGAAGGGGATACCTGAGACAGATAGTTCTCGTGATCTTCCTCAACCGATCTTGCCAGCCCGAAATCGCCAATTTTGCAACTTTCTTCCTTGTCCACCATGATGTTCCGTGCTGCGATGTCTCTATGGATGAATCCTCGCGAGGACAGGTATTCCTGGCAAGTAAATGTAGCCACTTATATTTCGATAATATCGCACCAGTCCGTAAGAGATTTGAATGGCGAACATTAGTTGCTTCTTTGCAGTAATAACCTCTGGTGCCTTGATTTCGTCCGGGTGTGTGAGCATGTAATTTCGCCTGTGGAAACGATAGTCGCATAACATTGGACATAAATATTTACCTCTGGCGCATGAAATTGAGCAAATCTCCATTTGCGCAATATTCGCAAATGAGCAAAACGGGCTCACTAAGAGTGACACAGGCCAGCATGTTTACTGGAATGATTGTGATTTTTTCCTATCATAAATGTGATTTTTAATGCAATGGTAAAAATAATCACCCAATTGCTCATGGTATCCTATTCGCTTCATTAGAAGAATTTCAGCACGAAACTCGAGCTCGCGTTGCGAATCAGCAGTTTCTAAAATTCTATATTATCAAAGTTTCTATATTTCTTAAGACAAAGAATAAACTAAGCCAACCATGAAGCATCTTCACTGCGACTTTGTCATTATTGGTCGTCAATGTCGCAAGTTCAGCGATCGATCTTCCTGCTCCGAGTGGTATGTTCTTTGCGAGAACTCGACCTGAAATACTTTCAAAATTATTTTTTTGGCAAGCATGAAACTGACGTCAGATCACTTACCCAGGTACACGCTTCCGAATGCTCCCTGCCCGAGCAAGCGAGATCTCTCAATGCTGACAAATTTCCGCTCGATTTCCCACTCGTTGCCCATGTCATAGTAGCGCGAATGTGCAACTGGGCCGTGAATTTGCTTTGCTTTGTCGATTTGCACCTCAACATTTGATCTCTCTGTAGGTGTGATGTGTGCTCGGTACCTCAACTATCTCCGCGCGTAGCCTACTCTGTCTTCTGACGAGTAGAATTATTCCTAGGACTGCAGCACAGAAGAGAATCACGCAAACAATGATGGTGACGATTGCCCATGTGGGCAGAGGATTCCTGAAAATGCAGTTTCGTGTAGAGTTGCACGTTCAGGATCGGTATACCCGAGATTAGGCGCCATTGTTGTAATTGTAGTCGTTGACACGAACGTTGGATTCACTTCGGCTCTGGGGGATGAAATAGCAAAATATTTCTAGATGATATATACCTCCTTGCACAAACGGTATAACTTATTGTGTGATCTTTAGGGAGCCATCCCCATGTACTGTCATTATGAAGCGCAAAAAGAAGCGGATTCAAATTAGAGCACAACAATCCTTAAATTTCGATCTTGATCAGTTTCAAAAAAAGTTGATGATGCCTGGGTCTGTATCAAAATTGCTATAGTCTAGCGGTTGTCCATCTTCCCATTGAAATTGGCTGGTATCTGATGAATATTTGGATATCATCACGATAAGCATCTAGGCCATATTTTTCGGATAGTACCAGGAAACACTATCGGACTCTGATTTAATAAAAATCAAAATATCCATCGACTCGTTTCTCACAGAATCAAGTATCATACATACCGGAATCACAGATTATGCCCAGCCAAACATTGTCATCTGAGAACGTGAATCCAAAATGTAATGATGCAAAATCCAATAGACTATCATTGATCTGAAACAGTACGGAAACAAAAAAAATTGTGGAAATGAACAAGAAATCAGGCTGTGCCCACATCAAACGAGGTCACTATTGGCAACGTGTCTCCGGTTGAATTGCAAACTTCGTTAGCTTCCTGTGAGATTGACATATGCACATGCCGAAGTTGTTTTGCACTCACTGCCCAGGTATATCCAGCAACCGGTGGGACGGGCCAGTTCATGGTGTAGCACCAGTGCTGGTCGTCGACGGAAGACACCAGTTCGTAGCCTTCGGGGCAGAGGTACTCTTTGATCGGTGACGTTTAAGACGGTTCAAAAACGGTTGAATACCATCGTTAAATGGCGACACGGTGATATCGATGTAAATGTTGTCCTGATTGCTTGAAACTTCGTCGCCAGACAACTCTTCAGGGAACCAGCGAATCTGTTAATGTTTTTTTCAAAAAACTGTTTGCATCATTATTCCCACCTCAAAATAGTCCGTGTGGAAATTGTCAGCGTACGTGCCGTTTCGAAAACTGAATTGAATAAATTTAACTAAATTAGTTAACGTTCCTCACTAAGAAAGCGGTCCCCCAACGCTCTTCATCAATCCAATTGTGCCGTTGCGGTTCTCGCCGATATTTTCCGTGTCAAATGTGAGGTCCATGCTCACTGCTACGTTGGATTGCTCACTGGATTCATTAGGTTTAAGTGTTTGCTCTGTCCGAATTAGATGAAGCCATCAGTCCATCTTATGGGTCCATCTTATTCAGACAGATCATGCGTTTTCTTTTTTTTAATTACTACGAAATGTTCTGGTGATTTATCGATCCGAGTATTATTCGACGCACCAGTGCCCGATTCGAACGTAAGCATATTTGGACATATTTGCTCGATTCTGGAGATTGTCGCTGCGACCACTGTTGAGCAGCACAAGCCGATCATGTCGATACATGTCGACCCCTTGATGAACATTGTTAACGAAAGATAGGTGCGAGCCGCGCGATATACGAAGATTCTAACTAAAATTTGTGACTTGGTGAGAATTTTATCATGCAACACCGTCTCATCATCTCGCATAGAGAAACAATCGTGCCACTCATACTTTAAAGAACACCATATTGCAATTAATCTCAGAAGTATTTTTAAAATAAAATTAATCGACCAACTTCCGTCAAATGAGAGGTCGCTTGATGACAATAACAATAATGCGCACGTTGAGTCAGCTTCGATTGTAATGACACTTTCGAGCAGATAAATCCAGTCAGGCATCCGTTCACATCTGCAATCGAACACGAATAAGTACTCCGAATGACTCCGACTTGCCATGTTTCAGCCTTGGATGAGATATGTGCCTCTGACTACAATAACTTACTCCCATGTCTGCAGCAAATATCGCTCTTCATCCTCTCCAGTCCCTGCTCCGTCATACAGCGTGACATTGCCTGTTCCGCTAGCACTTTTTCTGTTGAAATACATCCCCGTTTCGGGCACAACGAAAACGGCCGAACCAGTCGAGAATTTGGATGGCTGAAGAAATTCTTTTAAAATAGATTAAATCCCATGAAATTTAAACGAACAAATAACAAATAAGATGCACTTGTATCAAGGGGTGGACAATGCTGTATTCGTCGCTTTTCAGAATGAGCGTAAACTGTTCCTCGCAATCTAATTCTGGATACTCCCCGGAAATTCTCCACGGCAAACGATCGATATTCTCGACACAGCTGTCTGGTTGATTCGCTATGTCGGAAAAACTAAAAAAACAACAATCTTTCAAGCGAAATCTGTAAAAAGGCAAAAAATAACCAACCTATATGATATTTCGTTCAAACTAATATAAATTGTTGCGAGTTGAGCGTGATTGGAGAACTAAAATTGCCAATGTTAATTCGTGGTTTATGAAAAATAAATATCAAAACTCACGTTTTGCTGAGCAACAACGCATGCAAACTGTGAGTACTCGTCGAATGTCGTATTCATTAACTATAAAGTCAGAAAAAGGATGAAGATCTGAGATACTAATAGGCTTACCCGATTTACTTCATCACACGAATACACAAACGCACCAGCGTATTGTATCAGTGAAAAGCAGAGAAAGTGAAGCAACATTTGGCAGAAATTACCAACAATGAAGCTTCCTTTGCGCGGTGAGGATCTTTAGGGCCTGTGAAATATTCTGACTGCCGTTTACGTGCATATATCGCGATGTAATCCAGGGAATGATAAGGTGGGAGTGAGAAAGGTTTGAAAATTTGCGGATTAGCAAGGGGATTAGCAAGTAGGGATGTCTAAACGGAATTTATTCCGTAGTTCCGAGTGGATTTCCATAATACTCGGAACTGTCTCGGAACTCGGAATTCCGTCGTCTAGTAATTGTATTAATTTTTGCTGAAACTCAATCATTTTCGCTAGTCTGAGGATGAATGGTGAGGCCGATCTAGTCTAGAGCGAGAGACGGAAGAATGAGAATGACGGAATTCCGAGTTCCGAGCTAGTTCCGAGTGCGAAATGAGATTGATCGACCGCATTACGGAATGAATGAGGATGAGGAATGAAAGGGAGGGAGTTCCGAGTTCCGTATAGACATCCCTATTAGCAAGCTCACAAAAACGTTTCAGTTGCAGGGTGAAATGATAACAAGCGTACACGATCAAAATGAACAACGAGAACCGAAGGTTTGATCAGGGAAACACAGCGTGCCAAAAAAAGAATTGAGGCGGTGGAGAGAAAATGTCGACTCCTTTTTCCGCCTTTTCACACGCCCCTACTGCGTGGTTCAGCCATGTACATTGAGCTTTTAACCGATATTATTCAGTTTCGGTGTAATGTGGGGACTGCCGTCTAATCGACCATCTTTACCAGGCTAAGAAAGCAACTTGGAGTCCTTCTTGAATATGTGATCATTTTCAATTCGTATTCTGTTTTGAACACTTTATTGATACCTGAAGCTCCGGATGATTATCTGAAGCGTTCAATCGAATTACTATCTGTTGGAGTCGATTTGCACTCTGTAGCTTCCTATTTCTCAAGATTTTTATTTTCCGCAATAAAAAAATCTGCTTTCCATTCTGTAATCAACATGAATGCTGTGAAATCGTTTCAATGAATGCTGTGAAATCGTTTCAACGTTCATTTCCCGAAAGATATGATAATTTCGAATTCATCAATTCAATACGCGCGCGTACCTGTTTCATCTTCATTGCTAACTTCTTTCTCAGCATCGACAAGTCCGTTCGACACGAAGGGTTCGATCTTCCAGCACTCGCTCATCGGTTCGTTCCTGTAAAAAAACTTAAACAGAAAATTATATTTTTAATATAAAATGCTAAATTGCAGTGACTAATAGTGAGTGGATAATTTTTTTTTTGTAAATCACGAATTTCATCGAATGATCAATCCTTCTTTAAATGAGCTTCGCCTCAATTTGCATTAGTACTTATTTCGCGCCCCTAAAAATATCGTTGCCAGATTTGGAATAATGTTGCAGTGTCGGACAGAATTGCTTTTCGTCTTTCTCCATATTGATGAAGCGGCTGGGAAAGTTATTAGAAGAAGTGAGAAGTGATTTTCGAAATTGACTTGATGAAAAAGTTATTTCAGGTCAACCAAGACGATTATTACTTGAAGCTCAACGCGCAAGCGAATTATTACGTTTTCGAAAGCGAAGAAATTTGAAAAAATGTATGTTTTTTTGTATTTATTTGTTGATTTCCCTTCGAGTATGCTGCTGGTCTCACTATTGTGATTATTTACTACGTATTTTGAATTAAATAAATCTTCGTTATTGTTTGTGCTCCATTTTGTGCTTGAATTTTAACGTCGCCTGATATTTGTCCCGTTTGCTTAGTCTTGGCTTAGTCTTTTCTTCACACCTCCGAAATTAATCTCCAAATCTCTCGTCGTCAAATGTGTAAACGTAAACCCGCTCATTCTCCACAATGATTTCCCGCTGTCGATTACGTCTGCTACTCACATTTTTCGCATTACAATACTGCAGCCTCAATGCCAATCACCGTCAGTTCTTTCTCTGACAATTCTGTTTTCATGATTCAATCACGCATAATAGATGCAATGCTGATCATTTGTGAATTTCCATATTAGGAGCTGATTCATCCTCTAGTCTTGTCCAGTATGATATAATTAAATTTGCAGGTTATACTTGCACAGAGTATGATCATAAGATGGTGTATGCAGACGCGGATGACAGATATTTGTGCATTATCTTTAGAGATTCGATTGATCCTAATGGAGCAACATTCATGGTGCGTGATTAATGCTCATTCTATCATTTTATTATTTGTTAGGAAGCTCTCGAAATGTGCACGGTTCATCGAGAGTTCCTGCCGGTTATCACCTCCGCACGCGTAAGAACTTTAATCAGATATATTTTAATAATATTTTCCTTACTAGATGAGCGACAATATCGGAGATTATGTACAATCAGAAGATATTTATTGGATAGGAATTATGTGTGATTATGGTGGGCAATAATATATCATGGAATGTAAATTTCAACTTACAAGCTATCACGAAACAAATGAGATATACTAATATTTAAAACTTTAGAAAGAGATGCTTGGGACTGGGAAGAATACGTAGGAAATCTGAACGCCTATGAGAACTTTGAGCCGGGCCAGCCTGGTAAGTGATTTATTTTAAAAAAAATTTTATAAATTATTTTTTAATACTTGTTTTTGCGAATGAAATCCACGTTTTCGCATGAATTTTGCTTTGTAGACGCTTCCTGTTCCCATTCGGACAAGCGGTTCACGTTTAGCAAGGATGAACCATGGCATGCCTCCGCTGCTGCCTTACGAATTCCCGGAGCGATTATGTGCATGACAAGGTATGATATTAGGGATTACACGTTCGGAATCGGTATTCCCAAGCCCTCGCTTGCAAGACTATTAGAAATAGCGAGCGAATGAGAGGGTATGGAGTATAAAGAGAGCCGGTATTACTGGCATTTGCATGTTGCGATGTTGTTTACTTTTGCAGTATCACTCCGTTTAGTTTTAAATCAACCATATATTTGAATATACATATTTTTCATATTTTCAGAGCCGAGCCGAGTGATCCTAATTTTGATTATCCTTTTTGTGATCCGGAATGGTACTTGTTCGATGGAATTTGCTACTATTTTTCACAAGATTCCCGAAAAGGAAACTGGACTTTTGTGAAGGAATATTGTGAGAGTTTGGACGCAACTCTACCCGTAATTCTGAGCGAAGAGGTTTGCAATTTTTACAATTCAATTAAAGAGAGGTTTGTTTTAGCAAAATCAACGATTATATGTTGAAACAGCTCAATATTCTCTCTCTCCTGTTTCAAATGTATTTTGGATTGGACTTGTCTGCGTAAATGGTAACCGTTTTACATATTTTTTTGCCATTCCGTATTTTGATTTGTTCTAATCAGTCAATTCGAAAATGAATGAAGGGACCTGGATTATCCCACTTATGAATGAAGGGACCTGGATTATCCCACTTATCGTTTCCTAAAGTAGCACTAACTGAATAAATGACATGAATTTTAGAAATATTCAAAATAAATTGAGCTAGCAAATAATGCGTTCATATACGTGCCCGATATTTCCGCAGTATTGTGAAGAGCTGAGCATTACGATATTGTTCAAAATCAGACGATTTTAAAGATACAATTAAATGGCTGGATGGCTCGTTGTATAATTACAGTCGTTTTCCGAAAACAGGTGAGCAAGAATTTGCTTGGGCATTTAGCAATGAAACAGCTGGCCTTACCAGCGGGTCCCACCTAGCGTAGTCTTATGACTGTAAAATCGCTTGACGTGGATACACCTTTGCCTTTACCTTTTAGAAATGGAATGAGTATATCATACTCCTTAATAAAGGAGAGAGGCCTCCCGATGTATGTTTGTCCACTATTGCGAAAGTCACGTAGACAGGTCACGAAACTGTAAACAAGTCCAAACATGTCACGAGCGCGCTTTCTATATTGCGAAATGGATGGAAAGCGCAACGCACATTGAAGAGGCCAGACGATAAGACCCCGCCGAAGGCGGGGGCAAAATCGGCTGGTATGTATATATGGATCGTAACAAATTTTTGCAGACACATCATGTGCTCTCGAGAACCAAGGATATTATTACACAAGAGATGCATATTGGGATGGGCCAGAGGATGCAAAAATCCATTCCAATATTATAGTATGCTCCAAAAGGTGATTGGGCTTAAAAAAGTTGTCACTGATTAAGTAAATGTAGAACGTCTGTTCCAATATTCGAAGACGAAACAACCTCCACTGTTCAAACATCGGAACGTGAGTTGACAAATAATAGAGCCTATTTTGAAAGTTGAATGTTTACGAAAAGGATAACAATGAGGTTTTCAAGATTCCAATACCGAAACCACATTCGACGATGGCACTGAGATTACAACAACGACACTGCACACGACAACCTCTCGAATGGAAACCACATTCGATGACAGCACTGAGATTGCAACAACGACAAGAACGACACTGCACACAACAACCCCTCGAATAGAAGCTCAGAGGTAGCAAATCCTGACTACTGTGAAAGTGTCCAAACGATTTCTTCGAACAGCGTATCCGTTTGGGAAATTTCTCTAATCGCCCTTGGATCCATTTCGATGTTCGGAGTCTTTATTGCGATAGTGACCTGCGTTCGTCGATGCGCTCAGACGAAACGAGCCAAGGTTTTTGATGTATTCAATATTTGCACTTACCCTCGAAAATATCAAATCTAGATGCAATTGTATGGTGAAAGGAATCCGAATGCGACCTCGCAAGCGAAAGCACTTCGATATTACGACCTACCGTTGGAGAGTGACTGGGAGATTGAAAGAAAGTTTGTCAGTATCGATTACATGAAAATGCTTGGAAGAGGAGCATTCGGAAGCGTTTTTGTGGGTATGAACCATTTTTCACAGCCTCTATAAGCAAAACCTAGGCAGGGTCCTCGCAAAAAACATTCCAACCGGCATGGAAAGATCAATCATTGAACTTACTGCGTTGAAGGCTAATAACGACTTTGTTGCTGTTAAAATGCTGCACGGTTCAAATAATTTTAAAAAAAAACAACTATTATAATTGTAATAATTTCAGAAACTGCGGATAAACTGACAGAACGCAATTTTTGCGCTGAAATTGAAATTATGAAGAAATTAGGCTACCACGAGCGACTTGGTTATCAAAAGTAGCTTTCAAATATGAAATGTGGCTTCATTTCAGTGAATATTCTTGCTTGTGTAACTCAAAGTGAACCGATTCTGCTAATCTCAGAGTATTGCACGAATGGCGATCTCTTGCATTTCATGAGACAAAAGTAAGGCCTTATTTTAAACAAAAATGACAGAACGATGACCAGGCGGAAATATATGTTAGAAAACCCCGAAAATTTGAACGAGCTACATATTATCACGTTCAAGCAGCAAATTATGTATGCTATGCAAATAGCTTATGGCTTGGTGAGCCACTAATTTAGTATAATTTTAATCATCATATTTAGGAATATCTTTCATTGCGTGGGTTCATTCACAGGGATATAGCAGCTAGAAACATAATGGTCGATCATTATGGATCTTGCAAAATCGGCGATTTTGGCCTATGTCGGGCTATCGATAAGGACGAACAAATGTATCATTCTCAGGTGAGTTTTTCGGTATCTCTTTGGATAACCATAATTGCAGGGTGGAAAATTACCGCTAAAGTGGATGTCCCCGGAAGCAATTGAAAATTACTTGTTCTCCACAGCGAGCGATGTGTGAGATTCAGATTGCGAGAAACTTAGTCTCAGACTCATAACATTTCCAGTTGGGCATACGGTATTGTATTATTCGAAATTGCAACACTTGGAGGGACACCGTATGCTGATTGGGCCGCTTTAGAGGTTGAATTATTTATACTTCCGATTGTTATTTATTTACAGCTGTTGCCACGGCTCAAACAAGGTCACCGAATGGCTCGACCGGAAACTTGCACTGAGCAACTGTGAGCTGCTCCTTTTTAACATTATTTACTTATTATAGGCACTTATAGGTATGAAGTAATGTCTGACTGTTGGGCAGATTTTCCAGCAAATCGGCCAACATTCACGAACCTGAGAAAACGACTTGGAGTCCTGCTTGAAGATGTAAGATATTTTATAAATAAAATAGTATGTACAAAAATTTTAATTAAATTTTCTCAGCTCAATCCGGATGAATACTATCTGAAACTCAACGCGCAAGCGCACTACTACATTTTGGAGTCAAGTTGACGTCGGGAGCATTTCATTTGTCGGCGAGAAATTCATTTGTCTCCACTAGATAAATTTGAATGAGAGAACAATTTTCCGTCTTGCATGAACACTTTCGCAATAGATTTTGGATTTCGGGATTGCCTTGCTGTAGCAGGGATGTCGTTGATCTCTATCTAGCCGGGGTCGTAGGATAATTCGAAAGTGTCCTTTATTTTGCGGGGAGTAAGGCACCAAAATCCAAGCACATTATCTTACAAGACGCACAGTTGCTTAGGCAGGCTGGTGCATACAGAATAATCGCAAAAGCGAATGGCTATCGGAAGATCAGAAGCATGTATGATAAACAGCGGTTAAGCAAGCTCGTTGTAAGCCGATAAGAGTGAGATTATCTTCTCAACCGTGAGTAGCAATGAAGATGATTTATCAAGAATGAAGGGCTCTGTTTGGAAACGGGGGTTCCAAAGAAAAACGGTATCCAATCAGAAAACGGGAGTCAAGCGAAGGAAAATTCTGAAATTACAAAAAAAAAGAAATCATTCTCGAATGGTTTTAGAAACATTCACATAAGATGAGAAGAACTAGAAAGATGATGGAGCGCATCTTTCTAAATAGTTTCTTTCCTGCATTAGTTTTATAGTGATCAATCCTGGTAACATTTTTGCATGAAGCTGAAGGAGAAGTTTTAAAAAAAAATCTCCATCCAATTTTTAAAGTGTCATTCTGGCAAGGAACCTATGAGTTTCAGCTTGAGTCATCATGACTTCCTTGGAATGAATCGGCAACTCACTAATCTTCACACCCTACCTATAATCCTTCCTTATCTCTCTCGCTTATTGTTAGGGATGGGTTGGTAAGAGAGAACTCTCCCTATTCCTCATACTCTCTCATCGACCTGACTGACCAGAGAGCGTGCGGAATGAAGATACTGTTTCTAGCCAAGATTCCACACTCGGTTCCGGCTGATTCACAGCGTCGCTTTTCCATGCGCCCATTTCTCCGGTTACATCTCCTATTAACAATATTCGGATCTTCTTTCTTTTTCAATTACGCATGCATTTGCGTCGCTGAAATTCGTAAGAGCATTTTTTCCCATTTAATATGTGAAATAGGTATTCTAGAATGCCCCGCTGACTACTTGTTAGTGAATTCGCTCGGAGACCATTGGTGCTACTTGCCGCGTTGGAACTCCACGTTACCTGAGGGATTGGATTTTGAGGTGAGTTTTTGAGGTGAAAAAAATATTTATAATAAAAATTAATTATATATGTATATTATTTTAGAAAGCAATCGGAATCTGCGATGACGCGGGAGACTCGCTGCCTATTCTCGCTACGAACGATGTGATTTTTGTAGATTTTGCCTTTGCATTATCGGTAAAGTAGCTCCGAAGAAGAGATTAGTTCTCCCTCATCCTCCCATCAATCCCCATCCCCTGATCTAGCTGTAACCTCCAGAAATATTTATCCGCCTTGTTGATTGGAATAATTGTACATTATTATTCCCACATATAAAACATGTATAAATCTATTTATGTATTTACCTATAATCAGTCTCATTTTAGATAAACACAGATGTTGCGGTGTTGGGCCGTACAGTCTGGATCGGAATCATCTGCAGTGGTTTGGTTTCACTTTGTATTGCAGAACAAAAAGCGGTTTTTACATAAATTTTGCTTATTTTTTTTGTTTTCTTGAAATGTTCTAATTTTCCTAGTTCAGACGAAGGTGCATGGACGTGGCAAGATGGGCAACCGCTCAATTTCACGGCTTTCGTTAAAGATCCGGGTTCGAATTTCCATCCTGTTCTCCAAACTTTGATCAGAATTTGATTGCTTCCAAATGTAATCAATGTATCAAAGAATTTCAGCAATTCTTTCAGATTCTGACTGCACATTGGTGAACGAACGCTTCGTACTCGATGGAACTGGAAGATGGGAGGCGCAGAATGCCACCTCGCTGCAGCCAGTCGTTCTATGCGCTCGAAAGTTGGTTTGTGGGCGAAAGCTTTTGAGTGATACTCGTTGTATGAATATACATAAGCTGACCCAAAACCGATCAAAACAATGGGGTTTCCAGCGAAAATATATTCGTGAAACTAAATGATTTCGTACTAGAGCTCGAGAAGTGATACCGCCGTCTCTTCATTTCACACTCTCTCTCGTCGACCGAGCGGGCAAGAGAGTGTGCAAAATGAAGAGACGACGGTATCATTTCTCGAGCTCTATTTCATACAGAGCCGATGACGTGGACACGCCCACGGGCTTTCCCACATGGGCGATTGCTTCAATCGTCATTGGAGCCGTCATTTTCTTCGTGTTAGCAATCCTCGTGATGGTTATGGCACGACGAAAGATTAGACAGCTCCGCGAAATTGTAGAGGTATTACTATTTATTTATTCATATTTTATCAGATAAAATATATTTATAAATTCAGGAGCAAATGGATGACAAAGACTCTCGGATTCATGGAAAAACGTCCGTGCTTCAAGCACCGCGGTATTACGATCTACCCAACAAGAGTGATGACTGGGAAATCGAGAGGAGATTTGTAAGCATAGATTACGGCAATAAACTAGGAGAAGGCGCCTTTGGAAGTGTATTTCTAGGTGAGATTTTAGTGTTTTTGTCATGAAAAGATGCCCGTTTTAGGACGAGTTCTGGCGAAAAATATTCCGATTGGAATAGGCAGATCAATTGCTGAACTGTATGCACTGACGAATAACAATGAAACGGTAGCTGTGAAAATGCTGCATGGTATTTATTAACTTTATTTTTTCCTGACTAAAAAATTTTCAGAAGCTGCTGACAGTTTGGCGGAGCGCGATTTTCGCACTGAAATTGATCTAATGAAGGCTCTTGGCTATCATGAGCGACTTGGTAATCTAAAAATAAAAAAAAAAATTGTTCATTATTTCGCGTTTCAGTCAATATCCTCGCTTGTGTAACTAACAGTGAGCCGATGATGTTAATAACGGAATACTGTTCTAATGGAGATCTACTTGAGTTCATGAGGCAAAGGTACGTTTTGAAAATGTGGTGGTAATCGATTTTTCTCTGTTGATCAGGAGAGTCTACATGCTCGAGAACCCAGACCTAACAGACGAGGGAAAGATAATCACTGTCAAGAATCAAATCATGTTTGCGATTCAAATCGCGTATGGATTGGTAGGTCACTGGAGTCAACTTTTAAAATTCGATTAAAATGTTGTAAATTTTTAGTATATTTATTATTTTATTTCATAAATCATATACCTCTCATATACAGGAAGTAAATACAGGAATACCTCTCATCACGCGGTTTCGTCCACAGGGACGTCGCTGCTAGGAACATAATGGTTGATCAGCATGAAACGTGCAAAATTGGCGATTTCGGACTGTGCCGAGCTGTCGGGAATGAGGAGAAGAACTATCAGTCTCATGTATTTTTTATTTATTTATTTTTCAATTTCATAATGTTATTTCAGGGTGGTAAACTTCCTCTGAAATGGATGTCTCCTGAGGCGATCGATCAATATCAGTTTTCGACCGCCAGTGATGTGTAAGAACATTTTCTCGACAGTTGATACAATACTATCGTTTCAGATGGTCATACGGTATCTTATTATTCGAAATAGTCACACTTGGAGGCGCCCCTTACGCTGATTGGCCGGCTGCAGAGGTTTCAACATAATTTTTATATAATATTTAAAATAATTGGCTCTGGTCCGTTTTGGGTGTCCCATCAAAGTTTCCTGGTCCCAAAATAGTTTCCTGGTCCTTAAAAAGTTTCCTGGTCCCCGAATAGTTTCCTGGTCCCAGAAATAGTTTCCTGGTCCCA
>LS487160.1:226761-243888 GCA_900490705.1 Pristionchus arcanus | reverse complement strand
TTCTGGGACCAGGAAACTTTTCCGAGCCCTGATCAGCCGATTCTGGGACCAGGAAACTATTTCTGGGACCAGGAAACTATTCGGGGACCAGGAAACTTTTTAAGGACCAGGAAACTATTTTGGGACCAGGAAACTTTGATGGGACACCCAAAACGGACCAGAGCCAAATAATTTTAGCTGTTCCTCCGGCTAAGTCAAGGACAGCGTATGGAGCTACCGGAAAGTTGTAGCGAAGATTTGTAATATTTCTAAAAAAATATTAAATGACATTTAAAATTTTAGATTTGAAGTAATGGCACATTGTTGGGCCGAGTTGCCTGCCGATAGGCCGACGTTTACGAAATTAAGGAAGCGATTGGGAGTTTTGATGGATAGTGTAAGTATAATATATTTCAACTATTTAAAGAAAGTCAAAAATCCTTTCAGGTAAATCAAGACGACTACTATTTGAAGTTGAACGCACATGCAAATTATTACGAATTAGAAAGCAAAGTCATTTGAATTTGTTTTTTGTCGGTTTATTTCGGGTGATGATTGCGCTTTCTTGATAAATTTTATCATTGTTTTGTCGATGAAGTACACGCGACGAGGTACGACAGTTGTCAACTCGTATTGCTTTCCAGCATATAATAATTAGCGTGCTCGTTGAGTTGTAGGTAATATTCATCCTGATTCACCTGAAATGAGTATATATTAATGCAATTTCAAACTCAAGAAATATGACTTACATCCTCTAACAAGACTCCCAATCGCTTCCTCAGTTGAGTAAACGACGGTCGATCAGAGGGCTTGCCAGCCCAGCACCGCGACATTACTTCGTACCTGAATGTTCTCTGGTATTTTTTCCCAGTGGGGCCCCAGCAGAAATGGGCGTGGTTTGGTTCCCCCACTGGTTTCCCAGCCTCTGGGAGAGGGTCAGGAGGGCTGATTTCTACCGACTGGTTTCCTAATCAACTTCCCACTGGTTTCCCACTGAATGAAGAGCGTCAGTATCTTACATGAAGGCGCGCTTCGGTTTGCGCCGAATGGGAGTTTCGCAAATGGAAAAGATTTACGGTGAGTGATAAGAGCGAAGGTGTGAAGAAAGGAAGCGACTTGTGAGCTGACTGTTCAGATTAACATCTGATGTGCCTCGGAAAGACATACTGCTCTGCCGTTGAAATGCACTGTGCACATGCCTCCTTTTTCGATAATGAGAATCATATTGAACTGGTCATTACTGTTGCAATAAATTTATCGTCTGTGTAGGTACATGTTGTTCTCGCTCAAAGTTATTTTTTTAGAAATTTTATTGTTAGTTTATTCCTTTATTTGCGCCATAGTAGTCATCTTGATTAACCTGAAAACTTTTTTTATTATATATGTATATTATGATCATAGGACTCACCTCTTCTAACAAAACCCCAAGACGTTTTCTCAACTTGGTAAAATTCGGTCTGTCCGAGGGTAATTCAGACCAGCAGTGCATCATCACTTCAAACCTGCGATTAATTTTTTTTTTTTGGCAAAATACATAAAACCTTACACATTCTCACTACAGCTATCTGGCCTTTCCATACGCTCGCCTCGCTTGAGTCGAGTCAATAGCTGATAATTCACTTTGATAAAAAAACATTTAAAAAAATGAACCTCTGATACAGGCCACCCAGCATAAGGAGTACCTCCAAGTGTAACTAATTCAAATAGCAAAATGCCGTAAGACCATCTGTAATATGTAATTTTAATTGCAATATAAAAAATCGAAGGAAGGTTTGCAGATGATGCTCACACGTCACTGGCAACGGAAAACTGGTAATTATCAATTGCCTCGGGAGACATCCATTTCAGTGGTAGCTTTCCACCCTGAAACCACAATTTTACCTGTATCAAACGCACAGCATTCCAAATAGATAAAAAACGGAAATAGAGAGCCCACACCATGGTGTGATAGCCCACCGTAACTCCTAAAAATCCGGCAAGAGAAAGTGCATGGCCGGGGGGTTGAACCCCCGACCGCTGCTAACCTAAACGTGAAACTTACCTCTGCGCCATGACGGCTGTGCTCACCGATCCTAGAATCGCCTACCAGTTCGTGGGGTTCTTCCCGCTCTCACTATGCAAATGGAGCGTCGAGGGCGCCTCCAGCCTACCGTACTCCCAATTTGCCTCTCAGAATTGTCGCGTCAGGAGATAAGAATTCACGATTTGTGGGAAATAGCAGAAAGTTTCGTTTTCACACCATTTCCCAGCCAAAGGAATGCTGTGAACGATAATAACCTGAGCATGATAGTTCTCTTCTTCCTTTCCAATCGCTCGACACAATCCGAAGTCTCCAATCTTGCAAGTTTCTTGCTGGTCCACCATTATGTTCCTAGCAGCGATGTCTCTGTGAACAAAACCTTGCGATGATAGGTATTCCTGAAATCGGAAATTAATATTATTTCGAAAGTTTGCTTCACCAGTCCGTATGCTATTTGAACAGCAAACATAATTTGTTTCTTGACATTCATGATTTTGGAATCGTCAGTAACTTTTGGATTTTCAAGCATGAAGTTTCTCCTGAAAGGAAAACTGATTTTCTTGTTTCTTGTTCAACAGTTACCTCTCACGCAAAAACTCGAGCAAGTCTCCATTCGCACAATATTCTGTTATGAGAAGAATCGGCGTATTTACGGTTACACATGCCAGCATATTTACTAAAATGACGAAATGTTATTTTTTCTTGAAGATAACTCACCAAGTCTGTCATGGAACCCAATTATCTTCATCAAATCAATTTCAGAACGAAATTCGCGTTCTGCTTGCGAATCCGCGGTTTCTAAATATTTCCATGCATCCAAAAATCAGATCGCCAAACCATGTAACATTTTAACCGCTACTGTATCATTATTGTTAGTGAGTTCATACAATTCCGCAATAGATCTTCCTTTTCCGATCGGAATATTTTTCGCCAGGACCCTACCTAAAATCTGACAAATCGTTCGTCCAATACATCGAACTGAAACTTTACCAAGGAAAACACTTCCAAACGCGCCTTCGCCCAACTTGCTTGTGTAATCTAAACTAACGAAAATTCGCTCGATTTCCCATTCATCGCTTTTGCTGGGGAGATCATAGTAACGCGATACATTCGTTACTTCATGTACATTGGCTTTGCTTTCCTTGTGTTTAACCTAAATATTTTTTTCGAAAGAACCGTCACAAAAATGTGTTACCTCCACAATTTCTGCCTTCAATTTCAGAAACCTTCTACGGACAATCAGAATAATAGTAATTATGATTGCAATGATCAGAAGGGCGCACGCTGTAATGGCAACAACGCCCCATGGAGGAAGACCGATGCTGAAGAAAAAAATCATCAAGTTTCTCAACAAAAAAGAAGTGCATACTTGTCCGAAGGTGTCGTTGTCGGCGCTCGGGTTGTCAATTGATCAGCGTGGTCGACCAATGTCGGCCTCTTGATGCACAGAGTTAGTGAAACCCTGGAGGGGTTAATGGTGTGAATGAAAAAACATGATAATTAATTGTTTGGAACACGTCAATGTTTGATATTTTACCCACGATGTTTGCTCAGTTGCACGCTCCCATTGATTATCCGTATTGAAGAAATGGCCGCGGTCGATCATGGGATCACAACTTGAAGGATCTGAAAAAGTTTTTTATCTTTAATTTTGCATTTTTAATACAAATTTACCAGACGGAGCCGATAAAAACAGCAAAAGTGGGATTTTAATTGTAATAAATTACCTCCATGACCCTCCTTGAAATTCGTGTATCCACTAAAGTGTTCGCCGTTTCCCCAGTACCACCGACCTGTAAAAAACAATTTTCGGTCATTATAAGAATTCTTTACCGTCCTCCCCGCATAGTAAGCCGATCCAAAACGACATTTTATGCGAAATTGAATCCGAGTTTTCCTCTATATACACTAAACCGTCGTTTTCCTGCAAATTCACCAAATTTTTGCAAAAGAACTGATGAATAAATCATGAAAACATCTCACTTCTTGCGAGTTGATCGAGGGAACATTTCCGCCGTACATAATTTCACAATACGTTACTGCTGACTGCAATTTTTCATGATTTTAGCTGGAAATAAAATGTTTCACATACATACCGTATACGTGCCTTGTGCCCCAGGAAGAAGGAATCCTGAATCGTAGCACCATCCGGTCGGGGGATCCGGCTCCTCCATGGTAACGGGACACTGTAGAACTTGCGACGGAGACGGCGATGTGGGTACTGCTCTGAAAAAATCATTCTAAATATATTTTCCGATCCCTTTCTCAGAATAGCCGTTCCTAGCCCGCTTCATGAAGAATGGTGTATGAACCGAAAAAAAATCAGAATAATCGAAATAAGCTTGGAAACTAAAAAAAAGGTAAAGGTAAAAGTAGTTCCGTATTCAGTGTATTTTTCAACGCGCGGCACATGCGCAGGTTTCTTTTGATCGGTGTGCACGCACATAGCATATAACGGTATAAATAAAGGGAAAAAACCTCCTCGCACAAATGCAGTAGCCAAATTGCGTGTCAGTATCGTACGCAACCCATTGTCCATTCCTGCTTTGAGCAAATCGGGTCGAGTTTGAGCAGAGTTCAGCTGAATTGGAGAAAGATTTGTTGCATAAAAAGTGAAAAGCTTACATGGAGCCTCTTCGAATGCTTGGTATTTCACAGCCTGGCCGTCCTGCCATACGTAAGATGCGTTTTCTGAAATTTATTGATTTAGCATCGCGGATATCATCGATTTTCCGGAGATTATAGCCAGAAATCGCTTTTTGAGTCGAAGGATCGATTTCTTTCTCACCGTCGCAAACAATTCCCAGCCATGCGTCATCTTTAATCACATCTTTGACCGCTCGAAAGTATCCGAGATTCATATCTGCCTAAAATGATAAGAATGATTTTAGGTGGAAGTCGCTCATTCATTAACACTTAGTGAAGTAATGATCGGTAGAGTGTCTCCATTTGAATCACATGCGGCTACTGCGTCCTGTAAACAATCCATTTATCTAAATTCTGATTTTTTGAAACCAAACAAACCGCGAAATTTAATCCTTGCCGAGGGAAAAGATCAGGCGAATAAACGGTGAAGCACCACTGCTCATTCCCAAATAGCATCATATCATAGCTATCGTCGGGGCAGCCAAGGGCTTTAAATAATAAATTAATTATTTTTATGAAAAATAAGGCTTACGAAGCTCTTCAGCATCAAGTTTTGAGTATGGATCGGCTTCCGACTTTGCAAATACGGTTAGAAACATAAAAGTGAGGGTGAATATCGAGCGCATTAGAAGTGGAGTGTGAGCAAGATTTATGATGAGTAACCGTTGATAAGAACAAACGCGCGAAGCGGAAGAGACATTGAGAGGTGACAGCTATCAAATACCGAACAGATCATTTTTTGTGATGTGAAACGTTTGTGCTACGCACTTGAAAGATTTCCATATGTAAGGATTTCGATTCGATATGTTTCATAAATATGTTTTAAATTTTATAGGATCTTCGGAGGCTTCCATCTCTCTTAAAGTATGATCAAGTGTCGCGATCACGCTCTAGTGTACACTCAGTATTTCCGGAAGGGTTGGCTGAACGCCCCAGGTTCGACGTTCAATGGAATTCGGAAGAAGGACGAGACCGGATGCAAGGAACAGTGAAATATCACAACATGATCGTACTTTCTCTCCTGCGAAGCCGTCCCTAGTTTTGAGTTCAAATGAGAAGGTTGGCAGGCAATTTAAAAAAAGGCTAATAGATGTTTCCAGGAAAAGATGCAAGATGCTAGCATTTCCTCACTTTTCGCGCCCGATTTGCACTGGTCACTGGTCTTATCGCTGATTCGGACAAGGAACAATTCCCCTCTCGATCACCCGATTTCCTTCCACACTTCCATTTGCTTACTTGCCGAGATGTTGCCGGATATCAGACACGTCACAGCATCTCCACAGAACACAATAAAGCCTCACTTTGATGCGAATATAAGTAGTTGTTCAAGAACTACTCCAATTGGAAATTTTACATGTTTTCCCTAAATCATTCGATTTCTTCGTAACTCCATTTCGAATTTTTAGAGGTGGGCTTGAACACTATCGTGGCTTCATCAAATTAGATCAAACATTGAGACCTAACCGATCACAAAGTGAAAATACACCCTTCCCAAATTCGCCTCATATTTTCTTTCCGTACAGATACCGGAGCTTCCAACACTACCTCAACATTTTTCTAAGATTGAGACCTAATCGAGCACAAAGTGTAACCGTACCCTTCACAAAATCGTTTGATTTCGTCTCGTCTTCTCATTACGACCTTTTTAGCGGTGGGTTTAAAAACTATCAGAGACCTAACTGAGCACAAAGTGTAATTTCACCCTTCCCATAATCGTTCGATTTGTTCACCCCATTTCGCCCTGATAACCAGATGACAAACGCTATCACAGCAAAATAATGCCTGGCATTGGAGTTACCACAGACCTAACCAAGCACAAAGTGTAAAGGGAGGGGAAATCGCCCCTTCATTTCCCCTTATTCTCTTCATTTGCCAGCCCTACTTCCATCTCTCTTAAAGTATGATCAAGTGTCGCGATGTACACTCAGTATTTCCGGAAGGGTTGGCTGAACGCCCCAGGTTCGACGTTCAATGGAATTCAGAAGAAGGACGAGACCGGATGCAAGGAACAGTGAAATATCACAACATGATCGTACTTTCTCTCCTGCGAAGCCATCCCTAGTTTTGAGTTCCCATGAGAAGGTTGGCAGGCAAATTTTTATAAATAAATGGCGAATAGATGTTTCCAGGAAAAGATTCAAGATGCTAGCATTTCCTCACTTTTCGCGCCCGATTTGCACTGGTCACTGGTCTTATCACTGATTCGGACAACGAACGATGCACCCCATCGATCACCCGATTTCCTTCCCCAATTCGAATACTTTTCAAGCCGGAAACAAATTACATACTAATGGGGACTTCTGCCTAGCACACTCATATTTAAAATTGGTTATTTTGTATTTCCACTGTGGACATAGCATGAATGCACCCTTCCCAAATCGTTATATTTCATCGCCTTTCTATTTGCCCTGATGCTGGGGGTTTCAAATACGATCTGATCTCCATAATATTATATCTCAAATTGAGACCTAAGCACAAAGTGTACCGTTCTCAAAATCGTTCGATTTCGCCTCATATTTCCTTTCCGCACAGAAACCGGAACTTCCAAAACTGCAATTACATTTTTATCTATGATTGAGACCCAATCGAACACAAAGTGAAAATGTACCCTTCACAAAGTCTTTTGATTTTGACTCGTCTTCTCATTATGACCTTTTTAGCGGTGGGTTTAAAAACTAACAGAGACCTAACCAAGCACAAAGTGTAACTGTACCCATCCCAAAATCGTTCGATTTCCTCTTCCCATTTCGCCCTGATAGCGTCGATCTCTGCCGATATCTTATCAATTTCGCGCGCGCGCTCGCGTTCTCTCCTCCTTTTCATCGACGGAGCGAGACGAAGATCCCGTTTTGGCCGGCATTCTTCCCCCTTTTCTCCCCCTCTAATTCTTTCCGTTCCCCCATTGTCCAGTGTCCATTTATCCGAGCTGCAAAGGCGCTTTCCATTTACGTTGTCTGATACGGTAGATACTCGTACCGATCAATTGTCATCCCCAGAGATCACCCAACTCATGCGCTCTGTGTCATCATTCTTACCCCCATGATCACCCATGATGATAACAATCGCTGGTTCTCTTAGAAATGTGCTAGTTCTCACGTACGCACCCCTAACCACAAGGAACTCTCCCCTACTGCCCCAATCTCTAGCCCGTCTGACCTTATACCAATTGTAATCTAGCCGTTCCATCGCGGCCGACTGTGCTTTATGATCTGCCACTTTGCACGTACGCACCCCATCAGAGTGATGATTAGTGCCTGTGAGGGGCAGGGTATAAGAAGGGCACGAGGATCAGTGAGTATCAAGGCAGCCGTTCTCAATTTTCGCCCAGCCTATCGGGCTCGATCTAATTCTATCTCAATATTGTAGTTCTGTGATCTTTAACGAAGCCGTTTATTATAACTGTTCAAGGCAGGGACTGATTACTTTATCACGCATTCAACAATTGTAACCTAGCCGATCTTCCGTCAATTGTGCTTTATGGTCTGCCACTTTGCACGTACGCACCCCATCAGAGTGATGATTAGTGTCTGTGAGGGGCAGGGTATAAAAGAGGCATGGCCAAGGGTGAGGATCAGTTAGCGCCAAGCCAGTCCTTGTCTAGACATCTCTGTTCTTCGTCCAATCTGTCTTGTAAATCGTTTTTAGACGGAAATTATTTAGAACCCACTAGCAGAGATCGGTCCTCCTTTTCCCTGATCTGGCCGATCTTTGATCTCAAAGTTCTTTGACCGAAAACGTCTATCTTGCCCTGTGGCAGAACCTCATTACTTTCACCATCATGTGAAAGACGCACTCTATTGGCTTTGCCTCACAATTTAGTGATCATGCGTCTTGGATGGTGCCTTCCCTTGGTTCTCTGTCCGTACCTAACACGTGCTCCCTTGTTTACCTGCAACAAGCGATGATTCAGACACTATTTCCTTGTCTCTTCTGACCGGATGCTCTAAATTTAGGGCTTACGCACCGTGTTTTCCCTCCAGTAACGCCCTCCTCCATTCATCCCATTCATCCCTTCGAACCCGTGTTTCCCATTACTCATTGACAGTGTTTGTTTGGCGCCACTTTGTGTTCACTCCCACTATCTTCGTCCTTACTCAGTGATTGATTTACACACGCTACTGATTTCCTTTTTCAATAGACTGCCGATTTCAGAAAATGACCAACAAGAAGATCAACTTCGGCGCCGGCCCGGCCAAGATCCCCGAGGCGGTGAGTCCGATTGATCTTTGATCTCTCTGTGATACTGTAAATCAAAAAATCGATAATGATACCGTACCTAATCAATAATCTGCAGGTAATGGAGAAGGCGGCCCGTGAGTTCCTCGTCTACGGCAACTCGGGAGTTTCGATTCTCGGTAAGTTGCTGCAAAAATCAGCTTGCTGCAGAGGCTGCAGATGCTGCAAGGATTGCATTAAAACAGGCAATAAGCAAGCTGCAGCTGCTGAGATGCAGGTGCAGCAAGCTGCAGTGTTTGCGTGCTGCAGATTCAGTTGGTGCACCTAAAAGTTGCTGCAAATCCCTCTCCCCTTTGCAGAGATGTCGCATCGCTCCGCCGACTTTACCGCAATCATCAAGGAGGCGGAGAAGCTGATGAGGGAGGAGATGTGAGTTTAATAAAACTGGGATAAGATAATTCGGGAAAATATCGAAGAGCAAATCGTCAACAATAACATCTTGTTCGAAATTTTCAAATAGAATTTTTCCATATATCTCAGCGGTTACCATTACAGCAACTATACATTCTTTGTGAAACTCAATTGAAAAACATTGTCAACCAAATATATTTCGAAAAGATCAAAGATCAAATTCCCATTAAGGTCCATTCCTAACGAGTTCGAGGTGCTGTTCATGCAGGGCGGCGGCACGGGGCAGTTCGCTGCGATCCCCATGAATATTGGCAGTGAGTGCTAACCTGTTGTGATTTCCAAAGTAGCCAATAGAGTTCGAAATACGGGTAGCCGTCTCATCATTTCGCACACACTATCGTCACTCTGACCGAAGAGGAATGAAGAGACGATAACTCAAATTTCGAACTCTACTAGCCAAGCATGGATTGAATCGAATATGGGCTAATATGCACATCACCGGCAGTCTCGCTGAATAATTAGTAAATAAATCAAATTTGAAAACCTGAAGAAAAACAGCAACAAATCTTTCAACTGCTCTCGTTTCGATACAAATATCGCACATCAGTCAGAATAGATCGAGAACATGGTACCACCCAGTGCAATAATTTGCGAAGCGCGCGCCGCAGACTTTGCACTCCTTTCGTGGCACTCTTATCAGTTCTCGATCCCTCTGCTCTCTTGCAGTGGAGTGAGTGCGCACGTGAAGTGCGCATGCGTTCTGGCTGGATTGAAATAATTAAACGCCGACCTCTTCATCATGCATGCTCTCTCGCTCATCCGAGCAGCGAGAGATCACGCGGAATGAAGAGACGGGCTATTAATTTAAAGTTATTTAATTTTTTAGCCTAATTCATTTACGAGCTATCGAAACTATCGATGAGTACAAGCAATTATCGTTCGCGTGAAACAGATCCAGTTAGACTGAATAATCGCCGCCAAAAAAATTTAAACATATTTGATTTTTATTTTCTGTTTAAAAATTACATAATTCAGGGGTGTAAGACATCGTTGGACTAACAATGAAAACGATTACAAATTCAATATAATTTTTGCATATTTGGCTACTAAATATATATAATTCATTCATTCATGAACATTCTTCAGGAGGCAAGACGTCTGCCGATTACGCCGTAACCGGCACCTGGTCGGACAAGGCAGCCAAGGAGGCGGAGAAGTACATCAACATCCACAAGGTACTTGATCTTTGATCTTTGTAGTTTGATCTTTGATCTCACAGGTCTTCACTCCCACCAAGCCCTACGTGACCATTCCCGCCTACAATAGCTGGGAGAGATCAAAGGATGCCGCCTATCTGTACTACTGCTCGAACGAGACTGTGCACGGAATCGAGTTCCACACGGTTGGTCTTTGATCTTTGATCAGTAGAGAATTGATCTTTGATCTTTGTCCGCCAGATCTGTCAAGTGTGAGGGGTCACTGAGAAGCAGTGAATGTTCGGTGATGTGTGATGAAAGAGGGGGATCAATCAAAATTGTTGCTAGCGTCGCTAGTTGGCAGCAGCGTGAAACATATTGGAATTTCTAGAAATGATTGTTTTATTCATTATTTGATTGCGATAAATTTAATTTGTAATATTGAAGTTGATTTCAGCCGCCCGAGACGCACGCTGACGTGCCGCTCGTCGCCGATATCTCCTCCAACTTCCTCTCGCGACCATTCGACTTCACCGGGGTAAGTCACTGACTCTTTCGGGCTGAAACATGGAGCAGCCAGTCTCCACTGAATACTTTTTTTCGAATTTAGCTTAACTTTGAGCTCAACTTGAATATTCATGAAGAAATTTCTGAACGAGCAACGACTGTCCTGCTTTTCAACCGCACTTTTTAAATATATCGTATTCTATGAATGAAATCAATATTTATTCCAGCACGGCATCGTCTTCGGCGGTACTCAGAAGAATCTCGGAGCAGCCGGTCTCACTGTCGCCCTCGTGAGGAAGGACCTGATCGGCCATGAGGTGAGGGTGATCTTTGATCTTTGGAGTAGGTTTTTGACCTTTTTGATCCTTTTGTGCTACTGGGGGTGGGAGTGAGAGATCCTATCATCTAATCTCCCCATCAATTGTCTCGAAAAGATTTGCTCATGTGCTTTCATCCTTTTTCATTTGTGAATTTTTTTTGCGAGCATGTTGAGTTTCACACCACAAGCAGTGACAAAAAGCAGTGAGGAATAGGGAGAACGATGGTACACAAGTAGCCCCTAGGAAGAAAAAAATATTTATCCGATACCGCCTTCACCTCTGGAATTGCATCGAAAGCTAGTTGCCATACATACGATTGCTAGATCGGTTTGATCTTTGATCTTTCTGCAGAACCGCCATTGCCCCTCCATCCTCTCCTACAAGGAGATGCACGCGAACAACAGCGTGTACAATACGCCCTCGGTCTACGGGTGAGTGGAGTTGATCTTTGATCTCTGCATATCTTCATGGGACATTATTCATCTTGGGCGAAAATAGCTAAACATCATACATTTTGAAATGCAGTTTGGTGTACTATGGAGCTTTAAAATCGGGTTTACTTGCTATTCAAACGCAATGATGCGACTACTATTTATTCTTACCATTGAAGGCTGTTGAAAATAAATCAGAATAATAAATATAAACACAGCTTCGTGTTCAACTAGTGGGTAAACTCGAGACTAGACTCTAGTCCCGATATTGCAGCATCTACATCACGAAGCTCGTACTCGAGTGGATCCGAGACGGCGGCGGAGTCGACAAGCTCTTCGCCACCAACCAGGTACTTGATCTTTGATCTTTGATCTATCTAGTATGATGGTTTACGCCCAATTCATATTACACTTCAAGGATTAGAAGTGTTTCACTAGGGTCTCACAGGAAATGTCAAGAACCTTCTTAGTTTCTGTTCAACCACGTTGGATTTCTAGACATGGAAACAAGTGATTTTCTTTGATCTTTGCAGGAGAAGAGCCGTCTCGTGTATGATATTATCGACAGCTCCAACGGCTACTTCTCGGTACGGTAACTATGGGATTATTTATTTTCCGTTAGTCAAATACATGATTCTTCGGCATGGTGTGAGCTAAACTTTCTGCAGAGTATTTCTGTGGGAATAATAATTTCTGCGAATGATGAAGTGTTTTTTTTTCGTGATGTGGTGAAGCGGTGTCATTTCCTAATTGCCTGCTTTCCAGTGCCCGGTCGACGCCGGCCATCGCTCGCACATGAACGTGCCCTTCCGCATCGGTGAGTGTGAGGAAGGGGGCAAATGGTAATGTGCACGAGCGCACCAGTTTAAATCACACAACGATCAATAGCGTACTTTATCACATGACCAGTAATAATTATTCTATATAGATTGGAAACGGTTATTGTGAGATTTTCCAACGATTTGTGGACAACAGCCATCTCGTTTTTTTTATTTGAAATTATCTGACGGAATAAATAAAGAAATATTAATAAATATTACAGGAGGCGGGGATGAGGCGCTCGAAGCAGCGTTCCTCAAGGGAGCCACGGAGCGGGGAATGATCGGACTGAAGGGGCACAGGTACGATAACCAGGGGTATTCCGTATGTGCTGGATAGTGTATGTTTTGTTGATGTATTTTTTCAACCGCTACCCGCGCAATATCTGAGATAGAAAGAGTCAATAAATAAAACAGCGTTGTGAAACACAACTGAAAAATAAAAGAATATTATTTTCCAGATCGGTCGGCGGTATCCGCGCCTCGCTTTACAATGCAGTGACGCTGGACGAGACCAGGGTACGGTAGATTTTCCGTCCGATCAATAAATCGATAAATCAATAAAATTATGCTTCCAGGCGCTGGTTGACTACATGAACGAGTTCGAGGCCGCTAACAGGAAGTAGGCTACAGTATCTTGCAGCTACCGTATACTCACTAATATATCCAACGTGTTTTCTACATTTCTGATGTTCTACTGCTCATAGATTACTTGTATATGCGATGAATCGAGATAAAGATAATGAATTTGAAAAAGGAAAACGCTTTATTGGTACACAAACAATGGAACCACTTTAAGAAGATCTAGCATGCTATCGGGAACCCATATCAACGTCGAACGAATTACTAATGTAGCAAGATCGATAACGGGGAATACTAAGATCCGGTGCTTGTATTGACAAACAAATCACGATAAAAATAAAATTGAAAAGTACTACAAGCACCAGTTCAGAGTATGGAAATGGATGGAAATGTTATTCATGGAATTTCAAAAATTAAGATGTCTTCGTTTTTTTTACAATCCACTCTTCGGTTCGACTCCCAGTACGAATTTGTAATAGGAGGTGTTCATCTATAAGAAATAGTAATTATACATTTTGTTGTTGTTGTTGTTCCTCCGAATTCTAGGCATTTTCAGGTAATGCAAGGTTCTTACCTGTTCAAGGATCATCAGCGCAAGCACAGTGTATGGGCCGAGTCGCATGTAGCAGGGCGTGAAACCCTTCCAGAGTGCAGTGACACCTTCGTTCTTGATTACCTGGAATTTCATTATAGATTTCAGCGCATTTATCAAGAGTATCCTCTGTTGTGCATGGCAGGCCATTCATGACTAAATGCTTGTCTCAGAAAAGTTAAAATACGTAAGAACAATGAATCCCTTTCCATATGTTATCTCTGATTGCTTGAGTATCGGGAATAGAAAGTGGGATAGAACGACGAATTGCAAACTTTGGAACTTTACTGCAGAAGATATTATTGTTACTCACGTTCCCCAAGTTAACGAGTGAAAACAATGCCATAAAATCCATCGTGATCATTCACCAAATATCGATATGAATTCAAATTTAGGCTATCGAAATGACTTCCTTGTACCAAGGGTGTGGCAACGTAATAAGGTGTACGGACTATCCAAATATTTGGACTGAGCAGTATCATGGACTTCCATGTGCCAAACAATACCTTTCTGTTATGAGAGACGTTGGGTATGTCCCCAATTGAATATGCAGACAAGCGCAATAGTTATCTATGCCTGACCAGTTCCTAATAAGAATGAAAATCAATCTGATACCAACCTTGAAGATGACGTCGAGTCCGTTCTTGTACTCGGGCACACCGTCGACGATTCTCATCGATTGGATTCTGGAATGGAATACACATTTGCATTGTCCCCTGGTCTGTTCTCTCCGTCTTTAAATTAATCATCTCGTCACGTGAATTGAAGAGATTACTCGTATTTCGAACTCTACTCGTTACTCATTTACTCCTCGAACTGAACTCTGATTGGTACGTCAGGGACAATGATCGGAGTTCAATATGTAATCATTCCGAGTATACCATGATAGTGCACTGATTCGGGTGACGACAATCTATTTTTAAAGATCCCTAATCGTGACGTCGGGCCCCTGTTTATTTTCTGCGGTTTATTTCGAGCGCACAGTGTAACCGACGTTCGTCTGCGCGATATCAACAGCCATGATG
The DNA here is from genome assembly GCA_900490705.1 of Pristionchus arcanus. NCBI lineage: Eukaryota > Metazoa > Nematoda > Chromadorea > Rhabditida > Neodiplogasteridae > Pristionchus > Pristionchus arcanus. The sequence continues at coordinate 229,185 of LS487160.1, read as the reverse complement.
TTGATAATGATAAGATAGCGCCCACGTCAAGCGATAAGAAGTTCATTCGAATACTTTCACCTATGTCCTAGGAATGACGATTGTGCATATCTGTGCTCGATCTTCGAACATCAAGCGATGGGCTGAGCACACAAAAAGGGTACTTTGCCCTGTGTCCTAAGGGTGACTGGGGGATCACTCAGGCCAAGTGATAAGTAGGACAGACGAAGTGCGAACTTTGACCCCCTGAGCCCTAGGAAATTCCCTAAGGATGTGATGACGAGGTGATGATATGAGCTATGATTGTTCTGTGCGGTCTTTACGTGGTTTCATTGACAGACGAGTAACGCAACATTTGAACAAGCCCTGGTCATCAATAACCCCGCATAGATTATGGATCATCATAACATGAGCAATGACGCTGAATCTGGGCATCCTGCTAAAAACGTCACTGTCCACTCTATATCCATCACTACCTTAACGCCGTGCCAGCGATACAACAATTTCTCATTATGAGTGCTCCAAGATCACCCTCATCCAGTCATGAAACCATCCAGCTAAGATCGAGGGAAAAGAATCTAATTTTGAGTAAATGTAGTACCTCGTCTTGGCAATGTCCAACGGCATGCTGACAAACGCGGTGTTCACTCCAGAGATCATCGCTGCGGCAAAGTGCACTGCAATTCCGGGAGGAAGGACGCCTGTGGAGCCAATGGCTTCCTTGGCCTGAAAGATTGATCTTTGATCTTTCGAATCACCCTTCAGTCAATCACGGCTTCTTCAGACTGCAAGTCCTATCGCTCTCCCAGTTTCCAGAGGAAACGCTATCTTTTTCGGGTCAAGAAGAAGAAATCAGCCCAAACGCTGTCTCTGACCGTCGAGAGAGCACGCAAAACGAGGAGAGTCTTCAATTCACGTACTCTTTCGCCTGGTTGAGTGTCCAGAGAGAGTGTGCAGAGACTGCGGTTCATATTTCAAGCTACGCTAAAAACGAACCTGCGAGTACGTCGCGAGCTGCGCAACGTTGACGACCATGGCACGCATCACGGTCGGGACGCAGCCCTGGAAAAATTTTTGATTATTTTTTATTTGAACAGATGCGCGAGCTTAATCAATGTCTGCTTTGCCCTTTGGCTCTTGAGCAAGGTGTGAAACTCAACCCGTCAAGAGAAGTTTTGAAAAAAAATCAATCAAACTTCCGGATGAGTATTTTTTCTATCCGCGGCGTTGAAATTATGATGTGCTATTTTCCAAATCAATCTCTCAATGTGATTAATACCCCCATTGACCACCGCATCAAGTGGTTCGAATGAAACTCAACCCGTCCGTATCTACATTTCGCGACTGAACTTGTTCGCACATTTCGAAAAAGTAATACAAATAAAGTGAAAGTGATAATTATTGTGTACACGCTCACCCTCCACAGCGTCGTGATGCCCTCCTCCCTTCCGATCCTTCCAATGGCCTCGAATGCATTCTTGTAGTTCCTTCGCTGATCGGCGGGCAGACGACCGTCGCCGGTCATGCGGATGAGAGCCACCTCGGCCGGGGTTCCTGAAATTGTGTTTTTAGAGAATTCTGAATGAATAGTCGTAGATATAGATGTAGTTGAAGAACTTTCAGTGTTCGTGCAATAATCGATAGACTTTGATACGATTTAGATCTAGGTAACTTTCTGAAACATACCTGCAAACGCTCCCACAGCTCCCGCAGTCATGGCGATCGCTGCCTTGTTCAGGAATGACGGCGATTTTTCTCCCCTGAAAAATATGAATATAAATAAAATAAATATTTTTTTCATATTAACACGTGAATCGCGAGAAAGCGGAGCTGCCCAGGAACAACTTGCAAAAAGTTCAACCGATTTCGACCATACTATAATGCGAGAACCCACTAGGGACCAAGATTCGAAAAATATATGACATTTGTACCAAAGCCGGCTTTTAGGTATTTTCCGGTCCCGAGCCCGGCTATATCATATTTCAGCTCTCCGATGAGCTAGAGACCTGCGGTTTGGCTCAAAAAATGCGGAAAAATATTTCAAAAAACTTTTATATTTTGACCGAAGACGATGGACAAAAAATAACATTGGCAAAAAAGAAAATACGATTTTTTCGAGCTAAAAATAAATCTGGCCCTATCTAGAATGCAACTTGCAGGGAATTTTATTGCAGAATATGGAAGAGTAAGTTCATATATATAATATAAAAAAATAAAAAGGGGAACTTTATCGTCCTTTCGACCCTCTTTTTTGGGCTCGAAAGTGCCGCATCGCATGGATGACCAAGCTTTTCTGGCTCTTTTTTCTTATTGTTTGTGAAATCCCAAGCAAATACCACTCAAATAACATTAAATCACCATATTACGAATATTTATCACCATTGGAATCAAATCCGCCACCATCATTTTTTCGGACCATGACCCGGGGTTCATGCCTCGAAAGTG